>PVNU02004051.1:4200000-4607500 GCA_003013855.2 Liriodendron chinense
GGTGAAGTTCGAGAAGAGAACGTCGAGCAAATTGACAGACATCAAATTCGAAAGAGGAGTTCTGAAAATACCACCGTTGTTAGTGGACGACACCACCAAGTCCATATTCCTCAACCTCATGGCCTTTGAGCAGTGCCACCTGCTATGTAGCGACCAAATCAGTTCCTACATTGTTTTCATGAGCGGGCTGATCAACACCCCAGAAGACGTCTCCTATCTAAAACAGAAAGGGATTATCAACCACCATCTAGGGAGTGATGAGGCCGTTGCCCAGCTCTTCAATAATCTTTGTCGAGGGATCAGCATCGATCACATGGACGGCTCTCATATCTACGACCTGTCTTCTAAGTTGAATGAGTATGTTTCGCGTAAGTGGCCCACTAGGAGGGCCAGCTTAAAGCGCGAGTACTTCCGCCATCCATGGTCCACCATATCCGTCGTGGCTGCTGTTCTCGGCATCGTCCTCACGCTGATGAAGACCATGTATTCCATCCTAGACTACCATGTTCGTCGCTCTTAGACGGACGGTTCGTCTCTTTGCTCTTCTTTAATCTTTGTCGTTGTTTTACTTCACTCATGATCGAAGTCGACCCGGATGAGTTGGGTCAGACTCAAGACTCAGACCTGTCCAACTGAGTCACCTCTCTCTTTAATTAGGCAATTGTGGGACCCATTTGTTAAACCTCAACTAGGATTGAACGCCAACCATTGAAACATTCTTGAGGCCCTGCTACAACTTAATTTTCAAGGGGTCTAGCCGCCCATGGGGTCCTACACGTTGAGATGGTCCAATAATTTGTAAGGTATGTTCTGTTTGCTACTGTGAATGAGTAATTATTTCCCCTAATTATGTCATAATGATAAACCTTCTGTATTATGTTTGCTACTGTGAATGAGTTATTATTTCCCGTAATTACGTCGTAATGATAATCCTCACCTTTGATTTTCATACTTGAATTTTGAGCCATAGAAAAAAAAAAAAAAAATCTTTTTCTAAATTCATCTGTTAACCGATAGTGAATTAATGATGCTAACAATCATCTGTTCAATGAATTGTTCCAATAACTGCGACATTCATCATGTGGACCTACCACTGTAGGCCAAAGAAATAAACTATTTGGGTCATTGACATAGTAACGCTTGTGTCTCGCCTGCTAGCCAACCTGGAAGAGGCTTAGGCATTTCAACAGCTGGTCTCAAGTTCAAAAAGCCAAGGAGACACTAACCTCACTGGTGGGTGGGTGCATTGTGTGACTAACCGAGTGGGTGTGAAAAAAAATAGTAACGCTTGCGCAAATACATTTAAAAGGTTATATGTGGTAGACCTTATGGGAGCTCTGTGGGCCCCATTGTGATGTGTCACGCCCCGAAATCCGGACTCAGAGTGTGCACCCTCCGGCCCAGTTTACGGGGTATAACTGGTGCACTAAGTGCATTTATAACGTTAAACAACTTTAAGAGGCATAAAATGATGAAATACTAAGTTCTCATTTATTCATGAAGTATTCAACTATAAACTAAGTCCACCCATTTGGGACTTTATTAAATGTCTACTAATTATTGAAAATAATAAAATAAAAGAAACTAGTCTAAACGTCTTGGTTCAGGGCCGCCACTTCTTCCTCGGTTAAATTAGGCCAATAGTCCTGCGGTTCCTCTAGTGGTCCCATCTCATTATCAGGGGCATTCTCTGAAGGTTCAACGTTTACATCATCTGTATATTTTTAATCCACAACGTCAGCTGGAAAGCCCAGTGAGTAACCCAATACGGTTCACATGCATTTCAATTAAACAGGATAAACACATGCCATCAAATATAGGTAACATATAATTAATGCAATAATGAATGAAATGATGCATCAAGTGGGCATATATTCAGTCTTCCACTTGCTTCGATTGGATCCCATCAATCGGCTCCCCCTTCCTTGTAGGGCGGACTTCCACATATTAGTGGGCTTCCAGGATGGTCCCTGGGTAACCGGGTACTTAAGTACCTACCGATCTTCCAGAGTCGAACTCCAGGCACAATAATTCATAATGCATGCAATAATTTACGTCCGTACATTTCATCTCTCATTTTGAGAGGCAATCTTTCATGACATTTATAAATAGAAATTATTTAAATAATATTTAAACAAGCACAAATTAATCAATATCACATATTGCATCCATCACACAACTTACTTAATTAAAATGACTAGGAAACGTGTTGGGATGTACTCACCTGTTGATAGTGGCGATTACTTTGTTAATTGTGTCACGTCCTTAGCAGAATCGGTCCTGAATCTACAATAAATGTAATTTATATTTATAAACCACCAATCTAACCTTAATATACTTATTTTCAATTTGGATTATACTTTATTGAGTTTTGGTTCCTTAATGGACGGTCCAGATTTGATTATTGTGACCCACGTTTCCAAAAGGAATGGCCCCTTTTACAATTTTCTGATGGTACGGCCCACTTGACTGGTGGTCATCCTATACTTGGTCACAAGTTCCCCAATGGTACACTACCAAATATGATTGATTATATTTTGCAAGGATTTTGTCGTAGGATATCCTAAAATGGTCCATTTATGATAATCCATACCGTGCCTCCCCACTATTTCACTTGGCATGGCCCACCTGGAACTCTGATTGGGCTGATTTTTTTTCACAAGACTAATAATTCATTACTCCAGAGATTGGGTGGATCGGATTTTTCAAAAACTACACAGTGGGGCCCACAAGCTCCTAACCAGTGGACAGGTGTTGTCCCCACTGTTTATCTTGGTATGGCCCACTGGAATATCCTGTACGGGCCATTTTTGGTCCTTAACTAGAAAACTTATTTATTAAGATATTGGACGGATTAGATTTCTTAAAATGTCATCAAATGGGTCCCAAAAGTGGACAGCAATCCAAAATCGGACTGCTTCAACCATGTGTGTTGTTATCATTAATATTTTAAGTGGTGTGGGCCACCTGAGATTCGGATTTATCTGATTTTTGGACCCAAGTTGTAAAACATTATACTAAAACATATGGTCGGCTTGGATCTACTGATTTCATCTCAGTGGGGTCCATGAGTGGACCGCTGTCCACGCCCAGAATTTCTACCTTTTTAAATTTTATTTTTATTTTATAAGTTTTCACCATTAGTTTGTTTCAGATGGTGTGGCCCATTCGGACCTCAGTTTTGGTCCAAATTCGAACTCCCATCCTAAAATGAAATAGGGAAATAAATGGGCGGAGTGGATGTACAAAATACATCAAGGTGGGTCCCATGAGTGGGGCCCCCAAGTCACCCTGTCAAAAGTCCAACGCTGGACGTTCCAGCGTCAGAGACGCTGGACGTCCAGCCACTTTTCCTTTTTCTTTTTCTTTTTTTTTCTTTTTTTTTTAATATTATTATTATTATTATTATTATTATTATTATTATAACGATTAAAAAGTGTATGTGGGGTCTACGAGAGATCTGGTCCGACCATTGGGTCGGCCACCTCATTGTGGCCCAATAATGTTTTGGAATAATATAATTTATCAGAATTAATTTACTAATTAAATAAAACAATAACAAAACAAATTTTAAAGGCTATCATTCATTCAATTGATGTGGTCCATCTGAAGGTCCATTCGATCTGAATTTTGAGGCCCATGTACATTTTGGCCATATGGTCATTATGACCCATCCAGATCGATTCCTGGCCCACCCAAATGGTCCCCATCAATCGTGATCATATATTCAAGGGTTAAGATAAAGATAAGGTCCCTAGATCAGTACAATGAACGGACGGACGATCCGACCCGCTCATTGGCTGGATCTGGCCTACTTAAATAAAATAAAAAGAACACCTACTTGATCTAGCCGCAAGATCCCTCTATTCCTCCTTCCTTCTCTCCTTTCCTTTCCTTTCTTTTACGATGGATGAAAACCATCTCGTTCTTTCTCTTTTTAAAGAGACGTTCGTTGGAGATTTGTTGCGGATAAGATGGGTTGGTTGAGATAAGATAAGATTAATTTTGAATTTCAAAATTCGTATTTAAAGCAAAAAAGAAAATTAAATTCTTGTTAGTGATAGGACTTGATACCTGGTCTTCCCTCTCGCTTAAGAGGGCTTTAACCAATCAGTCCATGCTTTTCTTTTCTTTATCATCTTAAATTTATTTAGCTAAACCCATTTTTGCTCCTAAAAGAAAATTTTTCCTACCGAAATTTTAGGGTCGTTACATTCTACCCCCCTAATAAAAATTTCGTCCTCGAAATTTACCTGGGTTCTTATTCGAATAGCAGAGGATATTTTTCGCGAATTTCCGACTCTTGCTCCCATGATGCTTCTTCTGTTCCATGATGGTTCCACAGCACTTTAACTAACAGCACAGTCTTGTTTCGTAGTACATGCTCCTTCCGGTCCAAGATACGAGTCGGCTTTTCTACATAAGAGACGTCTTCTTGAAGTTCCAGGTCTTGCCAATCCATAGTATGCGAAGCATCTCTTTCATACTTTCGTAGCATAGACACATGGAATACATTGTGAACACTTGCAAGTTGAGGTGGTAACGCAAGTTTGTACGCTGCAGCTCCTATTCGCTCTATAATCTGGAATGGACCGATAAAACGGGGAGCTAGTTTGCCTTTCTTTCCGAATCGCATTAATCCCTTCATTGGTGAAACTTTGAGAAAAACATGATCTCCTTCCTGAAAATGTAAGTCTCGTCTTCTGTTGTCTGCATAACTCTTTTGACGGCTTTGAGCTGCTAATAGACGCTTCCGAATGAGTTCAACCTTTACTGAAGCTTCCTGAATAATGTCGGGACCGATCAAACTCTTCTCACCCACTTCTGTCCAGCAATTAGGTGCTCGGCAAGGTCGCCCATACAATGCTTCGTACGGTGCCATACAAATACTAGCTTGATAGCTGTTGTTGTAGGCGAACTCAGCAAAATGCAGATTATCGTCCCAACTGCCTTTGAAATCGAGAGCACATGCACGTAACAAGTCTTCGAGTATCTGGTTCACCCTTTCTGTCTGCCCATTTGATTGTGGATGATAAGCTGTATTAAAGTCCAAAGTCGTACCCATGGCTTCTTGTAAACTTGTCCAGAACCGTGATGTGAATCGAGGGTCACGATCTGAGACAATGGAACTTGGTACACCATGCAACCGTACGACTTCTTTGATGTATAGTCTGGCTAAGACATCCATCGAATAATTTATTCGAATGGGAATGAAATGAGCCGATTTCGTTAATCGATCAACAATCACCCAAATCGAATCGTGCTTCTTCTGAGTCACGGGTAGCCCAACTATAAAGTCCATGGATATACAATCCCACTTCCATTCAGGTATCTTCAACGGCTGAAGAAGTCCGGACGGATTTTGATGATCAGCCTTCACCTGCTGACAGATAAAACACCGTGACACGTATTCTGCGATATCCTTCTTCAAATTTGGCCACCAATACAGCTGCTTCACGTTTTGGTACATCTTTGTACTCCCAGGGTGAATCGTGAACTTTGTTCGGTGAGCTGTCTTCAGAATTTCTTCTTTTAATTCAGGTACATTCGGTACGCATAGTCGATTACGATACCGAATACCTTTGTCTTCCCATATCTTCCATTCAGAAGCTTCTTTCCCTTGATGTTTAACTATCACTTGTTGTAACCATTCACTACTTCCTTGGGCTTCTATGATCCTGTCAGCTAAGGTTGGTCTTATCCTGAGATTTCCCAATCGAACACACTCATGATCACGGAATAATAATTCTACATCGAATTCCTTTGCATCATCAAGCATTTTCCATTCGTGAACCATGAGATTTGCCATGATTTGCTGCTTATATTGCTTCCTGCTGAGAGCGTCTGCTACTAAATTTGCCTTTCCAGGGTGATATAATAATTCGAAATCGTAATCTTTCAGAAATTCCACCCACCTTCGCTGTCTCATATTTAGCTCCTTCTGAGAGAACAAATATCGTAGGCTTTTATGATCGGTGAATAAATCAAACCGCTCGCCATACAAATAATGCCTCCAAATCTTTAAGGCGAATACAATAGCGGCTAATTCCAAATCATGTGTAGGATAATTACGTTCATGATTCTTTAATTGCCTTGACGCATATGCTATCACCTTGCCTTCTTGCATTAAAACGCAACCTAGGCCTAAAATAGATGCATCGGTATAGAGTATAAACTTCGCACCCTCTTGTGGAAGGGTAAGAACAGGGGCAGTAGTTAGAAGTCTTTTCAACTCCTGAAATGCTTCTTCACAGCTTTCGGTCCATATAAAAGGTACACCCTTCCGAGTCAAGCTGGTTAACGAGCCAGAAATTTTGGAGAAGTCTTTAATGAATCTCCGGTAATATCCAGCCAGACCAAGGAAACTTCGTATTTCCGACACATTAGTGGGTTGTTCCCATTTGACTACTGCTTCAATCTTTGCCGGGTCCACTGCTACTCCTTCTCTGGAGATAACATGGCCGAGGAATTGAACTTTCTCTGCCCAGAATTCACACTTCGAAAATTTTGCATACAGTTGGCTATCCTTCAGAACTTGCAATGCTGTCCTCAAATGCGTCTCATGCTCTCTACTAGTCTTCGAGTAAATTAATATATCATCGATAAATACGATAACGAACTGATCTAGATATGGCTGGAATATTCTGTTCATCAAATCCATAAACACGGCTGGGGCATTGGTCAACCCAAAAGGCATAACCAAAAATTCATAATGCCCATATCGTGTTCGGAACGCCGTCTTGTATATATCTGCTTCCTTAATTCGTAGCTGATGATATCCCGACCTTAAATCGATTTTAGAGAAATAACAAGCACCCTTCAACTGATCGAATAAATCGTCGATACGAGGTAATGGATATTTGTTCTTGATGGTCACCTCATTCAGCCGACGGTAGTCAATACATAATCGCATACTACCATCCTTCTTCTTTACAAAAATTACTGGCGCACCCCACGGAGATGTGCTAGGTCTTATGAAACCTTGTTTTGTTAATTCACCCAGCTGATCTTTCAACTCCTTTAATTCCATTGTCGACATTCGGTATGGCTGAATAGAGATTGGTGCAGTACCTGGTAAGAGATCGATACCGAAATCGACGTCCCGTCGAGGTGGTAATCCAGGAATGTCCTGAAAAACCTCGGGATACTCACTCGCCACCGGAATTTGATCCAAGGTCTGCTCTTGTGACTCACCTTCCTTTAGCACCATGATATGTATAAATTCTTTACCCTTCTCTATGACCTGCATTTGGAATTGTTCTTTGCCAGGAATAGAAAAAGTAACCGACTTATCATGACAATCTATTTTAGCTCGATTCGAGGTAAGCCAGTCCATACCTAGGATTACATCATACCCTGGCATGTCCATCACAATCAAATCTGCTGGCATAAGTACACCACCAATATTGAGTTGACATGCTCTACACACTTGTTTCAAGACTACTGCCTTTCCTATAGGTGTCTCAACTGAGATTGTTTTTCTAAGGTGTTCTGGTTTAAGGCCTAAGTGTTCCACTACAGTAGTTGATATGAAAGATAAGCTAGCACCAGAGTCGAAAAGAATAGTAACAGATTTATCACGAACATTTGCCATACCTTCCACCACATTGTTGTCCACCTCTGGCTCAGCAGTTGGTGCAATCGCATATACTTTTCCTTGCATAGGTTGTTGTTTAAATTGCTGTCCTCCTCGATTCTGAGAAGTCGTAGGTCGAGCTGGCTGCTGGGGCCGATTTTGTTGGAACTGTTGCGGCCTGGGAGGTAACAACTTTGAAGATTGAGGATAGGGATTTGCTGACCGTGATGCCTGAGATGTCATGCCTGACTGTTGAGTTGTAGCAGGGAACTGCGCACGGGAAGGTAAGGAAGGTAGTAAACCCATGTCGCGAAGTCGAGTCCGACAGTGTATTGCTTTGTGTCCATACTTATTGCAGTGAGCACAGTTTCCAGCAAAGAACTGGTCTTGATTGTTCGCCACGAAAGTTGGTACATTAACCCTTTGCCTCTTCTCTAATGATTGCTGCTGACTTGGTGCAGACCTAGACTGACTTCCAGTTATTTGAGTGCGAGATTTCTGGAACCGTTCATTATCCATTTCAGCCTTGAACGCTTTGTCCACTATCTCAGCATAGCTTTTAATAGTGTCGGTGCAGAATTTTGTTCGAATATTCTGACGAAGTCCTTCATCAAACTTAGAGATTTTATATTCTTCATCTTCCAAGATTTTCGGAACATATCTGGACAATTCTGCAAACTTAGCCTCATACTGAGCCACAGTCATTGAGCCTTGTTCTAACTTAGTGAACTCGGCCATTTTCTGATTTCTGTAGGCCCGAGGAAAATACTTCTCACGAAATTTCTTCTCAAACTCTGCCCATGTCCACTCATGATTAGCTTCCACCACCCGCTTTGCCGCACGCCACCAAACATCTGCTTCGCCTTGGAGGATGAATGAGGCCAATCGAACCTTTTGATTATCAGGGCAGTTCATTGCTTCTAATACCTTCTCTACTTGGACCAACCAATCCTCCGCTATAGTTGGATTTGTGGCGCCCTGAAACACCGGAGGCCTGAGTTTGGTGAACTTCTCCAGCAAGTCCACCTCTCGTGGTTGTTCCGATCTTATTGGCATTGTCTGTCGATTTCCACGTGGTGCTTGAGTCATGTCAGCCCATTGTGCAGTAAACTGTTCCTGTTGTTGTTTCATCATTGCCGCCATTTGGTGAAGTAATCCAAATGCGGCATCCAAGGGTTGAATGTTGGGTCCCGTAGGATTCGCCTGCGTTGTCCTAGGAGACAATGGTAACCGAGTACTGGGCCCCGTTTCATTTTGATTTGCTGCCGGTAGAGGTGGTGCAAGATTCTGTTGTTCCTCAAAGTTTTCTTCTTCCTCCATATAATTTTCATCTTGTTCTCTATTTGACGCCTCTTCTTCTACCACCACTGTAGGATTCACTACTGGTCCTTGGGCCATAGTTACACTTGTTGATGGTCCTATATCACGAAGGCTTTTTGATTTCCTAGGAGTCATAATCACCTAAGAGGAATAACGAAATTTAGTCCCCATGAGCCACTAAGGGGTTTATATTTTTTTACAAATTTTATATTAAACTAAACTTACCCAGCTACGATCAGGCCTTTAAATCACACTGATCGGAGCTGTATATTAATAGATATGAATTTTACAAAAATCAATAATTCTGATGGACATTGCTGTCCAGCAGGTTTTGTGTGTTATAAAATCATCTAACAATACCTAATTGCTATAAAATGATCTATAATTCCATTATCAATAACAATAAGCACTTTGAGTCTATATTGGACTTCAGATGAGCAGTACTTTTCATTTTTATTTATTTATTTTTTTTTTTTTTTTTTTATCCCTAATTTTGATTTCTAAGTTCTCTATATTTACCCCGATCATTTAGGGAATGTCCTAAGTTTGTTTTCTAATTTTCAGGGGTCTACCATTTATGTAGAAAAGTGGGGTCATAACCTACAGGTCAACTAGGTTTTTAAGAAAAGCCTCTCTCTGATACCATTCTGTCACGCCCCGAAATCCGGACTCAGAGTGTGCACCCTCCGGCCCAGTTTACGGGGTATAACTGGTGCACTAAGTGCATTTATAACGTTAAACAACTTTAAGAGGCATAAAATGATGAAATACTAAGTTCTCATTTATTCATGAAGTATTCAACTATAAACTAAGTCCACCCATTTGGGACTTTATTAAATGTCTACTAATTATTGAAAATAATAAAATAAAAGAAACTAGTCTAAACGTCTTGGTTCAGGGCCGCCACTTCTTCCTCGGTTAAATTAGGCCAATAGTCCTGCGGTTCCTCTAGTGGTCCCATCTCATTATCAGGGGCATTCTCTGAAGGTTCAACGTCTACATCATCTGTATATTTTTAATCCACAACGTCAGCTGGAAAGCCCAGTGAGTAACCCAATACGGTTCACATGCATTTCAATTAAACAGGATAAACACATGCCATCAAATATAGGTAACATATAATTAATGCAATAATGAATGAAATGATGCATCAAGTGGGCATATATTCAGTCTTCCACTTGCTTCGATTGGATCCCATCAATCGGCTCCCCCTTCCTTGTAGGGCGGACTTCCACATATTAGTGGGCTTCCAGGATGGTCCCTGGGTAACCGGGTACTTAAGTACCTACCGATCTTCCAGAGTCGAACTCCAGGCACAATAATTCATAATGCATGCAATAATTTACGTCCGTACATTTCATCTCTCATTTTGAGAGGCAATCTTTCATGACATTTATAAATAGAAATTATTTAAATAATATTTAAACAAGCACAAATTAATCAATATCACATATTGCATCCATCACACAACTTACTTAATTAAAATGACTAGGAAACGTGTTGGGATGTACTCACCTGTTGATAGTGGCGATTACTTTGTTAATTGTGTCACGTCCTTAGCAGAATCGGTCCTGAATCTACAATAAATGTAATTTATATTTATAAACCACCAATCTAACCTTAATATACTTATTTTCAATTTGGATTATACTTTATTGAGTTTTGGTTCCTTAATGGACGGTCCAGATTTGATTATTGTGACCCACGTTTCCAAAAGGAATGGCCCCTTTTACAATTTTCTGATGGTACGGCCCACTTGACTGGTGGTCATCCTATACTTGGTCACAAGTTCCCCAATGGTACACTACCAAATATGATTGATTATATTTTGCAAGGATTTTGTCGTAGGATATCCTAAAATGGTCCATTTATGATAATCCATACCGTGCCTCCCCACTATTTCACTTGGCATGGCCCACCTGGAACTCTGATTGGGCTGATTTTTTTTCACAAGACTAATAATTCATTACTCCAGAGATTGGGTGGATCGGATTTTTCAAAAACTACACAGTGGGGCCCACAAGCTCCTAACCAGTGGACAGGTGTTGTCCCCACTGTTTATCTTGGTATGGCCCACTGGAATATCCTGTACGGGCCATTTTTGGTCCTTAACTAGAAAACTTATTTATTAAGATATTGGACGGATTAGATTTCTTAAAATGTCATCAAATGGGTCTCAAAAGTGGACAGCAATCCAAAATCGGACTGCTTCAACCATGTGTGTTGTTATCATTAATATTTTAAGTGGTGTGGGCCACCTGAGATTCGGATTTATCTGATTTTTGGACCCAAGTTGTAAAACATTATACTAAAACATATGGTCGGCTTGGATCTACTGATTTCATCTCAGTGGGGTCCATGAGTGGACCGCTGTCCACGCCCAGAATTTCTACCTTTTTAAATTTTATTTTTATTTTATAAGTTTTCACCATTAGTTTGTTTCAGATGGTGTGGCCCATTCGGACCTCAGTTTTGGTCCAAATTCGAACTCCCATCCTAAAATGAAATAGGGAAATAAATGGGCGGAGTGGATGTACAAAATACATCAAGGTGGGTCCCATGAGTGGGGCCCCCAAGTCACCCTGTCAAAAGTCCAACGCTGGACGTTCCAGCGTCAGAGACGCTGGACGTCCAGCCACTTTTCCTTTTTCTTTTTTTTTTTTTTTTCTTTTTTTTTTAATATTATTATTATTATTATTATTATTATTATTATTATTATTATAACGATTAAAAAGTGTATGTGGGGTCTACGAGAGATCTGGTCCGACCATTGGGTCGGCCACCTCATTGTGGCCCAATAATGTTTTGGAATAATATAATTTATCAGAATTAATTTACTAATTAAATAAAACAATAACAAAACAAATTTTAAAGGCTATCATTCATTCAATTGATGTGGTCCATCTGAAGGTCCATTCGATCTGAATTTTGAGGCCCATGTACATTTTGGCCATATGGTCATTATGACCCATCCAGATCGATTCCTGGCCCACCCAAATGGTCCCCATCAATCGTGATCATATATTCAAGGGTTAAGATAAAGATAAGGTCCCTAGATCAGTACAATGAACGGACGGACGATCCGACCCGCTCATTGGCTGGATCTGGCCTACTTAAATAAAATAAAAAGAACACCTACTTGATCTAGCCGCAAGATCCCTCTATTCCTCCTTCCTTCTCTCCTTTCCTTTCCTTTCTTTTACGATGGATGAAAACCATCTCGTTCTTTCTCTTTTTAAAGAGACGTTCGTTGAGATTTGTTGCGGATAAGATGGGTTGGTTGAGATAAGATAAGATTAATTTTGAATTTCAAAATTCGTATTTAAAGCAAAAAAGAAAATTAAATTCTTGTTAGTGATAGGACTCGATACCTGGTTTTCCCTCTCGCTTAAGAGGGCTTTAACCAATCAGTCCATGCTTTTCTTTTCTTTATCATCTTAAATTTATTTAGCTAAACCCATTTTTGCTCCTAAAAGAAAATTTTTCCTACCGAAATTTTAGGGTCGTTACATGATGCGTGCCAGACATCCACATAATCAATTAGATGTACCCTTCCATGATAGGCCATGGGCCTAAAAATCAGGCCAATCTCTGCCTTATGTGCGCCACACCATAAATAACAGTTGAAGTGTATGCCCACACATTGTAATCTTACTGATTGTTTACAGGGCCTACTGGAACTCAAAGGGAACCGGCAACTCAAATGCATGATGTGGATGTCTAGCACACGTACTGATTCGTTCCTTCCTCTTAGACAACTTTGACTTTCTCATAATTTGGGCTATGTAGTCAGCTTTCAATATGCATTTTCATCTTGTAGAAGTTCCAAACAGTTGATATTATAGACCCTTTGTTCAGTGATCCTGTCCGTCAAATCAGTGGCCCTCACAATCCATGTCCAGGATTGTTGGATAGGTGAGATTTTTTTAACCACAGGCCTGAGATAGAAATACATACATACATAGAGAGAGAGAGAGAGAGAGAGAGAGAGAGAGGACGGTTTATAGGTTTATAAAAACAGTAGACAAATCCACATTTAGTGTCCAAGTAGTTTTTATGGCCCATCCACTACACGCCCACTGGATGGACGGTCCTTATCATGCCGAATTCAAAGTGTTTTTTTTTTCTTTTTTCTTTTTTATTATTTAATAAAAGATTCTTCGCATGGTGCACACAGGGCCGGGTCTATAAAATAAAGCCTAGAGTTTTTAAGCTATTAGACCACACGCAGGTTGGGCCCACAATGTCTTGGCCCATCGCAAAAAGTTATAGATACCTACAGACCGTTCCGGGGCTCATGGTTCATTCCCATCGGCCGGTGAAATCTCTAGAGCATCCCTATGAGCCGAATTGGATCAACTCATTTTGGATCATCCAACCATGGCCCCCAAAGGTATGGAATCATATCTGCACCAAACTGGTAGGTCTGCTATTTGCAGGATCATTATTTCCTCCAAACAACCTGTAACTTGTCCTGACTCACCCAATCCATGTAAGTGAGGCCCATGGTTGGTGATCCAAACCGTCATAGATGGGACTGTGACTTAGTAATCGTAGGTTCCATGATTTAAATTGATTAGTTTGAGGAAAATGTATGCTTCATGTACAATATCTGACTGCCTGCGTATCAAGCCTCACACTTCATCAGAGCATCAAATAACTCCCCTAATACTGCAGAACGACGGAAATATATACAGAAAAACCCATTTGCTTCGATTGAGGAGTCTTCTATCATTCTGCCTATGGGCTTTTTTTTCCTCTAGTGGGCCACATTTTCATATCATCTCATCTAAGCATTTAAAGGAAAGAAAATGAGGTGGAAAGATGATGGAGAATTCCAGCCCGCGATCCGAAATCACATCATCTGAACCGTTCACAAGTTTTGCGCCCCATTCCTCGGTCCATGACCATGGTAATTGGATGATCCTGACCATCATATTGTGTCATTGAAACAAGCAGTTCAATAAAAATACAATGTTTCCACCAACTATCATGAATGCATGATGCAATAATCTTCTGTTGAAGTTTTCTGCTTGCATGCTTTCTTGTTCTTGTTAATAGAATCTCTTGGTTTACCAAAAATATATAAGTGGCCCATGCTATAAGCGAGAAAACGCAAAAAAAAAAAAATAATAAATAAAATAAAAAAATTCTGCTGATGAGCAAAACCTTCCACAACAAGTCCATGATAGCACAAATTGATGCATGAATTCTGTTGTGAGTGAAACTTTCTACACTAGAAAAGGAGACATAGATTCACCCATATTTATATATATGATTTCTCTTTTGATATCCATCTCTATTTATCCCTTGTGATTAGAATTTTTTGGCCTGTCTCTGCTGGTTTTTCAAAAACTGTAACGCTTCCAGTCAGTCGAACTGCTTTGGATATGGACGGCGCAGGAAATATTGGATCGGTTCATCTAGAGGCCTACTTTGGAAAAGAAACTGTTTGGATTGCTCCAGGAGTCCAAATCAAGCATTGGATTGAACTGTTCAAACTCATAATTCTAAAACTCAGTGACTTGACTCAAAACTTGGCTGAGTCAACTCGATTTGACCAGAAATTCACTTGAGTGACTATGAAATTCGCTGAGTCTGACCCAGTTCAGACTCATCGAGGCAACTCACCTACTCGGTCAACTCAACACAACTCAGCATGACTTGACCCAGTTCTCTAAAAGTCTCCAAAACTTTTTAGGTTATCAACATGCAAGCACATCTATGTGAGATTTGAGCTTTTCATAAGGTTGGAAATATTAATGTTTATATCTTTCATGAAAAATCAGATAATTTCATGCTTAAAGTGGGCCACAACTTACTAGGTAAAGTGACCATTAATTTCTTTTTTTCTAGCCATTTATTTGTTTTGATATGCTGTCACACACCACCCAAGGTGTAAAATAGCTTGATTTCTATATATGCTAGAGGAGCTACATAGCAAAGCTCACCTAACCCAAAACTAATTAAATCTCACATACGTGTCATGTTGTGGCACAGATGCCCATTGTGTATGCTGTGGGTCCACAAGCACCAAGTTAGCAAACCTCTAATATTCTCAGGTAGACAGGAAAACTATACAATCTGGGCAGGAATCTAGTAACTATCTACTTAGGGCCTGTTTGGTAAAACTTATTAGTTACTGCACTTATAACTGAAGGGGACTGTTGTCAATGATTTTCTGTCCTTTGGCTTATGGTGCGCTTGCTAAACTGAATTAAAAAAGTTTGAAATTAATTTAAGTACTAAATTCATTGTGTTACTCCACCCATGGTTAAAAGACTCTGTTACTCAGATTTACGCAGATCGAAGTCAACCTGGATGAGTTGGATCAGACTCAGACACGCGAGCTGAGTCACCTCTCAAATTAGGCTACTGTCGGACCGACTTGTTGAAACTCAAGTGGGATTGAACGCCAACCATTGAAACCTTCTTGGGTCCCACCGTAACGTCCTTTCTCTCATTTCGACTGATTTTGTTAGCCTAATTCGACCCCTTGGGTGAGGGATTGAGAGATGTTTGTAATGGCCAGCCAATTTCATTTTGCCCCTGTTGCGATTTGTTATTCAAACCACCCACTGGGTCTTACAAGCTGAGATGGTCCAACAATTTGAACCGTAAGTTCTGTTTTCTATTGTGAATGAGCTATTATCTCCCCTAATTATGTCATAATGATGATCCTCACCTTTGATTTTTATACATGAATGCTAGCCATTGAAAATTTTCTTTTCGTTTTCTAGATTCGTCTGCTGATAACAATCATCTATCTGTTCAGCTCTAATGGCTCACATAACAAGGATTCTCTAACATGGACGGTTCCGATCACTGTAACATTCATCATGTGGACCCAGTGGGTGGCTACCATTCTAGGCCTATGGAATAAGACCCCAGGCCTGGCCCGTTGACAGACTCATATAAAAATTCTCTGTGATCGACCTCATGGGAGCTTCCCATAGTGCCGACCTCTGTGGCCCCATTGTGATGTATGTCATACATCTACACCATCAATTAGATGTACCCTTTCATAATGGATCATGGGCCCAAAACTGAGGATAATCTCTGCCTTAGATGGGCCACACCATAAACAAAAGTTGAACTGTATTCCCACCCACTGAAACCTTCCTGATTATTTATAGGGCCCAGTGAGATGTGATTCAGACATTCAACCCATCCATTGTGTGGTTCCCATTTGGATGAGGGGTCAAACTAAATTTCAGTCCATTTCAAAACTTAGGTGGGCCCACAAAATGCTTTTAGATGTTTTAGGTATGGACAGTATCAGATTGTGTGGCTCACTGGACTTCCAATACGGCTAATTTTTGGGACACCCCAAGACTTGAGGGAGCCCACCAAATGCACGGTGTGGATTCTAACACACATCACAGTGATACGTCCCTTCTACTCATACGACTTTGACTTTTTCGTAATTTTGACTATAGGGTAAGCTTTCAATTTGCATTTTCATTTAAAGTGGGGCTATATTTGCTTCAGTGGTCCAAACAGTTTGATATTATAAATCTATGGTTCAGCAATCCTAGCCATCCAATTAGTGGCCTTCACACTCCATGGCTAGAATTGTTGGATAGGTGTGATTTTTTTAACCACAGGTTCAAGATAGAAAAAATAAATAAATAATTAATTAAAAAAATAGAATGGAGGGTTTAGAAAAATAGTAGACAGTCTATATTCAGTGTCCAAGTTAGGCTGGAGATAAACCGGCCTTTTTCTATATGGTAACCTTCATGATAGGAGCCACTTTATGCACGTCTAGGATGCCCCCACAGTCCATGGGAGACGGTCCTATTCAATCGTATTCGTCACAATGGTTTTATGGCCCATCCACTATGAGCCCACAGGATGGACGGTCCTTATGGCCCCGAATTCAAAGGTTTTTCTTTTTTCTTAATCAAAGATCTCATTGGCAGGGGTGCACACAGGGATGGGTATATGAAAGCTTGGACTTTTAAAGCAATTAGATCACACCCATCTTCTTGGGCCCACAATGTCTTGGCCCATGGTTAAAACTATAGACGCTTCCAAAACACGGATTAGGTACTGCCTCCGTGCAGACGAAGCTGCCTCGGCCTTGGGGGTTAAGGGATTTGAATGGACGGTGGGGGCGGTAGTAAAGATGAGGCCCGCAGGGAGCATTTTCAAAAGTTGTTCAGTGGGTATACGGATTCGGGCCAGTTCAAGAAGTTTTTAACAGTGGCGGTTCAATCACCACTCTATGGTGTGGTCCACCTGAGATTTAGATTTACTTCATTTTTGGGCTCATGCCCTAAAATAACCTGAAAAAATAAACGAATGGTGTAGGTAACACATATATCATGGTGGGGCCACATAGGACCGACCATGGAAACGGATTGCATGGTGTGCCACGCACTGTCACCCTTCTTGGTGTGTTGCCGTCACTAAGTTATGTGGGCCCCACCATGATATATGCATTATATCCACACCGTTAATCCATTTTATGAGATCATTTTAAGCATGGCCCCAACAATGAGGCAGATGCTCAAGTGGACAACACAGAAAGCAGTGGGAACTGAAGGTATATCATTGAAAACTTCTTGGGGCCTACAGAAGTTTTAGATCAATGTGATATTTGTTGTTTCCCTTCATTCAGGTCTGAACCTCATCAACAGGTTGGATGACAAATAAACATCATGGTGGGCCCTAGGAAGGTTTCAACGGTAGGAATAATTATCCCCATTTCTTTCTGTGGTGTGGTCCACTGGAGCTTTGAATTTGTTTCATTATTGGGCTCGTGACCTAAAATGATCTCACCAAATGGATGAAGGGTATGGATATAACACATGCATCATGGTGGGTCCCACAGAACTTAACACACCACCCACGTCGGTGGTGTGTGGCACACCACGCTATCCACTTGGTACACGGTCCGCCCGGTTACGTGTAACGGTCGTGGATTTGGCTTCTACAGGAAGCTCCTGCGCTGTAACCTAGGTGGTGTTCACCGTGATGATTTTGATAAACCCACCCCGTCCATCCGTTTTTTTGAGCGCCTTTCAATTTGTACCAAAAAAAATAAACCGGATACAAGACTCAGTTGGGTCGCAAAAAAAAGGAAAAAGGTGGGTAGGAAAATTACTACCGTTGTAACGTTGTAACCTACTGGGCACCACAGTGATGTTTATATGTCATCCGTACCGTTCATAACGTCATTCCTCCAGGATGAACTGAAATCACAAATATTATTCTGATTCAAAACTTTTGTGGCCCCATGCATGAATATTTTAACTGTGGACATTCAATCCTCACGTTCTCAGCCCACTTAGGAGATAGGGCTCTCAATGGCGCGGGTAAGATCCGAGATCCGATTCGCTCCGAATCCGTATAATGCAGATTTGGATCTTAAAATAGGTTCGGTTAGTTAAATGAACCGGATTTGGATCTTAAAATAGGTCCGATTACTTAAATGGAGCGGATACGGATTCACATGAACATATCCGAGTTCGATCCGAATCCTATTAAGATCTGACTCATTGTCACCTTACTGTATATGTTATATTCATGCTGGTCATCCTGTTTTACAAATTATTTTAGGCCATGTCAACCATACCATAGTAAATAGTGGGATTTGCATCATTTTTCTAATAAATTAAATATATTATATTATATATATTTTATATCATATATTTTTTTATATTTGTAATGGGGTGGATTTGGATCTAGATCCGACCTGAATCCAATGGTTATATGGATTTTGGATAGGAAATGGATCTAACCATTTATAAATGAATAGGATATGATATCACCTTTTGGATCCGAATCCGTCTACAAGTATACGGCCTTGGAGCAGGATCCAACTGTATCCGATCCAGATCCGACCCATTGAGAGCCCTATTTGGAGATCATTTTAGGTTATTACACCAAAAATTAACTGGATATGAGAGAAGTGGGCTGCACTAAATGAAAAGGTGGATAGGAAAATTCTTACCATTGAAACCTCTTTTGGATCTACAGTGATGTTTATATGCCATCAATACCATCAATAACGTCATTCATATTAGGATGAACTGAAAATACAAATATTAGCCTGATTTAAAACTTTTGTGGGCCCACGAATATTTCAACTGTGGACATTCAATTATCATATTTCGGCCCACTTGAGTCTCAGATCCGGTTCATTTTTGGTATTCTTATCTAAAATGATCTCACAAATCGGATGGAAGGAGTAGATTTCTTAAAAACATTAAGGGGGGCCCTACCTAGGTTTCCGGTGCAGTAACTTCCTTCACAAGGCTTTCTACAGGGAATCCGCGCTCTATCAAAAATCAAAAGGCCCCTGTATACTTTTGGGGAGCGGCCGAGGTGTTATTACCTTTATCTCGTGGGCCACCTTAATGAATGTATTGTATATCCATATACCACTTTGCCAGCACATGATTCCACACCCGATGCGAAGCCTTGCTCAGGAAGTTTCTGCTGGGTAGGGCCACCTAATTGTTTTTGAGAAATCCACTCAGTCCATACGTTTTGTGATATCATTTTAGGACATTGTACCTAAAATGAACTCGATCCAAGGCTCAGCACTAAATGAAAAGGTAGGCAGGGAAATTCTTACCGTTGAAACCTCCCTGAGATTAGCAGTGATGCTTATATGCCATAAATACCGTACATAACGTAGAGATAAACTGAAAATACAAATATCTGCCTGAGACGCGGATTAGCTACTAACAGGTTGAGTGGCGAACCTTGCTACTGAAGTCATGTCACCATGTTATGTGGGCCTCAACATGATATATGTGTTGTATTCATACTGTCCATCCATTTGGAGAGACCATTTTAAGGCATGAATCAAAGAGTGAGGCAGATCCAAAGCTCAAGTGAACCCTACCACGGAAAACAGTAGGGACAGTGACATCCACCATTGAAAACTTCCCATGCTCACCATGATGTTTATTTGAGATCCAACCTGTTTATAAGTTCACGCAGACATGGAGGAAGGAAAAACACAAATATAAGCTTGATCAAAAACTTATATGACCCCTAAGAAGTTTTCAATGGTGGATGTCATTGCCCCCACTGTTTTCTTTGGTGGGGTCCACTTGAGCTTTGGATATGTCTCATTCTTTGATTCATGCCTTAAAATGATCTCTCCAAATGAATGGATGGTATAGATACAACACATACATCATGCTGAGGCCCACATAACATGGTGACATCACTTCAGTAGCCATATTCGCTACTCAACCTGTCAGTAGCTAATCCCCGTCCATTAGCCTGATTTAAAACTTCTGTTGCCCCATGAATATTGCAACTGTGGACATTCAATCCTCACATTTTCAGCCCATTTGAGTTTTGGATCAGGCTCATTTTTTTTGTTTAAAGTCCTAAAATAATCTCAAAAACATGGATGGGCAGGGTGGATTTCCTACAAACATTACGGTGGCCCTACTTAGGTTACCAACGCAACGCTTTCGCAGGGAATCCGCGCCCCGATGCAAAAGAGCGCTGAACAGAAGTTCCTGCGCTGGTAGGGCTTACCTTGATGTTTTTGAGAAATCCACTCTGTCCATCGGCTTTGTGAGATCATTTTAGGTCAGTATTTCAAAATTGAACAGGATCTCAGACTCAAGTGGGCCGAAAAGGTGATGATTGAATGTCCACACTTGAATTCATTCTAAATAATAACTACTTGCCAACGTAATTACGCACATTTGCTTTTTTATCGCTAAGTAATGTACGTGGGGCCTAGCTTGATGTAAGTGGCTTATCCACGCCGTCCATCCATTATGTCAGCTGATTTTATGGCATGAGCCCAAAAACGAGATAGATCCAAAGCTCAAGTGGACCACACCAGAGAAACATCGAGAATTAAACACCTATTGCTAAAAACTTGTTGGGCCCACGGAAGTTTTGGATCAAGCTGATATTTGTGTTTTCAACTCTAACTAAAACACCTATTATCCATGTATTGTTTACCTTAAGAACAGGATGGATGACAAATAAGCATCAATGTCGGCCCGTTGAAAGAAAAAACCTTCAACAATATACATTTTAAGGCTATTGTTTCCTTTGATGTGGGCCACTTGAGCTTTATAACTGCCTAATTTTTGGGCTCATCCCCCAAAATGTCCTGGTAAAACGTATGGGCAGAGTGGATGTGTCACATATATTACGGTGGGGCCACAAATTTAAGTCAGTCATTTTGAACTAGCTTTTGAGGGAAAAATACTCTCCAATTTTCAAAAACTCAAAGAGCAATAATTACTTATTTAACTCAAATTAATCAATCTAAACCATGGAGCCCACTGCCACTTAAGTCACAGTGCCATCTATGACGGTTTGGATCCCTAGACCATGTGCTTCACTTAAAGAGAATTGGGTGCATGAGGACGTGTTAAAGGAGAGAAAATGAGGCGGTGGTTATAACTAATAAGCATCGAGAAGGGCTGCTGCATGGTCGTGATGGTGTGAGAAAGTTACAAGGATTTAGAACCCTTCTTGTGTGGGGGCTGTGGATGGTTGTAGCGCTATTTTGAGGAGATTCTAGCAGTGATAGGTTTCCAGCAATGGAACCCGGCAATAATGATTCTGATCGGCCGAACCACTTAGCCTACCTCAATGGCTTTTCTCGTCATATCGGCGTCTGCGACGGCGTCGCTGAGGCTGAAATCAGTAAGAGTGATCCTTATGTTTCTTTCTATATTTTCTCTGTTTTTCAACCATAGCTAACCCATTTTTATAGCCTTTATTTGTATCCGATTTTAAGTTTTTTACAGTTACAATCAAAAGAAAGCTTCTCCAATTCAAACGCTATTCATTGCAGGACCGGCTCTCTCTCTCTCTCTCTCTCTCGTTAAGAGGAGAGGACTTTCTAAACTGTACAAAAGGCCATGTGGATAGATGTGTACTCTCAATCGTGTCAACACAATCTGATTTTAGAAAATCTACTTTACAGAATGGATCCCTGATTGGTTTAGAATCTGTAGATTGATCTAATGCATGCTACCCATACAACCTTGAGAGTGACTGTGTGTCAAGCATCATACGCTGCCTGAGTATATCATATAAACAAGCTGGAAAACCCTCCCCAAGGATAAGAACTTTGATACTGTGGTTGAGTGGGATGGATGATATGCAGGCAGTTTCAAATTACTTAGGAAATTAAATATATATGGCATGGAATAAGGTCAGAATAAACTATTCAAATATTAATGCACATTTGAGATGAATCATGAACCAAAACTTAAGCTTATTTTATTAGTTAATCTATTGGACAGTTAGCTCTTATGTCTACAAACAAGTGTCTGCCAATCAGTGGTTAATGTTTTTGCATCAATCTTATCCTGTGATGTGACTTTGAGGCAGTGGTTCCACAATTTTCTCAGTTTGATTTTAACATACGAATTCCACTTTTTCAATTTATGAGTGCTAGCGTTTCAGGATGCAGACTCTGCTGGAGTATACGGACATGACTGTCCTCCTAGTCCCAGCTGGCAATAAGTTTAACAGTGACGTCTGTGCCACATCCATTAGCATCCATCACTTAGACCAGCTCATGTTAGGACGTGATTCAAAAAATCATATAAATTTGAAACTCAAGTAGGCCACACCATAGAAACAATGAGGATGTCAACGGCAACCATCCCATCTAAGCTTTGGATCAGGCTGATATTTGTTTGATCCCTCGGTCCTATGATGCTCACCTTATGAACTGGTTGATTTCATATAAAATCACCATGGGCTTAAGGAAGGTTTCAATGGTGGGTGTCCCCATCTCTACTGCTTCCTGTATTGTGATTAACTTCTCCCAACTGATGGACAAGGTGGGTGTCCCACAGAAATCCCAGTGAGAAACGCAGCGCTTGTTTTGATGGTTTCTGCTTGTAGAAAATTTGTCCACAGCAAGTATTTTATGCTGGGCCTGGATACATGATGTAGAGCGGGCCGTAGACATTTCATGGCCAAAATGGACCAGAGGAAGCCCGATCGAAAATGGAAGTAATCCGGCCATTAGGACGGTAAAATAGTCACATCTCGCAATCCCGGATGAGTTATGGGACATATAATATATGATTTTGAGGTGGCTCGAGCTAGTAAAGCCAACCAACCTGCTATGCTGGGTTGCGCATGCTGGATTTGCAAGATTCGACCTGATCAATGGTCATTAGCCTAGTTTTATTTCAATTTTACTATTTATAGTCAATTTTATTTTTATTATAACTTTTGATCCATTGAGATTTAGGAGTTGGACCCAACATGAAAAGTGCTTAGAAAAATTAGTAGAATAACATTATTAGGCTGGATTGGAAATTTGCTATTTTTGGCTGAAAACCAAAATTTGCTATTTTTGGTCGAAAACCACTAAGTCTGGTAGGAATAGCAGACTTCTATAAATAGTAAGTCTACTATTTATAGTAAGTTGCATTTTCTAAGTGTTTTACTTAGAGTTGGAGTCTGATACTTCATTCTACGGTTTAGTTTATTATTTAAAGCATTGTAATTATGTTTTTTCATTCAATTAATTATTTAAATTTTCTTGGAATTATTTTCTATTTTATTCTTTTCCCACGTGGATCTTGAGGAAGTCCAATTGAGGATTCCCGAAAGCCTTGTGGACTCAAGGTAATAATTCAATGAGGGAGACCGTGATCAGCATTACCACATCCTCCCTGTGTCAATACGAGACTTATAAGCAAGTACTCATAAATTGTACATGATTTATGATAGTGGGTCCACTTAGGTAGGTTATAAACTCAGGTTGATTAGATGATATTAGCCCTTAATCAATGTAGATATTTTTGTTGAACTTTTGACTAATTTCATTTAAATCATCTATTAGGTATTTTAGTTTAATTATCTCTTACGACTTACCTTAAAGTAAGCCCTACAACTTATGAGGCTCATTTGAATCATGTAGTACCGTTCTTATGTACATTTTGTACGAACCATCACATAGTGCCAAGAGTATTTAAGTTTTTCCTTTATGGATATCCAACTTAAACCAATGTCTCTTACAATTGAGTCTTGTGAGTATAATATAGTAGGCTCATTGGGAATGAATCATCTTTTAAAAACCCAATTTGACTGGATCTCCAATTGGGTTAGTGACGTAGAGAGGATGTGGTAAGGTCAATCACTATCTACCCTCACCAGATAACTACCTTGAGTCCACAAGGCTTCCAAGAATCCTCAATCGAACTTTCTCGAATCTATGAGAGAGAATTATGAAAATAAGAACAAATCCTAAGAAAATTCTTAATAATTGATTGAATAATGAATAATGAGTTTACAAATACCCTAGGACGAAGTTTCGGAGTTCAACTCCAACTAAAACACCTAAAAAACGTGACTTACGTCTCTCATTCTTACTAGACTTCATGGTTTTCGGTTAAAAATAGTAAGGTTCCAATCCGACCCAACCACATTATTCTACTAATTTTTCTAAGCCCTTTTCATTTTGGGCACATCTCCTAAATCTCAACGGATTAAAAGTTATGATCAGAACAAAACTTACTATACATAGTAAAATTGAAAAAAAAAAAATAGGCTAATGACCGTTGATCTGGTCGAATCTCGCGAATCCAGCATCCACAACCCAGAATAGTGGGTTGGTTGGCTTTACTAGCTTCAGCTACCCCAAATCATATATTATGTCCCATAACTCATCTCGGATTGTGAGATGCAACTGTTTTACAATCCTGACAGCTCGGATTACTTCCGTCTTTAGTCGGGCTTCCTTTAGTCCATGTTGGCTTTGAAAATATCTGCAGCCCACTCTACATTAGTCAAGCAGACACAAAGATTCGACCTGAACCAACTAGATATTTAATGATTAATTATATCATTTTGAAGTATTAGTAATAGCTATGTGTAATTAATACAGATACAGTTAGTATAAGTAATAGGAGATAGAGTTTCCTATTTGTATGCAGGGATATGGTTGGTCTATTCAAGCCATTAATTGTATACTATTACCACAATATTGTCTTACTTGGCCAACTCTAAAATTCATAATGTTGGCATGAAAATGTATGGTAAAAAGGATTGCACCAAAAATTCATATTTATGTGAAAGATCTGATGATTAGGATATTCTAATTTGGGAGATTTTGGGGAATGGTCTATCCAGGATGAGGGCCAACATATCAATGCCCTTTGGATAGGCCGCATGTCTAAAAATTAAAAAGAAAAGAAAAGAAAAAAGGAAAGTTTGAGACAAGGAAGTTCTGATTCAAATGAACAGGGAACTTAGCCCTCAAAATAAAATTAAAAAAATAAAAAAAAAACTATTGTG
The DNA here is from genome assembly GCA_003013855.2 of Liriodendron chinense. Lineage (NCBI taxonomy): Eukaryota > Viridiplantae > Streptophyta > Magnoliopsida > Magnoliales > Magnoliaceae > Liriodendron > Liriodendron chinense. Next base: position 4,225,163 of record PVNU02004051.1, read on the forward strand.
AAAACTAAGAGGATGTTTGGATACATGCCCATAAAGTTTAAAGTTGTAAACACTTTAGACCTAAAAAAAAGTTTCAGGTGTAAACTATTTATATGTCATTTTGTTTGGCTTTCAAATAGTAATCTATTTACAAGTAAACAAATTATGTGTTTAACTAACTTACAAAGTATTTACAATGTACAAGGTAGGTATTCACATCACATAGAGCTTAGGGTTGATAAATCCTACCAAAATTGACAAATTAAGTAAAATGGACTTGATTTTTTTTTTTTTTTTAATCACGAGGAGAGCAACAAAGCATGCATACACTGGATGATTGGATTCCTCCGCCCATCATAGTGGGCCCTAAATGTAATTTGAGAGTTTTAATGTCGTATAGTCCATTTGATGATCAATCAAGTTGTGTGTGTGTGTGTGTGTGTGTGTGTGAGAATGCAACAAAGAAAGCACATGATGAACAAATTGGATGTACCCTACACATTATGCTGGGCCCCACAGATCACGAGTATATATCAACCATTATATTCTATTATGTATAATGTCTGTTTAGTTACAAAGACTTTCACCAATAATTTGAAATATGGCTTTTGCTAGGTTTCACGTTACAGCCAAAAGTTGTGACGTGTTTAAAGCCTGTAAAGACTTTACAAGCAAAAGCTCCAAACAACCCCTGGGAAGGTTCCGACTGTGGGTGCTGTTTCTCATGATCTCAACCTAATGTGATCTGAACCCATGCTTAGCCCAAGCAATAAAAAACTTGACTCATTTTTACCCGGTGATGTCAAGCTAGGGTCATAAATACTTTAAATAAAAATGGAGTCCGGATCCTCTGTTGAAACCTAGCAGAGAAAATCTGCTCGTCACTTCTCTGATTGGTCCAACTCAGGCTAACTGTGTCAGAGCTGAGCTGCTCTGACACAGTCAGGATGAGCTGGACCAATCAGAGCAGCGGAAGCAGTGGTTCTCTGCTCGGTTTCAACAGAGGATCCGGATTCAAAATGAAGCCTACAAAAATAACAATTATTTAAAGTTAACAAAAAAAAATTGTTATATCTTAATTATAATTTTTAACCATCGATTTCTGGGGTGATTTCCTCCAGTTAGTTACAAAGAAAAGCACGAAACGGAGGCCAGCAGTAAAAAGAATAATCAGGTGATTTCCTCCACTTCATCAAGAGCAAGGATTGAAAAAGGAAAATGTCAAAAGGACGGCTGCGATCAGAAGAATTGGGTAATCACTATCCAACGGAAACTAGACACACTTCCTCAACTTGATAAGGAAGTATGGTGCAGCTATTCCATCTTTCGGGCCCCACGAAACCTTCGAGAAATGGAAAGTAGTGCCTACGGGCCCCGGATTGTCTCCATTGGCCCACTCCACAGAGACAATAACAAGCTGAAACAGATGGAAGCACACAAGTGGCGTTTCTTGGGTCGCTGCCTCAACCGTACTGGGCACAATTTGGAGCTCTACATCAACGCCATCTCGCCTACTGGTGGACACAGCACGTAGCTGCTATGCAGATCCCACCGATGAGATAAGCGATCAAGAATTCATGGAGATGTTGCTGCTTGACTCTTGCTTCATCCTCGAATTACTCCATGCAGTGGCCCAAGGCTTCAGCCGCGACTATGACCCGCTTTTCGCTGTCCGTTCGACTGTCCTACAGATCCGAAGCGACATGTTATTGCTCGAGAACCAAATCCCATTGTTCGTCCTGGAACGCATGTTCGAGATCACTGCAGGACCAGAGTACAGAGGCAAATCAGTCAGTCAACTCGCTCTCTGCTTCTTCAGCTGGATTGTCCCTGGAAGCATCAACATTCAAGAGACTCCCAACATAGGAAGTAAGGATGTTGAAGGCCTCCATCTTCTCAATGTTATCAGGCAAAGCCTCATTACATCACAATCAACGCGGCCCACACCATCATCATCATCATCATCATCGCAGCCCCTTGATAAACTCCCGGATAGTTATCCCTGCCCCTATCTGATGATGCGATGCGTCTCATCGCTAAGGGACTCCGGGGTGAAGTTCGAGAAGAGAACATCAAGCAAATTGACGGACATCAAATTCGAAAGAGGCGTTCTCAAAATCCCACCGTTGTTAGTGGACGACACCACAAAGTCCATATTCCTCAACCTCATGGCATTCGAGCAGTGCCATCGAAAATGTAGCGATCAAATCAGTTCCTACATTGTTTTCATGGACGGGCTGATCAACACCCCACGAGATGTCTCCTATCTACAGCAGAAAGGGATTATCAACCACCAGCTAGGGAGCGAGGAGGCCGTTGCCCAGCTCTTCAATGATCTTTCTCGAGGGATCAGCATCGATTATATGGATGGCTCTCATATCTACGCGGTGTCTTCTGAGTTGAATGAGCATGTCTTGCGTAAGTGGCCCACTTGGAGGGCCAGCTTGAAGCGCGAGTACTTCCGCCATCCATGGTCCATCATATCGGTAGCGGCCGCTGTTCTCATCATCAGCTTCACGCTGTTGCAGACCTTGTTTTCCATCCTAGCTTACTATGTTCCTCGCTCTTAGACGGACGGTTCATCTCTTTCCTCTTCTTTAATCTCCGCCGTTGTTTTACTTCACTCATGGTTAAAAGACTCAGTTACTTAGATCAAAGTCGACTCAGATGAGTCGGGTCAGACTCAGACTTGTCCGACTGAGTCACCTCTATCTCTTAAGTTAGGCAATTGTGGGACCCGCTTGTTAAAACTCAACTGGGAATTTGAACCGTATGTTCTGTTTGCTACTGTGAATGAGTTATTATCTCCCCTAATTATGCCATAATGATAATCCTCACCATTGATTTTTATACTTGATTATGACCCATTGAAAATTTTCTTTTCATTTTCTAAATTTAGTCATGTGGACCACAGTGGGCGGCTACGATTGTGGGCCTATGAAATAAACGATTTGGATCATTGAAATGGTCACATATACATGTGGTCGACCTCATGGGAGCTTCTCATGAGGTCGAGCTCTGTGGGCTCCACTGTGATGCGTGTCAGACATCCACACCATCAATTAGATGTATCCTTTCATTGTGGGCTATGGGCTTAAAAATCAGGCCAATCTCTGCCTTAGGTGGACCATACTATAGACAATAGTTGAAGTGTATGCCCACACATTGGAATCTTACTGATTGTTAACCGGGCCCACTGGATGTGATTTAGTCATCCAACCCATCTATTTTGTGTGTCTCATTTAGATGAGGGATCTTACCAAATTTCAGGCTATTCCAAAACTCAGGTGTGCCCCCACAAAATGCTTTTAGATGTTTCAAGCATGATTTTAGATTGTATGGCGAACTTGAGTTCCCAAAATGGCTGATTTTTTGGGACATCTGAGGGAAACGATCAAATGCGTGATGTGGATGTCTAGCACACATCACAGTGATACCTTCCTTCCTCTGGATGACTTTGACTATCTCATGATTTGGACTATGTAGTCGGCTTTCAATTTGTATTTTCATTTTGTAAAAGTTCCAAACAGTTGATATTATAGACCCGTGATTCAGTGATCCTAGCCATCCAATCAGGAGCAGAGCGACGTAGGGGCGAGGGGGAAATGCCCCCGTTGAGTTTTCAACAGTAAGAGTTCAATCCATGAACCTCGGCCGGTGAATGTGGTGTGGTCCACTTGAGCCTTTCGATCTGCCTCCTTTTTGGGGCCCTAAAATGATCCGTCAAAATAGATGGATGGGGTGGATAAAACATATAGATCACGGGCAGCCACACAGCGCACCTGACAGGACCGTCCGTCTCTGGCTAGGTCCTATTGGGATGGAAGGGTTTGGCAGGTGCAGGGAAGTTAGTGGCGCCCACCATGATGTTTTATATCAATCTACCTTGTCCATCCGTTTTGTCTGATTATTCTTGGACATGAGACCAAAATGGAAGCAGATCCAAAACTCAAGTGGGCCAGATGAGAGGAAATAGTGGGGATTGAGCGACCACCATTGAAACATTCGCATGGCTACAGAAGTTTAATATTAGAATAAGTTTTTGTTTTTTCTGCTCATCCTAGTAGTAGATGACCTTATAAAGGGTTTGGATAGCATATAAACATCAAGGTGGACCCAGAAAGGTTTCAACAGTGAGAATTTATTTTCCCACCAGTGTTAGTTTTGAGTCTGCCTCGGTTTTGGTCTCGGTCTCGTGTTCTAAAATAAGCAGGCAAAACTGATGAACGGTGTGGATTGATTGAAACCAATATGCTGGCCCCACGGAACTTTCCAATGCAAGAATGTGAACCGCTTTAGCAAGAAATGGCATCCATCTGCAGGAAATCTCGGACACAGATTAGCTACTTATGAGAGATTGCTACTGAAGTGTCACCAAGTTCCATGGGGCCACCATGATGCATGTGTTGTATCCACACCGTCCAACTATTCGAGAGATCATTTTATCATTTTATGTTCCCCAAAAAAGAAAATCATGGCTCCCCCAACCACCCCCTGTTAGTCACATCTCAATGTTAGCCGCCCCTACTGTTGTAATCGATGCCATAACCTTAGTGTTGAAACGAGGCTATCTTCACTCAGTCTGCCACATGAGCTATGGACCTGGGTGTTGTTAGAAACCTTCAATTGGCCACAAGGCGTCATCATGATTGACACGGTTCATCAAGTAAGCCACAGCAACAGATGGATCAGATTGTTAGAACCTGACCATCCAATTTGCACCAGAACGATTATCCACATTCGATGGGAGAGAGTCCTAATTGGAAGTGAGATGTTTTTATGGCCCATCCACTAGCCGCCCACTGGATGGATGGTTCTTATCATGCTGAATTCAATTTTTTTTTTTTTTTTTATTATTATCAAAGATCCCATTGGTACAGGTGCACACATGGCCGGGTCTATAAAAGCCTAGACTTTTTAAGCTATTAGACCACACCCAGGTTGGGCCCACAATGTCTGGGCTTTTCGTTAAAGTTATAGACACCTCCAGGACCGTTTCTGGGCTCATGGTTCACTCCCATTGGTCGGTGAGATTTCTAGAGCATCTTCATGGACGAATTAGATCAATGCATTTTGGATCATCCAACCATGGGCCCCACAGGTATGGTATCATATGTGGGGCAAACTAGTACGTCTGCTATTTGCAGGATCATTATTTCCTCCTAATCACCTGAAACGTGTCGTAGACGCACCCAATCCTTATAAGTGAGGCCCATGCTTTGGTGATCCAAACCGTCATAAACGGGACTGTGACTTAGTAATAGTCGGTTCCATGATTTAAATTGATTAGAATATTGACTGCCTGCATATCAAGCATCACACTTCACCCGAGTATCAAATAACTGCCCTACTAGTACAGAACGATGGGAATATATACAGAAAAGCAACTTGCTTCGATTGGGGGTCTTCAATCATTCCACCTATGGGCTTTTTCTTTCGCTACTGGGCCACATTTCATATCATCGTCTAAGCATTTAAAGGAAAGAAAATGAAGCACAGAGATAATGGATATTCCAGCCCGCAGTCTAAAATCACATCATCTGAACCGTTCACCAGTTTTGCGCCCCATTCTTCAGTCCATGGCCATGCTAATTGGATAATCCTGACTGTAACATGGTGCCATTGAAACAAGCAGTTGAATCAAAATATAATGTTTCCATAAACTATCATGAATGGAGGGTTATGTAATAATCTTCTGTTGGACATTTCCACTTGTATGATTTCACATAATAGAATCTTTTGGTTTACCAAAATTATATAAAAAGTGGCCCATGCTACGGGAGAAAAGCGAAAATTCTGCTAATCAGCAAGCAGATCATCTGATCAGGCTATTTTTGGACTGGGCCCCACAGTGTAAGACTCCATTAAGTGGGCCACACATGATCATCGGTTTAGATCATGACCGTTGGATTATTCAGATTGAGCGATTCAGTGGGCCCCACTATAGTTGTGATCATTGCAAATAGGTTTGGGGTGGGACGCTTGAACCGTGTTCCCTATACGCAATTATTAAGCCAGATATGGAAACCTACGGTGTGGAGACCCTAGAGGAGAGAAGTGTGATGGGTAAGCTTCTCTGGCCCTCTTTCCTATAAATATACGTATTGGTCCCCTCACCAACACACAAGAGAAAACCCTAGTCCCATTGAGTGATTCTCCTAAAGGTGTAAGGTGCGGAAGACCAAGAGTTCTTCTCGACAACACGGCGGCATCAGGAATGTCTTCCCAATCAGGTATGGCTTTAAGATTACAGTATGGAATCTCCATTATTCGATACATAGAGATCCAATTATTTCGCATTATGTATAAGTTCTACAGTTGGTATCAGAGCCAACTATGCATCAATATGGTAGATTTTGCTATGATCCTGGTTTTCTGCAATTTTTTTAATGAGTTTTTGCCTTCGGGTTGCCGCTCGAGGATTGGAAGAATGCCAACCCGTTATGAAAATCAGAAACCCAAAATCTGGTGTTCGTCGTCCAGCAGTCATAGATCGTTGTCCACATTAGATCCACCAAACCGCGGTGGAAGGATTACAAATTATTGACGGCTGCCAACAGCGACAGCAACCACGATTTTGGGTCGGCAGCTTGGATTCTGGCATGCCTCCCATTCAGTTTATATCAAAAAAAAAAATTTACTGCAATCATCGGCAGCCATGGCCGACGATTGAGAAGCCCCAAACCTGTGGTGATGGTGCCGTGGGTGCATCAAGGCGTCACAGGCTGTTGCCGCCGCTGTGCGACCCTGCCGCCATAGCCGTTCTCTTCCTCCTGATTCCAGCAGCGGCTGAGACCGTCAATCATCCTGGCCCGATTCCGGCGATCATAGTCTGTTTCAGATGATCAGAAACGAGATCGTAGCAAGATTCCTGGCGCTGATCATGGCCCCAAACCCACCTCCAGTCCACCAACCCCAAATCGCTGCAGACTGACCGTCCATCCACTGCTCGCGACCGGTATCAATGGTGATTGATAGCTGCTGTCGCTGGCGGGGAAGGAGATGGTGTTGGCAGCCATAGAGAAGGCAGGGCCAGCGTCGGTGGTGGAGGTGTTGATGGCAGCTGGGTTTTGCTCTACAAGGGAGAAGATGGGATGCGGCTAGGGTTTCGACCCTGTTTTGGAATGCTGCTGTTTTGGGCGACTGTTTTCTTTTGTGCTTCTAAAAATAAAAAAAAAAAAAAAAAGGGTGAGCAGGCTGGGGTTTCAGGCATTCGGCCCACTGCTGTTTTTTTTTTTTTTTGTTACGGGGATTGGGCTACAGGCTGGGCCTTGGCCCAGTCCAATAGTCAGGCCCGGCAGACCCAATCCAACAGGCCAGGCCCACCAAACTCAATCCATTAGGCTAGGCCCAGCAGGCCCGGTCCAGTTCAACAAGCCCGATAGGCCCAGTCCAAGTGTATAAGGCCCGCCAGCCCGGCCCGAGCTCACATTTTTAGTGGCTTCTTTGAGGTCTAATTTTGGGCCCAACCTTGGGCCTATTGAAGATCTTCTTTTGGACTTTGAAGGGCCCACTTTAGGTACTTGGGCCTAATGTTCAAGATGAAGTAAACCATTGTATTTATATACTTGGGCCATAATTTAGGATCTAATAAAACCTTCATAAAAGTATTGATGGTTGGTGGATTTCACTTGTTAGATGGACCAAGTATTTTAATATACATGGTTATACCTATTAAACTTTGATTTGGCCTAAAATAGGACCATTACCCATATGTTTAATGCTGATATTTTGTAATGCCCCAAAAATTTGAACGCACGAGTAAGTACACGAGTGCATGTCCAAACGTGAGAACTTAAATTCTAGGCCGTGTTGTTCACTCGCATACACACACGTAAGTACTTTTATACACGTTCCAACATTTTTTTAAGGCCTTTGAAAACTCAGTATACTTAACTAAGCCAACAAACTGACCGTTAGAAGGATCTATCATTACTAGACCGGAAGATCTAACCTTCCATTATGATTTTGAATTTCGCGATCAATGTGAACCGCCGTACATCGTCCTGTACTCACGTCTGTCTATAAATCTGATTCGTACATCGTGTCCGTCACCGAACATATGCTTAGGCCAGCGAGTTCTCGACCCTATGAATCTGCTCGGGTGTGTTTGTAGCACTCTAGGATTTTAGAATAAATCAAATTATAGATTAGATAGTTATTTAATAAATTAAATAACTTTAATATTGATAAATTAATATTAAATAATCCGTAAAAAATTATAGTATAGCCCCTTCATTAAAATTGCTCAATATGAACCCTAGAATAGCATGGAAGTGTCAGATTTCGTAAAACTCATAAATCTACAATAATTTCGAAGGTGTCATTAGTTAAACTTAAGTTATAGAACCATTTCAAGTATCATGATTTCTGGCGATCATACTGGTACGAAACTCTATATATTAGTTTTAGGACACGATCTAACCATACACATCGAATTTCAGCCCTCTGATCATCCTACAAATAGCCTAACCAGAAATCGAGCCATAGGTGGGCCATCTAAACTCGGATCTGCTTCATTTTTTGTGTCACACCTCAAAATTGAGTGGCCTAACCGATGGTCGGAGAGGATTCATCAAATACATCAAGGTGGGACCCCCGTGTGCTGTGTACACGGTCGACACGGGGGTCAAACCGCGTTGACCGCGCTTCACGCGCACGCGGACGACGAGTCCTCTTCGGATGCTGAACAGCGGCAGCATCATCGCTGTTGCCATTTATGGTCCACACCGTCCATCACAGTGGACCCCATCGGTTAATCTAAGCCGTCCATCTGAAGCGTTCCTCGTACGGACGTAGGAGGTAGGTGATCTCATCAGCTTCGGGCGATCGTGCGGCCCACTTCAACTTCCCAAACGCGAGTAAAGGATTCAAGAAACCCCAAGATCTACAGATCTGCCATGCATGGATGGGCCAGACCTCTTCCAAATCTTCGTGTGGACCCCACCTAGGTTTCCAACGAGTTGCTTGTGCATAGAATCTTCGAAACTCGGTCGTTTTCTACTCCAACTCAAACTGAAACTCTTCCTACCTGCGCAGCATATACCCAAACGGTAAGATATAAAACCCTCAGGCCTGCTTTCCTTATTCCGAAAACTCAAGAGAAAGAGAAAGAGAGAGAGAGAAGAGCGCTGTTAGAGAGAGAGAAAAACGAGAGAGAGAGAGAGAGAGAAGCGGTGAGAAAGAGAGAGAGAGAGAGAGAGAGAGAGAGAGAGAGAGAGGGAGGTGCGTGCACTGTGAGTGGGGCTGCTGTAGCTGTGGTGACAGCATCCCAGTCACAGCAAGGGAGAGGAATAGAAAGAAAAGAAAAGAAGAAGAAGAAGAAGAAAGAGAAAGGAAGAAGAAAGAAAGAGAAGAAGAAGAAAGGAAGAAAGAGAAAGGAAGAAGGAGAAAGAAGAAAGAAAAAGAAAATAAGAAAGAAGAAGAAAAAGAGAAGAAGAAAGAAAGGAGAGAAGGAAAGAAAGAAGAAAGAAGAAAGAAGGAAGGAGAAAGAAAGAAGAAAGAAAAAGAAAGAAGAAGAGATTTCCTCTGTACACCGAGTCGACTCGCTGAGTCGACTCAGATTCAAGTTGGGACTTGTTTGGAGCTTAGGAATCATCAAACTGTGAGCGATTCATCTCACGTAACTTTCTCTGTTAATGTTCTTTAGTGTTCTTCTTTGTTTACGTTCAATTTATAAAGACCCCTTCTCTAGTTAGGAATTTAGGTATATTTTTATACATTCTTTCTTATCATGGAATCCTAGATGAGGGATCCACCCGTCTCCTATCTTTATATCCATAACAGTTCACTGCTAATTATCCTTTTTTTTATTTAATTAAACTTCTCAAGTTTTCCGTTTTAATGCACATGTCAGAATTCTATGACAATTCGATTTAGGATTTGTTACATATGACGTAACCAGCATGCAACACTAAATACATGTAGTATTCTCAAGATTCCCCGTGTCATCATTCTCAAACTTTCCAATAAACAACAACTTAGGGTTTGACATTATACAATACATAACTCTTGAAACAATCTTAGCCTGTCAACATACTAAACCCTACACGACGACCTTCTCAAATTCTTCGATTGACAATAACTAAAGTAAGATAAGGAATTACCTAAGTGAAGATGACAGATGCATGTTATGATTGGACTTGAATATTGATATGCATTGTATGCTTGAAGAGTGCTTCCATAACTCATGACATATATATATTTATACACTGCGATAGAACAGGAGCATGGTTGATTTGACTCCTGGCGTGCATGGTTGACTTGCCACCTCGCTGTACCGGTTAGGTGAGCATGGTTGATTTGCGATAGGTTCCTAACGTTCAGTGGCAGCGAGTTCTGGTCGTTTCACTTATTGAGCATGGTTGATTTGCTCGGTTGGATCAGTGGTGCATAGTTGATTTGCCCACTGGCGTGCATGGTTGATTTGCCGCCTCGCTGTACCGGTTAGGTGAGCATGGTTGATTTGCGACAGGTTCCTAATATTCAGTGGCAGCGAGTTCCTAGACGTTTATTGCTTTCACACGTATCATGACATACATGACATCATGATAATCATGTTCTATTGATACTAAATCATAAAGTGTATCAATCATAACCTTATCCTCGTATATTTCATACAATTCTATCCGTTGATGATTCACACCCTATCTTTTATTAACTGGAATATTACCTGTGATGGAAATGACCTCACTGGGCTTTTAGCTCACCAAAATCACCACAGTTCTTGCAGTTTTTCAGGAAGGAAAAGACGTAGACAGAGCAGAGTATTCAGATGGTCACGTGTTACTCAAACGCCAATTGTATTTAATCTATTTTATCTTGTAAAATTCCATGTAATAAGATATTAGTGGAAAAGAAACGCTATACTTGGGATTTATTTTAGTTATGCGATGTGTGGAATGGAACTTCAAGGAATCTATGCTCGAATTTTAAATTCACACCCTAGAACTCGAGCTTTGGGTTATTGTACTCGAGTTCCGAATTTCAGGGCGTGACATATTTAGTTGTTGACCATTAAGTATATAATCCAACCATCACTTTAGAAGATGTCAACGTCAGCCATATTTTAGGCCGAATTAGAAATTTTGTAATATGGTCTGTTGTGGGCAAGACCATTAAGCAATCCTTGAGTCTAGGAGTGGGATTGGAGCTGGTTGTGTTAGCCACCAAAGTGACCTCAATTGGCAAAGATTTCTACTTCTAAACTTCTGTATATGGAATTCAGTGACCCTCCATTATAGGATTGCCTTCAGTTGCGTTCATATTCAGGCGAGCGGTGGTCAGAACAAAGAAGTATCATCGTTTGGCTAGATGTGAGCGGGATGCAGTGGTTGGTGGTGGTGATATCGGTCTTAGAGATTCATTTCACCCAAAGGTGATGGGCGTCTTAGATTTATTTCACCAACATTGGTCAGCTTCATGTTCAAAAGAGCCTCCTGTATGTTACAATTTCGTCCAAAGGAGGAATTGTGATGATACGCTGGGCTCTTGCCAGATTTTGATGATTATGGCCCATCATCATTCTGGGTCATTTGATTGAAGGCCCAAATCAATCGAATGTTCATACATGTATGATATATGATATTGTGGTTTATGTTTATGCATTGTTATATGGGACTTGTTTATTAATGTGAGTTTTATGATTTGAATGTCCAGCTATGACTGTTTTCAATATTCCAACACAATTCAATTCCATACCTTTGCTTACTGGGTCCAACTATTCCAAATGGAAGTCGTCCGTTGAAATAGTCCTAGGTTGCATGGACTTGGACTTGGCCCTGGAGGAAGTAGAGCCTCCTATTCCAACTGACTCTAGTACGGAATCAGCAAAGGCTCACTACAAGGCTTGGACCAAGTCAAATAAGATGTGTCTCAAGATCATAAAGAACTCGATTTCTGAGACCATGCAGGGTGTCATGCCCGACACTGAGAAGGCTAAAGATTTCCTTACTGAAATAGGAAAACGATTTCAGAAATCGGATAAAGCTGAGCTGAGTTCACTTTTACATAAATTGACTCAAGCCACCTATAACGGTCAAGGAAATATCAGGGAGTACATTGGTGGATTGTCTGATGTGGTGGCTAAAATCCTTGCATTAGACCTTAAGATTGAGGATGAACTCCTGATTTTCTTGGTTCTGAACTCCCTCCCTCCACAATTCAGTCAATTCTAAATCAGCTATAATACTCAAAAGGAAAAGTGGACACTGAACGAACTGATATCTCAGTGCGTTCAGGAGGAAGAGAGACTCAGAAGGTCGAGCAAGACACAAAGTGCACACCTAGTGACATCTGGTCAAAGACGAAAAGGAAATAAGAAAAGAAAGCACACTTCAGGGAAAAGTTCTACGGGTCCTGCGGGTGACAATCAGCCTAAGTCTGGAAAGACATTTAAGAAGAAAAGGAAGGGTCCTAATGATGGCTGCTTCTTCTGCAAGAAGCCTGGTCATCAGAAGAAGGATTGCGAAGAATTTAAAGCATGTCTTGTTTCTAAGGGTAAAGACCATATTTTAGTCTGTTTTTTAATCAAATTTAGCTGAAATGTCCACAGACTCCTGGTGGATAGATTCTAGTGCAACTATTCACATTTGTAATTCCATTCAGGATATGCTCCAAAGCCGGACGCCAACTGATGCAGAGATATCAGTCTATATGGGGAACGGCATTAGGGCAAATGTGAAAGCTATTGGAGTCTGTAGGCTTAGGTTATCGTCAGGACACTTTCTTGATCTAGTAGATACTGTTTGTGTGCCTTCTATAAGGCGCAATTTGGTTTCCATTTCTCATTTGGACAAATTTGGTTATGAGTTTAAATTTGCAAATGGAAAATTAAGCATTTACTATGATTCAGTTGTGATTGGTTCTGGCACTTTAGTTAATAGCCTTTATCAGCTAGATTTGGATGTTTCACATGTATACAGCATTAACTCCTCACATGGAAATACTAAAGGCATCAAACGAAGTTTAGATTGTGAGAATTCCTCAATGCTATGGCACAGGCGATTAGGCCATATCTCTCGTGAGAGATTGGAAAGGCTTGTGCGTGAAGGAATTCTTCACTCCCTGGACTTCTCAGACTTTTGGGTTTGTATTGATTGCATTAAAGGTAAACAGACTAGAATAAGGAAAAAGGGTGCCACTAGGAGCGTAGGACTCTTAGAAGTGATTCATACAGACATCTGCGGACCGTTCCCTACAGCATCATGGAATGGGCAGAAGTATTTTATCACTTTTATAGATGACTACTCTCATTATGGGTACTTGTACCTTATTAACGAAAAATCAGACGCCCTGGATACATTTAAGATCTATAAGGCTGAAGTCGAGAATCAACTCGACAGGAAGATCAAAGTCGTTAGATCCAACCGTGGTGGTGAGTACTACGGAAGGTATGACGAATCTGGGCGTAATCCAGGTCCATTCGCTAGATACCTACAAGATTGTGGCATCGTCGCCCAGTACACCATGCCTGGTACTCCAGAGCAGAATGGTGTAGCAGAAAGGCGTAATCGCACCCTAAAGGACATGGTGCGATCTATGATTAGTAATTCTACGTTGCCAGAATCTTTGTGGGGTGATGCGTTGAAAACGGCTGTGCATATCCTTAATAGGGTCCCAAGTAAGGCTGTAATGAAAACTCCATATGAATTGTGGACAAGGCGAAAGGCTAGTCTACGATATTTTCATGTATGAGGTTGTCCTGCAGAAGCCAAACCGTATAACCCGCATGAAAGAAAACTTGACCCTAGAACTGTTAGTTGCTTCTTTATTGGATATCCAGAAAGATCAAAAGGATTCAGATTTTATTGTCCATCATATTCCATGAGAGTCATTGAGACTGGGAATGCTAGGTTTATTGAAAACACTGAAGATAGTGGGAGCACAAATTTAAGAGATATTGTATTTGAGGAAGAGCGGATTGTGATTCCTACCACAATCATTCAGAGTAGCATGGTTGTCCGTCCAGCAGTGGACCCTGAGATCCCTATGGACGACCATGTACAACCTCAAATATAAACCACTGATGAGGAAATGGAAAACCAAATTCAGAATAATGAGCCATTAAGACGATCACATAGAGAGAGAAGATCTGCAATACCAGACGATTACGTCGTCTATTTACAGGAGCATGAGTTTGACATTAGGGTTGAAAAGGATCCTGTATCCCTTTCACAAGTCGAACAAAGTGCGGATTCTTCTCATTGGTTCGATGCCATGAAGGATGAATTGAAATCCATGAAGAACAACAAAGTTTGGGACGTTGTTGAATTGCCTGAAGGGATTAGGCCGATTGGTTGCAAATGGGTATTTAAAACCAAACGGGACTCTAAGGGCAATATCGAAAGGTATAAAGCCAGGCTAGTTGCAAAGGGTTTCACTCAGCGTGAGGGCATTGACTTTAAGGAGATTTTCTCACTTGTATCTAAGAAAGACTCCTTTAGGATCATTATGGCTCTTGTGGCTCATATGGATTTGGAGCTACATCAAATGGACGTGAAAACTACGTTTCTCAATGGAGATCTAATGGAGAACGTATACATGTTGCAGCCAGACGGCTTTAAAGCCAAAGGCTCAGAACATTTAGTCTGCAAACTTAAGAAGTCCATTTATGGGTTGAAACAGGCATCACGACAGTGGTACCTAAAGTTTCATGAAATTGTTTCCTCATATGGTTTCATTGAAAACACTGCGGATGAGTGCATATATGTGAAAATCAGTGGGAGTAAGTTTATCATTTTGGTCTTGTATGTTGACGACATTTTATTGGCCAGTAGTAATATTGGATTGTTGCGTGAGACTAAGAAATTTCTATCTCAAAATTTTGAGATGAAAGATCTTGGTGATGCCTCCTTTGTCATCGGCATTCAGATCAGCCGGGACAGATCACTTGGATTACTTGGCCTGTTGTAGAGGGCCTATATTGATAGGGTTCTCGAAAGGTTTGGCATGCAAGGTTGTGCTCCTGGCCAAGCACCTATTGTAAAAGGTGACAAATTTGGTCAATTTCAGTGTCCTAAGAATGACCTAGAAAAGGACAATATGAAAGCTATTCCGTATGCGTCAGCAGTAGGGAGCATCATGTATGCTCAGGTCTGTACGCGTCCAGATATTGTTTTTGTGGTTGGAATGTTGGGCAGGTACCTTAGCAATCCAGGAATGAATCATTGGATAGCTGTAAAAAAAGTGTTGCGCTACCTGCAAAGGACAAAGGACTTCGAACTCACATACAAGAGATCCGACCATTTAGAGTTGGTAGGATATACAGATGCAGATTTTGCTGGTTGTCTCGACAGCAAGAAGTCCACCTTGAGCTATGTATTCATGATAGTTGGTGGAGCTGTATCATGGAAGAGCGTGAAACAGTCGATTACGGCATCATCTACCATGGAAGCAGAGTATGTAGCTTGTCATGAAGCCATGAATCAGGCGGTCTGGCTTCAGAGTTTTTTCTTTGGTTTACGGGTTGTGCAGATGATCCCGAAACCATTGAAAATCTATTGTGATAGTTCAGCTGCAGTTAACTTCTCCAACAACAACAAGCATTCATCGAGGTCAAAGCACATTGACATCAAATTCCTTGTTGTGAAGGAGAGAGTTCAGAATCGTCAAGTATCTGTGGAACTCATCGGCACAAGGCTGATGATAGCGGATCCTCTCACTAAAGGCCTTCCTATCATGCTCTTTAAGGAGCATGTGACGTTTATGGGAGTTGTTGATCCCAAGGATGTATTTCAGTAGTGGGAGTTTTCATGTATGATCCGATTCTGTCCAGACATTTTTAGAGATATCTTTTATGCATTGATGATTCTATTTTTTCCAGTTTATATCTTGCTTCTCCTTCAGTATGCACATTTAGTTTTGAGTAAGCAAGACTTTGGTTTGTGTCTTGGAGACAAGTTCAGTAGGACTACTTGAAGATAAACACGTATGATCACATAAGACGTGTAATCTTCATACCACACCCCATATCATTGGTCCATGTCGTTAAGGTTATTGGTAGTTGTGATTGTGACTCGTCACACTTCGAACAAATATGAAATGTTGTGTTGACTACCGTGATTCAATATCAGTGGTCTTGATGGACCGGATCTGACAAGTGTTGCTCATAATTATCCAACGGTATTGTTTTGAAATCAGTAGGGCACCCATTAGGAACTTTTGAAACAAACATGTTTTATGAAATGTTTTTCACAAAATAAAATAAAATGTTTTATTTTCTTTTGGTGATCAGTGTAGCCCAAGTGGGAGAATGTAAGACTCCATTGAGCGGGCCACACATGATCATCGGTTTAGATCATGACCGTTGGATTATTCAGATTGAACGATTCAGTGGGCCCCACTATAGTTGTGATCATTGCAAATAGGTTTGGGGCGGGACGCTTGAACCGTGTTCCCTATACGCGGTTATTGAGCCAGATATGGAAACCTACGGTGTGGAGACCCTAGAGGAGAGAAGTGTGATGGGTAAGCTTCTCTGGCCCTCTTTCCTATAAATATACGTCTTGGTCCCCTCACCAACACACAAGAGAAAACCCTAGTCCCATTGAGTGATTCTCCTAAAGGTGTAAGGTGCGGAAGACCAAGAGTTCTTCTCGGCAACACGGCGGCATCGGGAATGTCTTCCCAATCAGGTATGGCTTTAAGATTACAGTATGGAATCTCCATTATTCGATGCATAGAGATCCAATTATTCTGCATTATGTATAAGTTCTACACACAGTGCTTGTAAGTTCAAGTCATCCAACCATGTCTAGATGTAGTCCCAAGTTATCAATTGACAATAAGAGTACTGAATCAGCACTACTGTTTAGAGGCCCACTTTGGAAAAGAAACTGTTTGAACTGCTCCATGAGCCCAAATCAAGCTCTGGATTTACCAGTTCAAACTCATAATTCTAAAACTCAGTGGCTTGACTCAATCAGAAATTCCCTCGAGTGACTGTGAAAGTCACTGTGAAACTCGCTGAGTCTGACCAACTTCAGACTGGGCGTGACTTGTTGACTCAACATGACACGAGCCGAGTTATTCGCTTTAGTCAACCGACTTCGTATTGCCGGAAAAAAAATGATATGATGAGAACTCATGACCTCTACTGAGCCAGTAGTTAGCATTTTCCACCTAAGGACTGTTTTGTGTTTTAGGTCGCATATTTTTATATCCACATATATTAGTAGTTCATTATTAGTGTAATTAAATTCCTAGTTCAATTATTAAATATTGTGTCTAGTCCAATCGGGTCTTAAGGTCAACCAGACCCATCTGGGGACTTAAAGTCCAAGTTTTAAACTATGGTTTAAATGCTCAACTACTATCTTTTCAAACTACTGAATTTTTTGTCAAAAGAAAGACAGAAATAAAAAATCCTCATAAATTTATTTCGAGAAAAATTTTGCTACACCCATGCATTAGCTATGCCGGGTGTAGAAATGACCCCACCATGATGTATGTGTTGTATCCATACCGTCCATCCATTTTTAAAGAACATTTTAGGGCATAATGTGAAAAACGAGACAGATCTGAAGCTCAAGTGGCCCCCAAGTAGTTTCTAATGGTTGGCATTCAATCCTCACAATTTTCAGTGCTAGGTCCACTTAAAGTTTGGATCTACCTCATTTTTGGTGTCATACCCTAAAATGACCTCACCAAATGGATGAACGGTGTGGATATAACAAATACATCATAGTGGGGTCATTTCAACACCCGGTGTAGCTATCCGGTGGGTGTAGCAAAATTCTTCTCATAAGTATCGTGTATTTGAATAAATGCCTACCTAACTTTAAATCCCAAAACAGTCATCTGGCCATCCAAACTGGTGGGGATGACCAGACCATTTTTGGTCATTTCTTCCCCCTCCAGTGCAATTGCAAACCTCGAAAATTTTCAGGTAGAAATGAAACTATGCAATCTGTGCAGGAATCAAGTAGCCATCTACCTAGCTACTGCTTTTGTTGTATAATCAGCAACACTGGATGGACGGTCCTTATGGCCCCGAATTCAAAGGTTTTTATTATTATTATTATTATTATTATTATTATTATCAAAAATCCCATTGGTAGGGGTGCACAGAGAGACGGGTATACGAAAGCTTGGACTTTTAAAGCAATTAAATCACACCCATCTTGGGCTCACAATGTCTTGGCTCATGGCTAAAATTATAGACACCTTCAAAACACGGATTAGGTACTGCCGCCGTGTGGACCAAGCTGCCTCTGCCTTAGGCATTAAGGGATTTGACGGGACGGTGGGGCCAGTGGTAAAAGATGAGGCCCGCGGAAAGCATGTTCAAAAGTTGTTGGGTGGGTGCACGGATTTGGGCCAGTTCAAGAAGTTTTTAATAGTGGGGTTTTAATCACCACTCTATGATGTGGTCCACTTAAGATTTAGATCTGCTTCGTTTTTTTAACCCATTGTTTAAAATAACTTGAAAAAAATAAATGAACAACGTAGGTAAAACACATATATCATAGTGGGGCTCATAGAGCACCACCATGGAAACAGATTGTATGGTGTGCCAAGTACCATAGACCTTCTCGGTGTGTTGACATTGTGGGTCCCACCATGATTTATGCATTATATCCATGCCGTTCATCCTTATTTAGATCATTTTAAGCATGACCCAAAAAATGAGGCAGATGGTCAAGTGGAAACACAGAAAGTGGTGGGAACAGGACGCTACCATTGGAAAACTTCTTAGGGTCCACAGAAGCTTTTGATCAATCTGACATTCGCTTGTTTCCCTTCATTTAGTTCTGAACCTCGTGAATAGGTTGGATGACAAATAAACATAATGGTTACCCTAAGAAGGTTTCAACCGTAAGAATAATTATTCCCACTTCTTTTTATAGTGTGGTCCACTTAAGCTTTGAATTTGTTTCAAATGGATGGAAGGTATGGATATAACACATGCATCATGGTAGGTCCCACAGAACTCGTCAACACACCACCCAGGTCCACGGTGGACGCGGATTAACTCATAAGACTCGCTACTGCAATGATGTCACCAGGTTCTGTGGACCCCACCATGATGTATGTGTTGTATCTATGCTGTCAATTCATTTGGATAGATCATTTTATGGCATGATCCAAAGAATGAGGCACATCCAAAGTTCAAGTGGAGCCCACCACAGAAAATAGTGGTGATAGTGATGTCTTGAAACCTTCCTAGGGCCCACCATAATGTTTATTTGAGATACAACCTGTTTATATGTTAACGCAGACATGAAATAAGGGAAGACACAAATATAAGCTTGATCGAAAGCTAGCCTATGTGTCTCAAAGAAGTTTTAATGATAGGTGTCATGGTTCCTACTGTTTTCTGTGGTGGGCTCCACTTGAACTTTGGATCATGCCATAAAATGATCTCTTCAAATGGTGGGCCCGCATAATGTGGTGACGTCACTTCAGCGAGACTGACTACTGCCAAGTTCAGCAGCTAATCTGCGTCAAGTTCAGTAGCTAATCTGCGTTTGTCCACAGTGGGTCACGCGCTAGGAGCTTAGGTGGGGTCCATAATATTTTGGAGAAATCCACCCGGTCGATCCGTTTTGTGAGCTCATTTTAAGTCATGCCAGCAAAAATTAGCAAGATCCAAGACTCAATTGGGCCGACCTAAAGGGAAAGGTGACTAGGGAAATTCCTACCGTTGAAACTACCTCAGGTCCACCGTGATGTTCATATGCCATCCATACTGCTCATAACGTCATTCCTACGGGTATGAACTGAAAACACAAATATTAGCCTGATTCAAAACTTCTTCGGCCCACGAATATTTTAATTGTGACGTTCAATCCTCACATTTTCGCCACTTCGGTCATTGATCCGGTTCAATTTATGTCTTATATTCTAAAATGAGCTTAAAAACGGATGGACGGGGTAGCTTTCTCAAAAACATCACTGTCGCGCCTAGGTGAGGTTCCAGCGCATAAACTTCCTGCCGCTTTAACCGAAAATCCACGTCCGACGCGTTACATCGACACGTCAGTACCCAATCTGCGTCCAAGTCAGCCAATGCCTTTTGCATCTGGTGTGGAATCATGTGCTGGCGAAGTGGTACGTGCCATGTGCAGGATGATTATATCTTCCGAACGACCGGAGCGGATTTGGTGTTCCCGGGGTACCCTTACTGCAGGGCCCACCTCGACAATTTTCCATATATCCACGCCGTCCATCCGTTTTTTCCCCCTATTTTAGGCCGTGGACACAAAAATTCAGCAAATCTAAATATCAGGTAGACCACATCACCGGAAACAGTGGTGAATTAATGAATGCCCACCATTAAAAACTTCTCAGGGCCCACCGCTAAGTGGATTTGTAATGTTTATTTTCCATCCAACCTGTTGATAAAGTCAAACGGACCTGGATTAATGGAAAATACAAAGATCAGATTGATCCAAAACCCCTTTAGCCTAAAAAAAAAAAAAATTAATGGTCATTTGCTACCTTCTCCAGTGGTGTGTGTGGTCCACCTTGAGATTTGGATCTGCTTAAGTTTTTAGCTAACGTCCAAAAATGATCTGAAAAAAGGGATGGACGGCGTGGATATACAACACATTCATTAGGATGGGCCCCACACAATAATGGTAATAACACTTCATCCGCTACCCCAAAAGTATATAATGGCTTCTTTTTTTTTCTTCTTTTTTTTTCATGTACCCGTGAATTCATTCTGAATAAGTAATAACTACTTACCGACGTAATTACAACATCATTTCCAATGCACATCTGCTTTTTGATCACCAATTGATGTACGTGGGGCCTACAGTGATGTAAGTAGCTTATCCACGCCGTCCATCCATGATGCCAGCCGATTTTATGGCATGACCCCAAAAATGAGATAGATCCAAAGTTCAAGTGGATCACACCACAGAAACAGTGAGAATTAAACACCTAGTGTTAAAAACTTGTTGGGGCCCACATAAGTTTTGGATCAAGCTGATATTTCTGTTTTCCCATTATCCATGTATTTGTGACCTTATGAACAGGTTGGATGACAAATAAACATCAATGTGGGCCCGTTGAAGGAAACAACTTTCAACTGTATACATTTTAAGGCAATTGTTTCCTTTGATGTGGACCACTTGAGCTTTGGGTCTGCCTCATTTTGTGGATCCTACCCCCAAAATGTCCTGTTAAAACGGATGGACAGAGTGGATATGACACATATATCACAGCCGGGCCCACAAATTTAAGTGGGTTCTTTTGGACTAACTTTTGAGGAAAAAATACTCTCCAATTAATTTTCAAAAACTCAAAGAGCAATAATTACTTATTTAACTCAAATTAATCAATCTAAATCATGGAACCCACTGCCAGTTAAGTCACAGTCCCATCTATGACGGTTTGGATCACTAGACCATGGGCCTCACTTAAAAAGAATTGGGTGCATCAGGACGTGTTAAAGGAAAGAAAATGAAGCGGTAGTTATAAGCGTCGAGAAGGGCTGCTGCATGCTCGTAATGGTGTGAGACAGTGACAAGGATTTAGAACCCATATTCTTGTGTCGGGGCTGCGGATTGTTGTGGTGCTGTTTTGAGCAGATTCTAGCAGTACTGATAGGTTTTCAGCAATGGAAGTGAGCAATAAGGGTTCTGATCAGCAGATCCCTTTAGCCTTCTCCCATCACTTTTCTCATGAATGCGTCTCAGGCGTCTTTCAGGGTGAAACCAGTGGCAGTAAGAGTGATCCTTATGTTTCCTTCATATTTTCGATACTTTCCCTTCTTTCTATCACTTCTCTATACTTTCTCTGTTTTTAAACCATGGCAATTAACCTATTTTTATAGTCTTTATTTGTATCCGATTTTAAGTTGTTTATGGTTACAATCCAAAGAAAGCTTCTCCTGTTCAAACGCCATTCATTGCAGGATTGGGTCTCTCTCTCCTGTTAGGAGAGGACTATTTAAATTATGCAGAAGGCCATTTCGCTGTTGGGAAAATCGACAGTGAAAGCAGGCCAATCAACATAGTAGAATATGCGATCAAACGAGCAACACAACGTAATTACACCCATACGTACTCAACCACATAGAAATAATCTGATATTATGTGAAAAAGTCCCTCAACGAATAAAAAAAAAATCATAGCACAAAGCGAACAATCTACTATAAATATCAGAAGTTACAAGTGAATGAAGAAACAAAACTCGGATTTTAGCCCACAAGAGAAATCCTAAAGCTATCCCAAAGCTTGTCTCACATGAGAAGGCCAACCACAAAACCTAAATCTCAGCCCGTTGCTCATTTGATTCTATATTCTACATGTGTACTCTCACACGTGTTTAACAGTCTGATTTTAGAAGATTTACTTTACAAAATGGATCCCTGATTGGTTTAGATTAATCTAATGCATGCTACCTATACAACCTTGAGAGTGCCTGTGCGTCAAGGATCATAGGCTACCTGCCTGTGTATATCAAATAAATAAGCTGAAAAACACTACCAAAGGATAAGCAGTGGTTGAGTGTGATGGATGATATGCAGGCAGTTTCAAATTACTTAGCAAATTAAATATATGACATGCAATAAAGTCAGAATAAACTATTTAAATACTAATTCACATTTGAGATTAATCACTAAACCAAAACTTAAGCTTATTTTATTATCTGATTAAAGGACTATTGGACCGTTAAAAATGAAATATCCAATGATCTTATTTCTACGGAAAAAAAAGTCTGGTTAATGTTTTGCCATCGATCTTATTTAATTTGTGACTGTGACTTTGAGACAGTGGGTTCGGCGATTTTCTCAGTTTGATTTTAATATATGAATTCCACTTTTTCAATTTTTGAGTGCACTTCTGCTGGAGTGTAAACTAATTAACCCACCGGCCCTATGTCTCTTACGGACGTGACTGCCCTCCTAGCCGCAGCTCTCACTAAGGTTCATGCAGAGAAGCACGTGATGAAGATGATCTCTTCCTAGATTGATAAATACCTTGAATTCATATGGCCCTCTTGAATCCATTAGAGAAGTTCTCGAATTCACGAAAGAAATCGATAAAAATCCTAATCTTACTAAGAATTTAAAAAAAAATGAGTTTAACATGCTAAAACAACCCTAAACAAATCCTAGAAATGCATTAAGAGAATCCTAATCCAATAAGGAAACAAAACTGAGAAAACACACAAATTTGCCTCATCCATCAACTTGTGGGTCGACTAGTCGAATCGATCGGTCAACTGGTTGACCAAACAATCGATCAGTTGAAAGGGCCAAAAATTGTCTAGAGACTTCAATCAATATTATGTAATATTTTGATTGGTCAATCAAGGGATTTCGACCAGTCGAAAATGCCAAAATATGTCCAGAGACCAATCTAAAATTTTTACAATTTCTGGCTAGCTAGAGTTCAATCGATTGACTCGTCTGCTTAACTGGTCAAACTATGTTAAAAGTTGTCGATTTCTCTTAGGCTCCTTCCTTCTGTCCTTCATAGCCATAAATGCATCATCGACATGTTTTACATCAGTCCCCTCCACTTGAAAAGAACTCGTCCTCGAGTTATCCTCCAACTTTGGTTTATGATTTCTGCTACATTGAACATGCGTGAGATCTCCATATCATCAAAAAGATCAACAACATAAGCATTATCATTGATCTTATAGAGTATAGATACCAGTCCAATCTTCTTATTCTTCAGCTTATTATACGTACTGGTTGAAAATCTCTCATTGTGTGGATGAACCATGGCGTTGTCCCCCACACTGAACACTTTCGGACGTTGCTGTTTGTCAACTAACGCCTTGTATTTATCGTGATTCTTGCAACTTGACTTGAACATCAGTATGGATAGTTATGATTTGGTCTGCCATATGATCTGCAGCAACACTCACGCCTAGAAGCTTGGGCAATGGAACCAAATCAAAAGTATGCTTGGTCACACGACCATACACAACATCAAACGAGGACTTGTCGGTGGAACGGTTTTGCATATTATTGAATGCGAATTCCGCCTGAGCCAAGGCAAGATCCCACTACTTAGGCTTATCACCCAAGATGCATTGAATGACATTTTCAAGTGTATGATTCACCACCTCAGTTTGCCCATCTGTCTGTGGGTGGTGAGGCATGAAAAATGTGTAGAAGAAAGAAACGAAAAAGATCAAAGAAAAAGTGAATAGAAAAGAGAAAGGACACAAAAAGACAGTTACTTTACGCAACTCGCGTAAAGCATATAAGCTTACGCGGTCGCATACGTAAAGTGTTCTCTGGAAAGTGGGTGCTCTTAACGTGAGTTCCCCCCCCCCCCCCCCCCCCCCCCGCAGGGTGCCTCATTTGCATTCATTCGCTTCCTCAGAAGGTCAAATCTCTCTCTAGAAGGTCGCAAGGTACGAGAAGAGGGCCTGAATACTTCTTCCTTCCTGAGTTGAATGCATCAATTGTGATCCTCGGGAACTGAAAAGGGCAATGAGACTAAAAAATTAAAGAAGTTTGAAAAGAGGATGAAGTGTTGATGTGGAAGCCTTTACGCGACCCGCGTAAAGGTCCAAATGCTTTACGCGGGTCATAAATTGCATATTGGCTTGTTATTAAAATTTGCAAGGAGTTCTCGAAGGCATTTCATTATGAAGGAAAGCCCGTACTGGTTCAAAAGAGACATTGTCTAAGAGCAAATTCTTCTAATAAAAATAGTCGTCCAGATATTCTGTTTCAGCCACTCCTCCTTCCTCCTGATACCCTGCAGGAACTGTGGTGATTTTGGTGAGCTAAAGCCTAGTGAGGTCATTTCCATCACAAGTAATATTCCAGTTAATAAGATATAGGATGGAAACCATCAACGGATAGAATTGTATGAAATGTACAAAGATGGGGTTGTAATTGATACACTCTATATTTTATTATGAATGAAACATGATTGTCATGATGTCATGTATGTTATGATACGTGTGAGAGCAATAACGTCTAGGAACTCGTTGCCACTGAACATTAGGAACCTGTCAC
Organism: Liriodendron chinense; assembly: GCA_003013855.2. Lineage (NCBI taxonomy): Eukaryota > Viridiplantae > Streptophyta > Magnoliopsida > Magnoliales > Magnoliaceae > Liriodendron > Liriodendron chinense. The sequence continues at coordinate 4,250,082 of PVNU02004051.1, forward strand.
AAGTCAACCATGCTCACCTAACCGGTACAACGAGGCGGCAAATCAACCATGCACGCCAGTGGGCAAATCAATCATGCGCCACTGATCCAACCGAGCAAATCAACCATGCTCAATAAGTGAAACGACCAGAACTCGCTGCCACTGAACATTAGGAACCTGTCGCAAGTCAACCATGCTCACCTAACCGGTACAGCGAGGCGGCAAATCAACCATGCACGCCAGGAGTCAAATCAACCATACTCCTGTTCTGTCGTAATGTGTAAAAGATGTACATGACATGAGTTATGAAAACATTCATCAAGCATACTATGTGTTCAAAATTTCAATTTCAATCACACCATGCATGAGCTGTATGCATTCAAGTAATTCGTCATCTATCTCTGATGTTTATTGTTAATCAAGGGAGTTGAAGATGATGTATGCTACGTAAGGTTTTGAACCAATAATAACATCTTGGGTATTTATTTAAGTTACGTCTATGTAAAGTTTTCACTTGTGTGACTAAGAAGGGAAAGTTGTGAAAGTAAAATTTAACCCATGCCTAACCTCTACGTAAAATTCTACGAAAACTAAAGAAGCGTCACCAGGAAGAATAAGGAAACTAGAAGAAATCCACTTAACTAAGATCTAATACATGTGCCTGGAAAATAGAATAAAAGTATATATCTTATCCTATATAAACAAGAAGTTGAAAAATCGATTATGTGGAGGAAAGGATGGAAGGAGTTCAACACAATAGGAAGGAAATTGAAAGAATATCAACATGAAAATTCTGAGATGGATCACTCACGATATGATGAACTATAGGCTCCACACAAGCCCAAACTAGATTCTGAGTTGGCTCAGTGAGTCGCTCAACGAGTCGACTCGGATTGAAAATAGAGAAGAAGTTTCTTCTTCTTCCTTCTTTCTTTCTCCTTTTTCTTCTTTCTTTCTTCTTCTCTTTTTCTTCTATCTTTCTCCCCTGGCTGACTGGGATGCTATCCCCACAGCAACCGTAGCCCAGCGCCCGGCGCAACTACCTCCCTCTCTCTCTCTCTCTCTCTCACCGCTGCTCTCTCTCTCTATCGTTTCTCCCTCTCTCTCTTTCTCACGGCTCTCTCTCTCTCTCTCTCTCTCTCTCTCTCTCTCTCTCTCTCTCTCTTACGTAAGGTCTGCCCTCTCCCAGCAAGGGAGAGGAGTTTTTATAACATAACCGTGACCGGCCCACGTCTGCATTGTTTGCACCCAGACGCGCACCAAGATTCTCACGCGGACTCGGTCCAACCCTTAGGTACTATCCATCGTCTGATTAATCTATATTTACAGATGTTTACTAACATGAGAGTGGCCCATCGAATGGATGGTTTGGATCAAACAATAGAGCCCACCCTAGTGCACGTACGCCGGTCGAATGTTGACAGCGATCGGACGCTTCATCCGAAATTGCAATATGCTGTTGCTTGCGCTCCAAGAAATCCGAATAATTACACCTGATTACCGTCGGTTTTGTAGGAGGATTCCTACCTAAGAATCCTAGGTCGAAAGGGCGATCAAGAGCATTCCTTTTTCGAAATTTCTTCCCGCGCAAGGTTTCTTGCACCGGAGTTTTTGTGTTCTTAACAGCGTTACAACGGTAGCATACTTCCCAAGCTTGGTCGGAATCCCCCTCCGCACTAGATGAACGGCTTGGATTGGCTGATGTGATCCACTATGATGGACGGTGTAACTCGTTAATGGCGGCAGCGGTACTGCTGCCGCTGTAACAACATTCGAAGAGGACTCTTCGTCCGCCACGCGTGAGAAGTGCGGTCAACGCGGCGGACGAAGAGTCCTCTTCGAATGTTGTTACAAGCGGCAGCAGTACCGCTGCCGCCATTAACGAGTTACACCGTCCATCATAGTGGATCACATCAGCCAATCCAAGCCGTTCATCTAGTGCGGAGGGGGATTCCGACCAAGCTTGGGAAGTATGCTACCGTTGTAACGCTGTTAAGAACACAAAAACTCCGGTGCAAGAAACCTTGCGCGGGAAGAAATTTCGAAAAAGGAATGCTCTTGATCGCCCTTTCGACCTAGGATTCTTAGGTAGGAATCCTCCTACAAAACCGACGGTAATCAGGTGTAATTATTCGAATTTCTTGGAGCGCAAGCAACAGCATATTGCAATTTCGGATGAAACAGCGTCCGATTGCTGTCAACATTCGACCGGCGTCATGGATATTACCGACGAGTCCGCGAATCTTTGCGCGTCTGTGTAACGTGCAAGGTTATTTATAAAACTCCTCTCCCTTACCTTACGAAGAGAGAGATGAGAAGAGACCAGACTTAGAGAGAGAAGAGAAGGCATGAGAAGAGGGAAGCTAGTATAGGATCCAGTTCCCTTCCCCGTCGTTTCGACGGATCGCACGTGGAGCTGAAATGCTATCGAAATTTACTTTCAGCAGTTCATTGTGTATTCAATTGTATTTTATTTCATAATCAAGAAATAAAATAACGAAATGTAAAATAACATTATATCATTAATGAATAAATGATGATGAATGTCTCTTTTCTCCAATCTCTTTTGTTAGTTATTAAAATATGAATATTTTCAATCTATCAAAATAACATTTTGTTGTGTAAACAGCAAGTGATACGCACTGTTAAACTGGCCCTGGGTGTCAAAATGCCTCCACAAAGTCCTCCTAAAGTGACTGAGGAACTTCATGTCATGATCTAAGGTGATAAATTTTGGGACACCATGTAGTTATACAACCTCTCGAAAGAATAAGTTCGTAACATGCACAGTGTCGAGAGTCTTCTTACATAGTATAAAATGAGTCATCTTGGAGAATTTGTCTACCACAACAAGCACCGAGTCCATGCCACGTTGGGTCCGCGGAAAACTGAGCACAAAATCTATAGACAAATCTTCCCAAGGGCCATCAAGTACCGTCAATGGAGTGTATAGGTCCATGTGTTGCGACTACCCCTTGAATGCTTAACATGTATGGCATCACTAAACCACTTTTCCAACATCGTGCTTCAGCTGTGGCTAATAATAATGTTCTTCCAAGAGAGTTATGGTATTGTCTCACCCTAGGTGACCACCGAGGCCACCTCTATGTAGCTCTTAGATAACACGCTCTCACAACGAACTCCGTGGAATGCATGACTAATTTCTTTTGAAGAGGAAACCCTCGTGAATGTGTCGGTCATTGGTTGACCCTCCTGGCATCTAGTCCATGAGTTCTTAAAATCGTTATCATCAGCATAGAGTTCTTTGAGTTATTCAAACCCGACAACCTCGTTGCTCATGGTGATCAACAAGGCTGCACGTCAACTAAGCTCATCAACCACCTTGTTCTGCTGCCCGGCTTTATGCTTCAACATAAATGTGAATTCTTACAAGAAAGAAATCCACCTAATATGCATACAGTTAACATTAACCTGGATGTTAATAAATTTGAGAGTCTGATGGTCTGCACACGGTTAACACTATCCTGGATGTTAATAATTTGAGAGTCTGATGATCCATATAGAGAATGAATTCTTGTTAAATCAAATAATGCCTCTAATGTTGAAATGCCTGAACCACTTCTTATAATTCTAGCTCGTACGTTGATCATTTCTTATGAGCCTCATTGAGTTTCTCGCTGTAGAAGGCTACCGATCTACCCTCTTAAGACAAGACACCCCCAATGCCAATATACATCGCATCGCATTCAACTTCAAATAGTTTATCAAAGCAAAGAAGTATGAAAATTAGAGTAGTTGACAACCTTTGCTTAATTTCAACAAAACTTCTATCGACCTCATCAGTCCACTAAAATTGTCCTTTTTTTATGCAATCAGTGATCAATGCCACAATGGTACTGAAATTCCTCATGAAACAACGATAGAGCATCGTCAACCCGTGAAAACTTTACACTTCATGAATGTTTGTCGGAACCGGCCATTCTCTGATGGCTCTCACATTCTCTTCATCCACATAGATGCTCATGGATGTCACTACGAAGCCCAAAAACAAAAGGCTCTCAATTAGGAAGCTGTGTTTCCTCAAATTAAGGTATAGTGTGTTCTTTGCAAGCACCTATAGTACCTGTCGAAGATGCCCCACATGATCTACCTTACTCTGTCTATATATCAAGATATCATCGAAATAAACCACCCAATAAATGGTTTCAAAACCTGGTTCATCAACCTCATAAATGTACTAGGCGCATTCAAGAGTCCAAAATAAAGGGCATAACTAACCATTCATACAAGGTCATCCTTGGTCTTAAACTTTTTCTTCCACTCATCACTCAGTCGAATATGGATCTAATGGTAGCCACTTCTCAAATTCAGTTTAGAAAATAGTTTTATCCCCTCAAGCATGTCCAACATATCGTCCATTTGTAGTATAGGAAATATGTACTTTATTGTTATTTTGTTTATCACACGATTGTCGATACACATGCGCCAACTCCCTTCCTTCTTAGGAGTCAATAAAGCTAGTACAACGCATGTGCTCATCCTTTCCTGCACTAGACCCTTACGGATCAATTCCTCCACTTGTCCTTGGAAAATATCGCACTCTTTCGGACTCATCCGATAATGAGGATGATTAGGTAAGCTTGCCCCTTGGACAAGGTTTATATGGTGTTGTATATCCCCTATGGGAGATAATCCATCAGAAAGTTCTTTGGGCCATATTGTCTTAAATTCATGCAATAATGGTTTCAGTTTCTTAAGAATGTTCGTGGGCTCTACCTATTCACCCCTCAGCACCAATGCATAAACTTCTCTCGTCTCCTTAAACTCTTCCACAAAGTCTCATATGGATAAGAGAGAATGCCCCCCCCCCCAATAGGGGCGAGCATTATTTTCAGCTATCTTTAACAAAAATATATACATTATCTCGTCCTCTATGAGTGATATCCTAATTTTATTGCCACGGCCGACCAAGTAACATATGACAAGTCTCCATATCAATTACGTCATATACTACTTGGTCCTAATAATGTTTACCAATAGAAAAGGAGATAATGCATTGTTCAATTACCTTCATCTCGCTAACTTTCTTAATCCAACTAATTATGTATGAGGAAGGATGTTTTTCCATCTTCATATGCAATTTCTCCACTATGACTCCGAAGACGATATTCTCGCTGCTTCCACTGTCTATGATCATGTCACAAACCTTTCGATTCATCATACACCTTGTTCGAAAGATGTTATGTCGTTGTGAGTATACTTCCTTCTTCGATGTATATAATAGCCTTTTCAGGACTAGAGATTCACAATGATCTTGTGAAACCCAATATGCTTCATCAACCTCATCATTCTCTACATGTTCTTTTTTTTTTTTTTAAACAGGGCAAGGCTACCAATATTATTATAAGGTCGAAGAGGGTACAAGAAAATTTTGTAAGCCCACAAAAGGATTAGGCCACACCTATCATGAAACTAGCTCAATAGTATAAGAAAGGACATACGTAGCTCAACCCACAACCAACATACAGAAGGTAAGCTAGGATTTGCCCTGCCTAATGGCACCTACCCCACCATTGTCCAAGGTAAGCAACCCCCAAATCTTAGTCGAAGTTATGCTCTAGACAGATAGATCCTGTCCGGCGCACCTTCACTTCCTAGAGTGGCAAGAGCGTCTGCCGGACCATTTGCTTCCCTTAACGCATGCGAAAACTTTAGGTTCAAAACATGGCGCAATCTGTCCACTTCACCAACCCTGTATCATATGATCTAGGGACAGTTTTGAGAAGGATTAGACAAAAACTTCATCATTCTTTGCGTGTTCTATCTTCGAGTCTTCCTCTACAATTTCAACACTCTTGTCATTAATGGCTAGGTTAGCCACTTGTTGTTGAGGAAATGTATTTAATAGGTGACCCGGTTGGCCACATCAGTAGCAATGGTGTGGCCTTGGCCGACCATAGGGATTTAAAATTAGTAGTCACTGCTCTTTGGGGCCTTGCTTAGCCGCTCCTCGAGTCTCGGTTCGCGGGTGTAGGAGGTTGAGGACATCCCCTACAGGTTCTTTCCCCTTAGCTTGTGATGTAATCAGTGAAGGGCCCAAAGTGGCTACCCTATTCGAAGGATAAGCCCAAGTATTGGATCGTTCAAGCTGCGTCTCTGCTTGGGTAGCCAATTTGATCGCTTCATTCATCGTCCTGACGAGCTGCATCTGAACCTGATCTTAGATCACCACACGCAAACCACCGATGAATCTGGCAACTTGCTGCGATTCATTCTCAACTAAATCGTTTTTGTGCCGCCAAACAGTAGAACTCCTCTGTGTAATCTCTCACTAATCAGCTTCCCTACCAACAATTCTAGTATTGTTGAAACAATACCTAATCATAATCAACGAGGAGGAAATGCACGTGAAAAGATTGCTTCATCCGCTACCATGTGTGGATTAGCGTCTTCATCTGTCTCGTCCGCGCGAGATGAAGTTGTTCCCACCAAGCTGAAGCTCTGCCCTTCAACTCATAGGCCACTAGTTTAACTTTCTTCTCCTTCAGGGATCTTCGAATAGACGTTCGACTTCAAGTAGTCAATCGAGGAAGTCCTCAATGTGGAGTTGGCTATTGAAGTTAGGAAGATAGACCTTCATCCTGAAGTCTCGATCCATCCGATACACCTAATCGCCACCTCATTCGGGATGTTGGAGGATTATGTCATCAATCTCCTCGTCATTAGATCCACCATCATTAGGTGTCATTCCGCGATTCACCATTAGAATCGCACCGCAAACAACATGATTACGGATTCCAACACCCACCAGAGGTGGATCATCGCTCCGAACATGAAGTTTCCCTAAGGCCTCTATCATGTGGTTGAGAGCAGCCTGCAGCCCTTGCATGGCTTGTCGATTCTCCCGCTAGAAATCTTCAAGCGCTCCCATTATGGAATTGATTCCTGGAGCACCATCCATGGGATTGTTGCCCAAACCATTGTTAAAAGCCATCAATTCTAGGGAAAACCTCGCTTTGATACCAACTAATGTATGGAAGGACGTGATGAGGATGATCGATATCTTCCTCGATCGATAAATACCTCGAATCCACGAGAGAAATCGATAAAAATCATAATTTTCTTAGGAACAATAATAAGAATAATAATAAAAATGAGTTTAACATGCTTATATAACCCTAAAAAAACCTTAGAAAACATTAAGAGAGTCCCAATCCAATAAGGAAACAAAAATGAGAAAACGAGCAAATCTGCGTCGTCCGTCGACCTGTGGGTCAACTGGTGGAATCGATCGGTCGACTTGAGAGTCGACCGGTTGACCCAATCAGTCAATCAGTCGAAAGGGCAAAAAATTGTCCAGACTTAAACCAGTATTATGTAATATTTCGATCACACGACTAGGGATCTTGACTGGTCAAAAATGCCAAAATATGTCCAGAGACCAATCTAAAATTTTTGGGATTTCTGGCTAGAGTTTGATTGGTCGACTCGTTTGCTCGACTGGTCGAACTATGCTGTGAGTTGTCAATTTCTCTTAGGCTCCTTCTTCTATCCATCATGGTCGTGAATGCACCCATGACCCATTGTACATCAAAGGTTAACAATGATGTCTGTGTCACATCCACTAGCATCCATCACTTAAGCCAATTCATGGTAGGACATGATCCAAAAAATCTTACAAGTTTGAAACTCAAGCACGCCACACCATAAGAAATAATGAGGACGTCAATAGCAACCATCAAAACCTTCTTAGGCCCCATCTAAGCTTTGGATCAGGCTGATATTTGTTTGATCCCTCAATCATGATGATGGTCACCTTATGAACTGGTTGGATTTCATATAAAATCACCGTAGGCTTGAAGGAAGGTTTCAATGGTGGGCATCCACATCTCCACTGCTTCCTGTATTGTAACTGACTTGAGCTTTGGGCTACCTGATGGACGTCCCAACGTAAGGTGGCCTAACTGATGGACAAGGTGGGTGTCCCACAGAAATCCCAATGAGCAACACATAGCTTGTTTTGATGGTTTCTGCTTGTAGAAAATTTGTTCACAGTAGAGATGACAATGAGTAACACATAGCGAGTTTTTTTCTACTCAGCCGAGGATACAAGGCTTATAGACAGGTGCTCATAAATTGTGCATGACTTATGATAGTACTGGGTCCACTGTAAGTAGGTTATAAAATCAGGTTGATTAAATGATATTAGCCCTGATCAATGTAGATGTTTGTTTGAACTTTTTTCATTCCACCGGGTGAGTGAGTGAGGATAGGCTGAGGGATTTCGGACATCCCTCTGTTGTGATTTATTCCCCCTACCCGCCGCGGCCACGACTGGCATCTGGTGGTTTTCACTAACATGGAGGCCTACGATGGATGGCAAAAGGTTTGAGGTAGACAACAGCCAAATGAAGATTACAACTTATTTGTATGGAACTTGCCCTTTACCATAAGAAAATGAGGATATCAAAGCCAGATTTGGTCAATTTGAGACTCTCGCGAATGCATTCATCCTGACATTCTCAACATCAGGGAGAGGCAAGGGGTTCACATTTGTTAGATTTCAGATAGAGTAGGAAGCAATGTCTGCAATAGAGTAGCAAAATGGCTAATTATTTGGAGGTCACAGGATGATGGTGATGGTGGCTCCCTAAAGGGAATCGAAGCATACTAATAATCAAGCACCTGTTCGGCCCTTGCTCAACGATAACAATCTGAGCAGCTCCCACCCACGTTTGGAAGAGCCTCGCCCCAAGGAGGATATCCGAACCCTATATAGTAAACCGGCAACTATCCCTCCAACTTCCAAGAGAGAGAGCATACGGCCCGAAGTTAGGTCTTATGTCGATGTCTCCAAACCTCGTGGCCCACCTACTCCATCCAAACTCTATCAATAAGAAGATAGTCATCCCCAAATGAATCTCTAATAGAAGAAGAGTCGAACTAGCTAATGCACTGGTCGGAGAGACACATAGATCAGATGTCTCCACAGATTTTCTCTCCTAGGTCTTGTGGTCCTTGCCATCTAAAGCTACCAAAGTGGAAATTTTCAGAATATCTGAATCTGCCTTCCTGCTCGCATTCGATTTATGAGAAGTGATATTGTCGTTCCTGCGAGATAGGGTTCTGCAACAAAAAATGCTCCTCTCCAATGTCTCAACGTGGAGCCCTCCTATGGCATTTTTTAACAAAGGAATGTGGATCCGTATTGAAGGCATTCCCTTCCATGCTTGGTATGAGCACACAATCAGCCAGATTGTAGAACGATTTGGTGCAGTGGTTAAACTGCATTCACAGACCAGTGGATGGATCCTACTTATGTTATGCTAGGGTGAAGGTAATCCCATTACAGGATTCTCCCATGTTTAGGACACTGAACCCGATTGTTAATGGTAGATACTTCATTGATGTAAAGCATATTGTAGACATCTTCATAACAAGGATGGAACAGAAAGAATCCAAGCTCAAGAAGAATCGACAATCAACAACATAGTTTAATTGGTCAAAGACCCTAGTTAACCAGTCTAATCAGATCAAATACTTGTCGAAAATTACCCAAAATTTAGTCCAACTCTTTGGACATATTTTGGCAATTTCGACTATTCGACCAATCGAAACCCGCTCATAGATTATACAGAGAGTTGGCTGAACTCTCTGGACAGTTTTGGCCTATTTCGACCAATCGACCGATCGAGTCAAAGGGTCGACCGATCGACACTCAAATTTCACCTGCCGATAGGTAGATTGGTTTCGCAATGTTGCGCAAAAACTATGTTTCTTTCCATTTTTTTATTAGGACTCTTTCTCTTTTGTAATTAGAGTTTCTTAAGAATATTTAAGCATGTTCAAGACCTTGTTAGGTTTCATCTTTTATTATTATTAATCAAAATTTGAATTTTGTTGTTCTTCATCTCGAGGATTCAAGATTTCCCCAGGATTCGAAGTAGTTATCCCTTGAGGAAGATGGTGATCTACCTCATCACGTCCCTCCCTGTGTCAAGTGGTATCAAAGCAAGGACTCCCCTCGGACCGATGGCAATTAATGAAGGTGTGGATAACAATCCTATGGACGATGATCCAGGGATTCTTTATGTTGTGGAGAGAGTACTAGAAGCTCTCCATCGGGAGAGTCGGATGTGCCTAATTCCGACCCGAGCCCAAGGCGACAGTTCAACCTCCTGTGATCGTTGTACAACGCAACCAAATTATTCGTAGAGCGCTTCCGGTGGTGAACAGCATGGCTACACCAGATGAGTCAAGCTCTAACAATAAGGAAGTTGGCGGTGCCATAGCCCAACAACCTATCCATGGAGACGATCGGATAGACCATGCAAAAAGAGATTATAGAGGTAAGGCTGATCTTCTTGGCTTTCAGGGCCAATTGTATATAAAAGAATTTCTTGATTGGATGGCGAAGTTTGAGTGTTACTTCGATTATGTGGACGTGCCGGAAGAAAAGAATGTGAAGTTAGTCGCCTACAAGTTGAAGGTCGGTGCTTCTCCATGATGGAATAATTACAAGCTTTTGCGTTCCCGATAGAATAAGGCACCCATCCGATCGTGGCCGCGCATGAGATGCCTCCTTCAAGCACGATTCCTCCCAAGCGATTACGAATAGGTATTGTTCCAGCAATACCAAACTTGCCAGCAGGAAATCGACTCATGACAAAATACACCGAAGAGTTCCAATGGTTGGCATTGCGGAACGACTTAACGAAGACTGGATCGCAGAAAGTGGCGCAATTCATTAGAAGCTTATAAATGATGATCCATGATCAGAGCCACATGCATCCGATCTGAACCATGGATGAAGCGGTCCAATTGGCTAGTAAGGTGGAGACGCAACTTGCAAGTGCCACTACTCAGACTTACCCTGCGACACGGACCCCTACAAAGGGGCCCACTCAAGATACAACACTAGCCAAAGGAAAGGAGCTTGTAGGAGGGCATCCTCAACCTCCTACAGTCGCAAATCGTGAAGTGGGGACCGGCCCATTAAGGCCTTAGCGTGCAACGCTAATGATAACGAGTTCGAGTAAGATTTTAAATCCTTATGATCAGCCAAGGACTGAACCATTATTTTCATTGTGGCCAACCAGGTTACCTATCTGATACATGCCCTCAACGCCCCGCAGCCCACTTAGCCATTAATGAGGGGGGCGCTGAAGTCTGAAGATGAGACAATGGACGGAGGCCCAAAATTTGACTGAGAATGAACAAGCCACTGAAGACGAGGTTAGTGATGAAAATTAGGTGGCCAAGGATCACGATGAATCCTAGTTGCGAGGCGACTCTTCTACACCTTGAGGAAGGAAGTAAACCCGCAGCGGCACAATGTTTCCTGCATGCGGTGCATCGTGAAGCCCTACGTCATCTACTATACAAATAGAACTAAACTCAGCTTAAGTAAATTACACTACTATGGAAAAGGAACTCTTAGCCGTAGTATTTGCCTTGGACAAGTTTAGGTCCTACTTAATAGGATTCAAAATCATCATATTCACTAACCATGTGGCACTCAAGTGCCTTCTTTCTAAGAATGATCCTAAGTACGTACCGCTTGCTAAGATGGATCCTTCTACTCCAAGAATTTGATTTGGAAATTAGAGACAAGAAAGGAGTAGAAAATGTAATGGTTGACCATCTCTTTAGTCTTGTCCTAATCGACTCTACTAAGACGAAACCGATCAATGACATGTTCCCTAATGAACAACTTTTTAAAAAAATTCAATTGCCTTAGTATGTGGATGTTGCTAATTATCTTGCTACAGGTATAACTCTCACTCATTAGTCCAAGCAAGATAAGAATAAATTTTTCACAGAGGTAAGAAAGTTCTTATGGGACGATCCGTACTTATTTAAGTATTGTCTCGATCAAATCATAAGGAGATATGTGTCGGATCATGAGCAACACGGTGTCATCTCCTTCTGTCACTCTCAGGCATGTGGTGGCCACTTTTCAGCTAGGAAGACCACTGCCAAAATTTTACAGTATGTTTTCTATTGGCCATGATGTTCAAAGATGTTTACAAGTTTTACAAAGGCTTATGAGCCTTGTCAAAAATTGGGAGGAATATCCCATCGAATATCCTGTCATAATATGACTGTCATTCAATTCCATATTAATTATCAAAATATTCAATTGTTAGGGCATCAATTTCATGGGACCATTCCCCCCATCTTTCAAAAATTTATATATCTTACTTGTCGTTAACTATGTATCCAAATGGGTCAAGGCAATTCCGTGCAGCAACAATGAACATAAAATGGTCATTCGATCTTAAAAGAGAATATATTTTCGAGGTTTCGAATGCCTCGTGCCATTATAAGTGATGGAGGGTCTCACTTTTGTAATAAGCCATTTGAACATGTTGATGAGAAAATACGGCATTACATAAAAAGTGAGTACACCCTATCACCCACAAACAAGCGGACAAGCTGAGATATCCAACAAGAAAATTAAGCACATTTTAAAGAAAACTAGTAAATTCAGATCACAAGGATTGGTCGCTCAGATTAACTGATGCGCTCTGGGCTTATCGTACAACTTTTAAGACTCTCATTGGTATGTCACCTTATAGACTCGTCTATGAGAAATTTTGTCACTTGCTCGTGGAGTTGGAACATAGGGCATATTAAGGCGATAAAGGAAATAAATTTTGATTCTGACAAAGTAAGCTCGTTACATAAATTTCAATTGAATGAACTCACAAAAATCCGGAATGAAGCTTATAAAAATTCAAGAATTTATAAGGACAGGATGAAGGTGTTCTATGACAAGAATATCCTTCGTAAAATTTTCACGATTAATAAAAAAGTCCTCTTATACAATTCTCGATTACATCTATTTTTAGAAAAAATGGGGTCTCGATGGACCGGTCCTTCATTATCAAAACTGTGTATCCATATGGGACTGTCGAGATTTTGAATCCATTATGCAGTGGTCCCAGCAATTTCCTAGGTAACCCCTTTATCCATATCCCCTCCCCCATGGCCTATTCATGTTACCCCTCCTCCCACTATGCTAGTTGACTCCCCATTTCCTTCTCCTCTACATTAACCCTTCATCAATTGGTACCATACCCACTTAATCGCACTCCACCACATTCTTCCCCTCCATCCCAACCCCTAGCTGTCAGACTTGAACCCTCTCTACCTCTACCACCAATGCAGGATGCCACATGCACTCAAGTGGTTAACCCTCGCCCTATGGTCACAAGGACCAAAAATTATATTTTTAAGTCGAAGGCTCTCACTGCCACGAAGCATCCACTACCAGTTAATGATCTCGATGCACCAACATGCTTCTCCCAAGCAAATTATTACCCCAACTGGCATTATGCAACGGATGTTGAAATTAATGCCATCATATGGAATGGCATATGGAGCTCGGTTCCCCCTCATCCTCGGACTGAATATTGTTGGTAGTAAATGGGTTTTCAAGTTAAAAAGGAAGGTTGATGGGTCGATAGATCGCTATAAAGCTCGGCTTGTCGCTAAGGGCTTTAATCAACAAGAAGGAATTGACTATGGTGAGACTTTTAACCCTGATTGTCAAACCTTGCACTGTTCGTACAGTTTTGAGCATTTTCTTGTCCAATGATGGCGTCTTTATCAACTTGATGTCCAAAATGCCTTCATTCATGGTATTCTTCAAGAGGAGATATATATGAAGTAACCCCCTGAATTTACAGATCCACACTTTCCTAATCATGTTTGTTGCCTCCAGAAATCCATCTAGGGGCTTAAACAGGAGCCAAGGGCTTAGTATCATCACCTCAGTTCATTTCTTTATCATGTTGGCTTTGTGGGTTCCAAGGTTGATACATCCTCGTTCATCAAACGTACTGCACAATATACCATATTTATGCTTATATACATTGATGACATTATTCTCACAGGCTCACACATGGGGTGCATTCATGATCTTATCACTAAGCTTCAATCTATATTCACGATCAAGGATCTTGGTTCATTAAATTATTTTCTTGGAGTATAGGCACATAAACATACCAAGGGGCTCTTCCTCTCCTAAAGGAAGTATGCTATTGATCTCCTATGACAATCCAAAATGGATGGAGCAAAGCCGCTCACTACTCCCATTAGCAGTCAAGCAAAGCTCTTTAAATTCAGTGGCTCCAATTTTTCTGATCCAACCTTATATCGGAGCGTTGTTGGTGCCTTACAGTATCTCACCCTTACATGGCCTAATATTTTATTTGTTGTTAATAAGGTTTGCCAATTGTTAGAACTAGAAAATGATACAAGGACATCTTCTGATGTAATGTTGCTCTGGGGTTCTGAGTAGTGGAAACATTCATAGATAATCACAAGTATTCACAAAAGGTACACAAGAAGAGATGTCGCAAGGCAAATTTTATTTCAGAGATCCCGAGATCTTGTACATTCCAGGCCGTGATCTAGCACGAGCCCTTAATTACATCGAATGATCGATAACCCTTGATTAAAAGGCAGAAGACTAGTCAGCAGGGACTATGGTCTTAGAGTTTGTGGTCGCAGAGACCTGTATTTGTTTTGTTATGTACTGAACCATCTTTGTATTAGTCAGATGTTTATGTCCCATGTTTTGACCGGAGATCCTAGCTGAGACTATCAGGGTTTATGACTAAGAAGGACAACTCTGGGCCCGCGCCTGTCATGTATGGACAGGTGACCTCGGGAAGTCCAATCTGCAGTTGTATATACCTGAGTAGGCCAACCGACAGATGTCGTTGAATGGGTAGGGCATCAACTATTGTGTTGTGGCAGTTCATAGCAATTGCTTTGTACCGAATTGAAACTCTTTGATATAGTTTATTGTGATAACCATAATCTCATTTATTTAGCTTTCGTCCCCTTAATCGAGTCGTATCTTACGGTAAATGTAAATATTTACATAGTTCTGGATGCTGGCGACTTCTTTCCGAGAAGTCATTTCACTCATCGTGCTAAATCAGGTCAATCTTTAAAGACGTGCGATTCTCTCATTTAGAGACTCCGAAATGATAGTTTGACTACTCCATTGCGTCCGAAACGCTCGAAATACTCAAAATAGGCTCAAACAGGGCCTGAAAACACTTAAAATTGAGTCTGGTACACCCGTAAACATTTCATATAATTGGCTGATTTTTTTGCGTGCGTGGGACCCAATTTATTGGTGCGTGGGACGTCAACTCAACCTTAAATTGGTTATTCGATTTTTGTTGAATTTACGGATGCGTGGGATAATTTTTTAGTGCATGGGAGTTTAATGCATCCTAAAAATACTTGTCCGAATATGTTGAATTTTCAGGTGCGTGGGACAATTTTCGAACGCGTGGGAGTCCAATGCATCCTAGAAATACTTATCCTAATATGTTGAATTTTCAGGCGTGGGACAATTTTCGGATGCGTGGGAGTCCAATGCATCCTAAAAATACTTGTCCAAATATGTTGAATTTTCAGGTGCGTGGGATAATTTTCGGATGCGTGCCCACACTTATGATTTTTAAAATCCGGACCTGCGATGGTATTGGTCGTAGTGATCTTCCGGTGAAGGATACCGGTGATCGGAAAGGGATTCCGGTGATCGAGAAAGTTTTCCGGCGGTCGGAAACGGATTTCAGCGAGGGTTTCCAACGACAAATTCCAAGTACCCAAGGGATAATAGCTCTCTCTCTCTCTCTCTCTCTCTCTCTCTCTCTCTCTCTCCTAATCTGTACAAATGAATAGTGGAAGGGGGTATTTATACCCGAAAATACCGGACAGCGACCAATAAGGGCCGCCACGTATGACGCACCCCAAAAGGCTTTCGACGCACCCCAAAAATAGGCGCGTGAGAGCTCCGACGCACCACAAAATGACTTTTTGAAATGTGCTAATTTTCTGGGTGCGTCAATCTATTTTTCGGGTGCATTGGAGTTCAATGCATCAAAAAATAATATTCTGATTCTTTGTGAATTTATAAACGCGTCAAAGGTATTTTTTGGATGTGTCAAGCTATTTTTCGGATGCGTCAAGTTATTTTTCAGATGCGTTAGAGGTGAAATACATCCTAAAATATTTCTTGAATTTTCATGAATTTAAGGGTGCGTCAAGTGGAATAAATAGGTGCGCTTGACAAACTCGTTATTTGCAAAAAATTGGATTTTGAAAAGTGAAGGGTTCGCAGGACCCTTTTTTGGCCAATCGTCATGTACTACTTACTATAATTCATAATGAAGGTGTCCGCTTGATTTTGGACGGTTCTAATCATGGTAATCCGTGGGGCCCACTGGAGAAAATGGCTAAGTACTGGATCTTTTGCAAATCTTAATATTTGGGGTGCATTGAATGGTATTTTGTATAGGATTTCCTCAAAGTACGTGTCAATTTGATTTGTTTTGGAGGATACTGACTTTTGGGACCCCAACACCAGTTCCTGTAGAATTTGTCGAACAATCATTGGAAAGTAGTCAAATGGATTCTTTGTTATTTCAAGCATACCGCCCACTTTGGACTTCTTCGTCCTTCTTCATTATTCACTTTGAGTGCCTTCTTTGATGCTTACTGGACTAGTTGCGCAAATGATCGAAGGTCAACTAGTGGATATTGCATCTTCCTTGGACCAAATCTTATCTCTTGGGGTGCTCGCCAGCAACAAATTGTTTCTCAATCAAGTAAAGAGGCCGAATATAAAGGTTTGGCAATTGCAACTGCTAAACTCACTTGGATCCAGTCCCTCCTCCATGAACTGGGTATCTGGTTCGAGTGCGGATCGTCTATGTTGGCCGCGCAGAAGAATTCAGCGCTGCCCCTTCTTACTCGTCCACGTCATAAGAGCCTATGTCAGCTAACGTCATCAATAACTTAAAAAAAAAAAAAAATAGGAATACATCTCCATTTTTATACATATCTACTCATTGCTTATACGAAATACCACTCATTCAAATTTGGTTTTACAGGCTGGCAAACCTTCTGACAGCTAGCACATCTACCGGAGGAGTGCATAGTTTGTGGGCGCACTATGATATATGTTTAGATCGTTACCGTCCAATCAGTTTTACAGATTATTCTAAGGCACTGTCTAAAAAATGAAGCTGATCTAGAGCTCATGTGGACCACATCATAGAACACCAATCATTTTAATTGTGAACGTTCATTCAACATTTTTTGTGTTGTGGTCCACTTGAGATTTGAATCTGCCTCTGCTTTAGTGCATATCATAGAATGATCCAGAAAAAATGGATGGTCGGTATGGATGAAGCACAAAATCATACTAAAGCCTACATAGCATTGACCTCTGCGTCTAGTCTCCCCCATCACCGTCCACGCGGATTGCCATCCAATAGATTTCCCGTGAAAGCCTTTCCCACGAAGTTACTAAGCTGGAGACCAAGTTGGGGCCCACCGTGATGTTTTCGAGAAATCCACTCCGTCCATCTGCCTCGTGAGCTCATTTTAGTGTATTATACCAAAAATTAATAGGATCCAAGACTCAAGTGGGCCGAAAATGTGAGGATTGAACGTCCACAGTTGAAATATTCGTGGGGCCACGGAAGTTTTAAATCAGGCTAATATTTGTGTTTTCAGTTCATCCAATAGGAATGACGTTATGAACGGTATTGATGTCATATAAACATCACTGTGGATCCCAGGGAGGTTTCAACGGTAAGAATTTCCTTACCCATCTTTTCCTTTAGTGCGGCCCACTTAAGTCTTGTATCCAGTTCGTTTTTTGTCTAGTATCCTAAAATGATTTAACAAGGCGGATGGACGGTGTGGATTTATCGAAAACATTACGGTGGGCCCCACCTAGGTTTCCAGCGCAAGGCTTTCGCAGCCTTTGGAGGTGCTGCACGGGCGCGGCTTGGGTGAGACCCGGAACCAGCGTTGTGGGTCGGATCCTGAACCCAGGGCCCACCTGGATGTGTTCTTTGTAAATCCATGCCGTCCATATGTTTCTTCATATTATTTTAGGATGCATTCCCAAAAATAAAGCAGGTGAAAATTTTAGGTGGACCACACCCCAAGAAACAGTTCTCATTCAACCGTGACCATTAAAACCTTCCTGGAGTCCACCGTAATGTTTATTGACCATCCAATCTGTTGATAAGGTCACGTAGACAGGAATGAAAGGAAAAGACAGAAAACAGTGGAGACAGTGACATCCACCGTTGAAAAGTAATTAGGCCCACCATGATGTTTATTTGAGATCCAACCTGTTCATAAGGTCACACAGATATGAAGGAAGGGAAAACACAAATATCAGCTTGATCGAAAACTTCTGTGGCCCATAAGAAGTTTTCAACGGTGGTTGTCACTGTCCCCGCTGTTTTCTATGGTGGGGTCCACTTGAGTTTTGGATCAACCTCATTCTCTGAGTCATGCCTTAAAATGATCTCTCCAACGGAATGGACGGTGTGGATACAACACATATCTCATGCTGAGGCCCACGTGCCATGGTGACGTCACTTCAGTAGCAATGTTTGCTACTCCGGTAGATGTGCTATCTATCAGAAGATTTGCCAGCCTGTAAAATCAAATTTGAAAATGTGGTATTTCGTATAAGCCATGAGTAGATACGTATGAAAATGGAAATGTATGCCTACTTTTTTTTTTTTTTTTAATTTATTGATAACGTCAGCTGACATAAGCTCCTATGACGTGGACGAATAAGAAGGGGCAGCGCTGGATTCTTCTGCGCGGCCAACATAGACGATCCGCACTCATCTGGTTCATCCCCTCCTATTCTTTGGTGTGAAAATTTTTTAGCCACGTATCAATCCTGTGTTCCATGCACCCACTAAGCATATTGAAATTGACCACCATTTTGTACAAGAAAATGTTGACAATCAAGGTCAGGAATAGATCGTCGATATTTTCACCAAGGAGTTTAGTTCTTCACGGTTTGGCTTCCTTCGAGACAAGTTAATCATCCAAGACAGACCGCTTAACTTTCGAGGCGTATGGAAACACAATATCCTCATCACGTCAATCATGGAGGCATGAATTGAAAAATCACCTCACCGTAGCTGTCTTGCCAACCAAACAATGTTGTATATAGTAAGTATATTTGTGTACCAACCAAGCATACCATAAATAAAAATGTAACTACAACTCAATATAGAATATAACAATGGCTATCATCAAAGAGTGCTGTGAGGTGAGTTTTACAGACAAATACTAAACCTTTCACTAACTATAAAGCTTTCATGGTATCAGAGCCCATGAATTTGATATCTCTTAGTTAAAATTTTAACCAGGTTAGTCAGTGACGTCTACCTAAGTTCATAAATCCTTCAAAAGAAAAGAAATGCATATAAAAATTGAAATTCTTCAATGTTAACAAAAAAATTGATTTATCTTAGTTAAAATTTTAACATATATTTCTGGGATGATTTCCTCCAGTTGATCACACAGTAGAGATTGAGGAAGAAGACGACCAAACGGAGGTAAGCAGTCTAAAAAATCAGGTGATTTCCTCCGCTGCACCACTTCTTTCACAACCGTATACGGAAGTATGGTCCAGATATTCTATCTTTATGGTCCCAAGCAACCTTCGAAAAATGGAGCCAGAGGCCTACACACCCCAGTTCATCTCCATTGGCCCCGTCCACAGACACCAGTTCCACCTGCAATTAATGGAAAGCACAAACACCGTTTCCTCCTACGCTCCCTCGATCGCACCGGGCAGGATCTGGAGGTCTACCTCGAGGCCATATGGCCATTCGTGGACAAAGCACGCGAATGTTATGCGGTGAGCACACTCCACATGAAAGATCCAGATTTCGTTATGATGTTGCTGCTTGACTCTTGCTTCATCCTTGAATTGCTCATGGCGGTGGCCCAAGGCATCAACCGCCACCGGAAAAATGAACCACTCTTCGCCGCCCGTGCAGTTATTCTACGGATCCGAAGAGACATGTTATTGCTCGAGAACCAAATCCCATTGTTCGTCCTGGAGTGCTTGTTCCCGGTCATTAGGGGATCAGACTTCGAGCGTTACTCAGTGAGTCAACTCGCTCTCTTCTTTTTCAGTTGGACCGTCCCTAGAAGCATCACGAAGCAAGAGTATTGCAACACAAGCAATGATCATAACGAAGGCCTGCATTTTCTCCATGTTATCCGGCGAAGCCTCATACCATTGCAATCTACGCCACCACCATCACCGTCTTCGTCACCACAGGAGCCCCATCTTATAGAAACTTATGAACACCAACATCTAATGTTGCGATGCGTCTCTACACTAGTGGACTGTGGGGTGAAGTTCGAGAAGAGAACATCAAGCAGATTAACGGACATCAAATTCGAAATGAAAGGAGGTGTTCTCAAGATCCCACCATTGACAGTTGACGACTCTACCAAGTCCGTCTTCCTCAACCTCATGGCCTTCGAGCAGTGCTACTCACACTGTAGCGATCAAATCAGTGCCTACGTTGTTTTCATGGACGGGCTGATCAACACCCCACGAGACGTCTCCTATCTAGAACAGAAAGGGATTATCAACCACCAGCTAGGCAGCGAGAAGGCCGTTGCCAAGCTCTTCAATGATCTATGTCGAGAGATCAGCATCGACTACATGGATGGCTCTGATATCTTCTTCCTGTGTTCCGAGTTGAATAAGCATTGCTCGCGTATGTGCTCTCCTTGGAAGGCAAGCTTGAGGCGAGAGTACTTCCGTCATCCATGGTCCACCATATCCGTCCTAGCTGCTGTTCTCATCATCGTCTTCACGCTGACGCAGACCTTGTATGCTATCTTAGCCTACCATGTTTATCACTCTTAGACTAACAGTGCATCTCTTTGCACCGATGGTGATGCTAACAATCATCTGCTCAGCTCTGATGGCCTACATAACAGTGGATTCTTCAATATGGAGGGCGGCTACCATTGTAGTCATATGGAATAAACCATTTGGATCATTGAAATCGTCACACACAGAAAAAAAGCTCCTGTTGTAGACCTCATGGAACTTCCCATGATGTCGAGCTCTATGGACTCTACTGTGATGCGTGTCGGACATCCACACCATCAATTAGATGTACTCTTCCATGATGGTTCATGGGCCCAAAAATCAAGAAATTTCTTCATTAGACGTGGGCACACCATAGACAACAGTTGAAGTGTATACACACCCATTGAAACCTTCCTGATTGTTTATATGACTCACAGAACCCAATTGTGTGAGTCAGTCCCATTTGGATGAGGGTCAAACTAAATTTCAGGCCATTCCAAACTCAGGTGGGCCTCACAAAATTCTTTTAGATGTTTTAGGCATAATTTTAAATGGTTTGATCAAATTGTTTGGGTCACCTGAGTTCAGAATATGGCTGATTTTTGGGAACCAACAAATTCAAAGTGTGGATTTCTAACACACATCACAGTGGTACGTTCCTTCCTCTCAGACGACTTTGACTTTTTGTAATTTCGACTATAGAGTCAGCTTTCAATTTGCATTTTCATTTTGTAAAAGTAGGCTTATGGTTCAGTGATCCAAACATTTGATATTATAGACCTATGGTTCAGTGACCCAGCCATCCAATCAGTGGCCTCCACAATCTATGTCCAGGATTGTTGGATAGGTGTTAATTTTTTTACCCTATGCCCAAGATAGGAATATATATAGAGAGAGAGAGGAATGCTCACCTCCTAACTATCTTTCACTACAAGTCATGAGAACTTTTTTTTAGGACTCTCGCAAGTGATGTGTCCCCAAATCTGAGCTGTTTATATGATGCAATATTCTGAAAAATCCTAAGGGCCCAACTTTCAACCTGATCTAAAATTCTAGTTAGCCATGGAAGAGAGAAGGGGGGGCAAGTCAAGGGAGGAAATTGTTTCCTTTTGCGTACCAGATTTGTAATGACGGTCTAGATAAACAGTAGACAGTCCACATTCACTGTTCAAGTTTGGCCAGCCTAATGAGATAAACCGAGCTTTTCTAGAAATCGGATTACGTACTGAGTTACTGAGTAGGCGCTTATCGTACTGAGTAAAGTCAGTTGGGCTCACTAAATGTGTGTGGTTTATCTACTCCGTCCATCCGTTTTTCCAGCTCATTTAAGGGGTTGAGATCAAAATTGAAGCATATCCAAAACTCAGGTGGACCATACCACAGGAAACAATGTGTATAATGATTTCCACAGTTGAAACCTTTCTAGGGCCCGCAGTGATGTGTATTTGTCATCCAACCTGTATTTGTCATCCACTTAAACTTTTTATATATTTCATATTTTATCTCAAGCCATAAAACTCTCTGTAAAATGGATGAACGGAGTCGGAGTGGATGAAATGCATAAATCACTGTGGACCCACAGAGTTTACTCAGTACGCTTACGCAATCCACTTCCGGACACCTTTGGTGTTATAAACCTTCAATTGGCCACATGGCGTCATCTGATTAAGATGGTTAATCAAGATACGCCTCATCAAAAGATTGATCAGATTGTTAGATCCTAACCATCCAATTTGCACCCTTAAGTCTACAGAACGATTATCCACGTTCGATGGAAGAGAGTCCTATTGGATCGTGAGCTTCATCAAAGTGGTTTTAATGGCCCATCCCCTTCAAGCCCACTGGATGGACGGTCCTTATCATACCGAATTCAAATGGTTTTTTATTTTATTTTTTAAATCAAAGATCCTGTTGGTACAGGTGCACACAGGGCCGGGTCTATGAAAGCGTGGAATTTTTAAGCTATTAGACCACACTCAGGTTGGGCCCACAATGTCTGGGCCCATTGCTAAAGTTATAGACACCTCCAAGACCGTTCCTGGGCTCATGGTTCACTCCAATTGGTCAGGTGAGATTTCTAGAGCATCCCATGGGCCTAATTAGATCAACGCGTTTAGGATCATCTGACCATGGGCCCCACAGGTATGGAATCATATGTGTCGGCAAACTGGTAATGTATGCCACATGTACATCGTATGGCTGCCTGTGTATCAAGCGTCACACTCCAGAGTATCCAATTACTCCCCTGGTACTATAGAGCGATGAAACAGGATATATACAGGAAACCCATTTGCTTCGATTGCGGAGTTTTCTATCTACCTATGGTCTTTTTTTCCCTAGTGACCCACATTTTCATATAATGTCACCTAAGCATTTAAAGGAAAGAAAATGAGGTGGAGAGATAACGGGGAACTCGAGGCCGCAGTCTGCAAGTACATTATCTGAACCGTTCACCAGTTTTCGGCCCCATTCCTTGGTCCATGATCATAATTGGATGATCCTGACTATCACATGGTGGCACTGAAACAAACAGTTGAATAAAAATATAATATTTCCACAAACTTTCATGAACTGAGGATTATGTAATAATCTTCTGTTGGACGTTTCCGCTTGTATGCTTTCTTAGGGACTGTAAATGGTCGAATTTGGGGTGGGTTTAGCCAGAACCAGACCTGCTCATTTACTAAATGGGTCTAGGTCCAAATTTTTTACCCAAACCCTTTTACTAAATGGATAGGTCTGGGCTAGGTTTGAGTCAACCCCATTAGACCCATTTATAAATAGGTTTGGTTCTAGTAGAGGGAGATCCACCCAGACCCATTTATACATGGGTCAGGTCTAATGGGTCTGGGTCTGGATTTGGTTTACAAGTATTTTTACTGAGTTTAAAACTAGGTTTGGACAGGTCCAAGACCAAATGGGTCCCTTACAACATAGACCAAACCCTGTCCATTTACTAAATGAGTTTGAGTCAGGTTGAGTCAGGTTGAGTCAGGCCTAATATAAAGGAAACCAGATACAGACCCATTGAGTAATTTGGTCTGTTCTTGGACCCAAACCCGTACCATTTAACAAATGGGTTGGATCTAGGTCAGGGTTTAAATGAGTTGGGCCTGAGTACCCCACCATGTCCATTGACTCATTTACAGTCCTATGTTTTCCCGTTCTTGTTAATAGTCTTTTGGTTTACCAAGAATATATAAAATGTGGCCCATGCTAAGCGAGAAAAAGCAAAAAATTCTGTTGATCAGAGATCAGATCATCTGATCAGGCTATTTTTGGACTGGGCCCCACAGTGCTTGTTGTTTCCAGTCATTCAACCATGTCTAGATGTAGTCCCAAGTTATCAATATTGACAATGGAATGAGCCAGCACAACTAATGCAAAAGGCGGATCCAAGGAAGACACATTAGGTGGGGACCCACTAAACCTTCCACAACAAGTGCATGTTAGCACAAAGTGCTGCCTGAATTCTGTTGTGAATGAAACTTTCTACACAAGACAAAAGAGAAATCTTTCACCCAAATTATATGATTTCTCATTTGGTATCCATCTCTATTAATCCGTTGTGATTGGAAGTTTTTGGCCAGTCTCTATTAGTTTTCAAAAACCAGAACGGTCCGGTCAGTTGAACTGGTTTTGATATGGGCTGCACGGTAAAAGAAACTGCTTGGACTGCCCCATGAGTCCAAATCAAGCATTGGATTGAGCAGTTCAAACTCGTAATTCTAAAACTCAGCAACTTGACTCGAAACTGGGCCAAATCATCTCGACTCAACCTGAAATTGACTTGGGTCACCATAAAATTCGCTGAGTATGATCCAGTTCAGACTCGCTTGACTCGTCAAGTTGAGTCACCTACTCAGTCGACTCAACACAACTTAGCATGACTTGACCGAGTCACTTGCTTGAGTCAACCTCTAATTGGGAACAAAAAATCAGATAATATGATAAGAAATCAAGACCTCAACTAAGCCAGTAGTTGGGACTGTTTTATGTTTTAAGTTGCATATTTTTATATTCATGTATATTAATAACTTACTAATAGCGTAATTAAATTCCTAATTCAATTATGAAATATTGAACCTAATCAAACGGAATCTTCGGGTCAAACATAAACACCTGGCTTCTTACCAGTCAAGTTTTAAACTATGGCTCAACTGGTCAACTACGATCATTGCAAACCATTGAAATTTTTGTCAAAAGAAGAAATTAAAAACAAAAGTCCTCATAAATGTCCTATTTTCTAACAAATGCCTGCCTAACTTTAAATTCCAAAACAGTCATCTGACCATCCAAACTGGTGGGGAAATGACCAAACCATTTTTGGTCATTTCTGCCCCTTCCATTGCGACTGAAGGATCATTTTACAATTTAAATTTAGTCAAGGCCTTTTGGGAAATAAAAAGATTTGAGGATGTTTTGTAAAAGTCTCTAAAACTTTCAAGGTACGAGAATTAATCAACATGCATATAGATCAATCTATATCCACATGTAAGCACATGTGGGTGAGATCTGAACTTTTCATGGTTTATATCTTTCTTGAGAAAACATATAATTTCTTGCTTTTGTTAGTGCACTTTTCTGTGGCATACTAGTGCACCTTGTTTGTCAATTACTTAGGTCAGTGAGTCTAGTGTCGGTTGAGCTTAATAAAGATGAAGACCGAAGACTCAAGTGGCCCTGCTGCATCAAGGAAGAAGAAACAGGTAAAAGTGATGCCTTGGTGTGCCTTAACCTTGACCAAAACCTAACTCATAATCTCTTAGATGACTTGGACCAACTAGGTATACCCTTAGTCATCATTATTAGTCTTAGAATCCATGAAAAACATGATAAGTTAGACTAATTTTAAAAGTGGAAGCTGCTGTAAACAAAACAGCTCAAAACAGCAGTTTCCGATTGATCTCCGATCAATCGGACGTTGGCTCCGATAGGACTCCGATCAATCGAACAGAAGCTCCGATCAATCGGACATTTTTCCAACAACCTTGAAAATCCACTGGACATATTTTCGATCAATCGGACAGTCTTCCGATCCATCGGAAGGGGTCCGTCCGATCAATCGGATAGTGTTTCGATCAATCGGAATATCTTCCAGAGACTTCACTGGATAGATTTCTGATCAATCGGACTTGTCTCCGTTCAATCGGACAGGTCTCCGATCAATCGGACCTTCTTCCAATCAATCGGAGATGCGCGAATCTGCCCGTTTTTTGACCGTTGGAAGAAAGTCTATTTAAGATGGAGGATTTGTTTTTTAGCTAAGAGAGGGGATTTTGAGGAGATAGGAGCCACCATTGTTGAAGATCATTAAGAGCCCTATTCCTAACCCAAACAAGTGATCTTCCTTGTGATTCATCACAAGTATGGAGCATTCAAAGCTCAAGAAGAAGATGCACTTGTCCCTCTTTTGATCTCTAAAGATTGGATTGATCTTGATAGTCATATTCCTATCCAATACTCTATGATGAGATCATTGTAGGTGAGACTCTCTAGGTAACCCATTCCCATAAGTTGTAGAGATCTCAAACCTACCCTCCCTAGCACCTTGGGCATCTCCAATGGACCATCACAGGCAAGGTGGCGGCGTCACAGATCGGGGGAGCACAAGGGGAGCTGATTCAAGCACAGGAGAGCGAGAAGAAGCAACCCGAAGCGGCGCTACAAAGGGACTCAATCCGACAAGTAAGGTTATCTTGTTAGGAGTCCATCCACTCAATTCCCTGTGGGAGTTGAGTGTAGAGTTTGTTTGACAAACTCGACCTAAGGTCATCAGCCGATCCTTGGACTATTAGTTGGGCCTAAAATCTAAGGACGTTAGCCATTCCTTGGCTCGTTAGTCGGCCTAAACAGAGTCTCCAAGGGGGAGCCACCAACACGGGTGCAAACATGTAGGTTGGGAGGAACCTATAAACTCCCCGGTTGGGTGGATCCGAATTAAAACACCTTGGTTGGGAGGAACCAGATTTAAACTTCCCAGTGAATGCCGGTGTGCTCAAAAGGGTTGAGTACTTGAACCGGGAGTGGAGTAGACACGTGTCGAACCACTATACATCTTTGTGTTTGTGATTGTTCTTGAGCACATTTCTCCTTATGCATTGCGTTTAACTTGTTAATTATGAATGCTTAGTTAGGAATGTATGCTAGGTACTTGATAGGCACATCCACACTCATAAGATGTACTTTCACTACCTCAAGTAGACTTGAACTTCTTGATCCATCCTCACTCAAGTCTATTTGAGTAGCGTAGATTAGGTTCTTCATTGGCTTAATCATTTAATTAATCTATGCTTGTTTAGACTAGGTTGTTTATAGCTTTTATCATATGCTAGTTTTTTTATTGGACCCACTTAGGCTTGGAAGCCAAAGTGTTATCGCTTACGTAGTTCAATTTGCTAAATTTGTTAAGTAGGCGAAAATATTTTAAAAAGGTCCTAATCACCCCCCTCCTATAGGTTTAACCATAATTCTAGTTGCTCTTTAAGCTTTCCGCACGTGTATGCATAGGGTGTCGTGTTAGACTACCCGACGCAATTTCAGCTTAAAGTGGGCCACAACTTACTAGGTAGTGTGACCATTAATTCTTTTTTTTTTTCTAGCCATTTATTTGTTTTGATATGCTGTCACACACCACCCAAGGTGTAAAATAGCTTGATTTCTATATATACTAGAGGATCTGAATATGAAAAGCTCACCTAACCCTAAACTCAAGTCTCACAGAGGTGTCTTGTTGTGGCACAGTTGCCCATTGTGGATGCCTGCAACTCCACATGCTCGGAGTTAGCAAACCTCACTGTTTGTTTTCTAAGACACATAAATGGGTAGTAATTATTTACCATTGTAATTCCAACACTATTCTCAAGGTGCACGGCTGGCATTTTATTTTTTGAATGCTAAAATTAGCAAAGGGTGTGAATTTCCTGTGGAGCCCACTATGATGTAGATGGATTATCTATGATGTCCATCTGTTTTGCTGGCTGATTTTAAGGCATACGCCTAAAAATGAGGCAGATCCAAAGCTCTAGTGGACTCAACCACAGGAAACAGTGGGAATTGAATGACTACCGTTAAAAACTTCTTGGGGCCCCATAAGTTTTGGATCAAGCTAATATTTGTGTTTTCTACTTATTCATGTCCGTGTGACCTTATGAACAGATTAGATGACAAATAAATGATCTTATGGGCCCTATGAACAAATAAATAAATAAACAATCTATTTCTTGTGGTGTGGGGCACTTGAGATTTGGATTTGCCTTATTTTTTGGCTCACGCCCTGGAATGTTTGGTAAAACAGATAATGGTGTGGATATTTCACATACATCGTGGTGAGGCTCACAATTTTATTTTGAACTGATTTTTGAGACTGAAAGACTCACCTAAAATCAAATAAGCATTAGGAGTAATAATGATTAATGAACTATTTACCAAGTATTTATTGAAGAAATACAGTCTGGGCAGGAATCTAATAACTACCTACTTAGCTGCTTTGCTACAGATGCTTTTGTTATATGATCAGCAACACTTTACATGTGAGACTGATTCTCTACAAGCCCCTGAACTGCCATTTGCTGTACCACTGTTTGTGGTACAGGCCATTTTCAGCCACAAGATGTTAAAGCAGGGAGAAACACAATTGCCTTTTCCATCCTATGGCTGAAAACCCACTGTGGTTGCCTGTACGTGATTAGTTCTCTTTACATATTTACTCAACCTGCCATCTGCCAGTAAGACCATTTGGCTGGACCATTTAGGACCAACCTTTAGCCAGGGTCCAACCCAGGTTATAGTACACTTGTCTGTACGCATCACTCCAACGGTCGGATTGTTAATTGCCGCAGATAGAGATTTTCTATCGTTGGTGCATGGACACAAACGACATATCAACCACATGGGCCTGTGAATTATAATGGCTAGTCGAAGAAATGAGACAAAACCAAGGTTTGTAATATAATGTAAATGTGTCATTTTGTTTAGTGAGTCTCAGAAAATTACAAATTCAGGCCTTATTTTATTGAACCTATGGAAATTAAATACTCTATGACAGAATGAAGCAAGCGGATTTATTTGCGCATGTCAAATGGGTGGGTCCAAACGGATCCTAGCTATCAAAGTTGGGGTCAGATTATGAATCTTTCGTCGCCAATTTTGCTTATGGCGCGGTGTCTTTGCTATGTGTATTGGACTGATGTGGATGGCTTTTTATTTTTTTCGTCCGCTGATTTGGGTTGTTTGCTTTTGGATCTGCCAAATCTTGTTCTGTGGATAGGATGTTGCCATGTGGCAATGGTGGGATGGTAACGGCTAATGGCGTTTCCACGTGACCTGGCATTTTTTATTTTTATACAAAAAAGAAAAATTTGTATTAAAGAAAATGAAGAGGACTAATTTTCTATTTGTATTGTTTTGAGATGAGTGAAAGGCTCATGAAAAGTAGTCATGTTTAATTAAGGGGAGTTATTTAACAGCTCTGGTAGAGCATGACACTTGATATACAGGCACCCAGAAATCTATAAATGTCATACATTTACTTGAATTAAACCAATTAAATTGCAGAACTCATTGTTTCTAAGCCATTTTCCCAAAATCAGATTGGTTGAACAATCCTAACCTCTGATCTGTATGAAACAGAAGCATTCATTTTTGGCTGTCCAATATATATTTATGAATCCAGTTGTCAGATAATCAAATAAGCACCTCAACACAGACCCATAAGTTTTACAGTTCAAGTTGATTTACGTGTGTGCCAAACGTGCAATCTTGAAAGTAACTTTGAAAAGCCTGAGTATCATCCATCATGGTCTGCCAGAGTATCAAATTATAGCTAGGACCTCGGTTCTGACAAGTGGGTCCATGGTTAAGTAATCTAGACCGTTGGTCTGTTGCATTCCACGGTCTATGTGTGTATGCACCCCGGCTGCAAGAATCTTGTTGACAGGAAAATCAAACCATATGATTGGTGTCTGCTATCTTCTATTCTAGGAGATTTCTTAGTCATGATCCATCCACCACAGAAGGCAACAGACCAACGGCTTGGATTACCAAATAATGGGCCCCACTTTTAGATGGATGCAAGGCCCTCCACTTTGGAAGAGAGGCCTGTCATTTTTTAGTTTGTTTGGAACGTGGGATGAGGTAGGATTAAGTGGCATGGAATTACACTTGATCCCATGCAAATTCTATTCAGCTTGGATAGAATTTGGTGGTGGATTTTGAAATCCACTACATTTATAGACATGCATGTGTTTCATCACACCGTCCATCCATACATGCTCTTTACAAGTGACATTCAAATTACATACATATTACACACCAACATTGATACTGGAATTAGTTATGAAATCTGATTAGTTGATTAGAATTTCATAATCTATCAATTGCTAAGTTTTACATAATACAGTATCTTTCTAAATGAAGAATTTGATTCCAAATGTAGAGATTAAACTATCAAAATACCATGATGTTTCTAGACATAAAATTATTGTACAATAATAGTATTAATTTCAGTCTAATGCAATTTTATACCATTTAATCCCGCATTCCAAGGCAACCATGAATTAAACACCTAACGTCACCATGACACACCAACACACACATCACTGAAAAAAATAGCAGAAGAAGAGAAGCGTCCAAAGTAGCTTTTAGCTGCAAAGCGGCCGTTACAACGGCTGTGCTAACTGGTGTTATGACGTCTGTCAGTCATAGGCTTGAGACTAATTGACCAATGTAAGTTGAAAACGTGACAATGTTCAACCTTTAATAGCAAAATGCTTTTTGGATATTTGATTTTTTTTTTTTTTTTTTGCAATAATTAAGAGGTCTAAGAAATGATTTTCTTCTCTACTATCTTCTTTTAAAATGGCATATTCTCTTCCCTCTCAATAATTTAATGGTCCCAGCTTTTACATATTTTGGGAAATGATTTCCTTATATTATCTGTAGGTACGATGGAGATTAACCTTTTTAGAAATCATTTCCACTAAGTTTTTATTCATTTTCTTCCTTATCTTGATTTTTTTTTAAGTTACTTTTTTTTTCATCGTTTTACATTTTAACCATGCAATTGGCGCTTGGAGACTTTTAAAGAAAGCATGCTTATCCATGGATGGGTCAAATTGCCCTCAATGCACTAAAAAGTGCTACTTTTGAGCTCATAGGGGTGTTCTTGTTATGTTTAATTTTTCATACGGCTTGCACACCTGCATGGAATTTGCACTTACTTAATTAGGGCAGATGGACTAGGAACAGTCAAGTGGAAAATAGATTTTTTTTTTTTTTTGTTGTTGTCAATTTTTGGGTTAGGTGGAGTTGGTCTAAGTCAGTTTTGTTAACGATCGAGTTCTGGCCTACCGTGTGGGGTCCACTCCCTGGTTAGCCTACTGTGCTATGCACCTTCCAGGCTTTGTCATGGGATGTTGGGTTCAGTTTCCATTGGGTTCAGCTTAATAAGAGCATCTAGATGGTCAACCTAATTTGATAGATGGATTGGATCTCACACGTGTATAGCATGTAAATGTGCACTGTTAAATTTTTATGTGTGGGGGCTTAACAAACTTTATTCAATTATTAGCCGTATTAGCAAATAGCTGAATGACCGGAAGCTGTCCCTG
Organism: Liriodendron chinense; assembly: GCA_003013855.2. Lineage (NCBI taxonomy): Eukaryota > Viridiplantae > Streptophyta > Magnoliopsida > Magnoliales > Magnoliaceae > Liriodendron > Liriodendron chinense. The sequence continues at coordinate 4,281,327 of PVNU02004051.1, forward strand.
GACTTCGATAGTGTAAAGCACAACACCGAGTTAATACCGTGTATATGTGGCAAAACTCTATTGACTCCGCCATGATGCCCCTGTCCATTTTTTTCGTATCATTTTAGGGCATGAACAAAAAAAATAAGGCACATCAAGAGCTCAAGCAGAACACACTATAGAAAACAATGGGAATTGAATGCCTCCCATTGAAAATTTCTTGGAGGTACAAGTTTTGGATCAAGTTGATAATTGTGTTTTTCCTCGGTGCATGTCTATATGACCTTGTGAACACAATGGATGGCAAATAAATATCATGGCAAGCTTTAAGAAGATTTTAATGGGCAGAGCAGATGAAAAATGAATGGACAGAGCAGATGAAACACATACATCATAGTGGGGCCCATAGCAATTTAACACATAAGGTATTCAGGTTGGTGTTTTGTTCTACACTATGCGATCAGAGTCCTAATCATAGAGTCCGATTGATGTTGTGCGGTCCAATCAGCGACATCCAACCCTTGCATGAAGTTGATGGGACACTTGAAACAGGCTGATCCACTCATTAGGTGGGCCACAGTATGTGAAGTTGGAGGTTTTCATGTGGTACTGCCCACTTGGTTATTGGATTTGCCTGTTTTCTGTTCCATACTATTGGATCTACCTATTAATATTGAAGAGTTGATGGTATACACCCATCCTGGTAGGTCCCACACAGCTCTATTGTCAACCATATGTGGTCCTTCCCCACGTATGACCATTATTAGTGTTGGTGCCCTAGTGTTTTGGGCTCATGTTATCTGTGAAGCAGATCCACTCCGTCCATTATATGCGACCTTCGATACTAGGCCATGGGGCCAAAAATCAGCCTAAACAGAAACTTATATGGGCCCACCAAATGGAACCGTTGGGGAGATGCCCAAACCAATAGAAACGTGTGGAAGTTTGTGGGGTCCACTGTGTTATATATATAGCATCCATTGCATTCATCATACGTATCCTACCAAGATGAATGGATGTACCAAAAATCAGACAACTTAAAAACTCAAGTGGGTCACAACATGTGAATTTACAGGTTTTAAGAATGATTTCACATTGCTCCCTGTTTTGTAGCCCATATAAGTTTGATTCGGCTTGATTTTTGGTATTGTACAGTGATAATGAGGGGGAGAACACGATATATGGTGTGGATCTAATGAAAATATGACGTGGGACCCACAATAGGTCGATACCACCTCAAGATGGGCCCGGGCCCCGTTTACATTGCGTTGGGCAAAGGTCAGTTCTATTAATCGTCGGCAGCTCCACCTTTATAATGGATATAATAGACATTTAGACACAGCTGTGGAATGATGGTACCAACCTCGCTGCCGCACGGGTCTGCTGGACTGTGGGGGCCCACTGTTTTCATTGGGCGACCATTCTGTAGTCCGTGCGAGCACTAAACTCTTCCTTATGTAGAAGTTAGGTGACTGTCGCAGGACCATCTGAATTCTGAATTGTTGTACCACAAGCATTTCTCCGGTACACATGGCTGCATGATATTTGGAACCATTTGAGAAGTGGGGCCCACATGAATGGGCCACAAACGAGTTGAGAGCACTTCTTCAAGGACGCGGATTGCATCCTACCCCTGCCGGTCAGCCACGATCAGGCAATTTTGTGGGGCCCCACTGGGATGTATCTGTTTATCTATGCCATCAGTCCCTTTAATCATATCATTCTAAGGTATGAGCTAAAAAATAAGAGTTCGGGTCCTCTATTGGCTACCAAGCAGAAAATGGTTGCTTGGTGCTTTTTCATTGGTTCACATCACACTATATTATGTTAGTGATTAGGTTGCATTGAGGATGTGATATGGTTGCAAACCTATGTGATGAAGTGGACTAATAAAAATTTCCAAGAGGGTGAGCTAAAAGTAGATCTGGATTTTTTGAATTTGGATAATATGAAAATCCTATCTGCCGAGCATTAATTGGTCCAGCTCAATACAGGCGTTGTCTGCTATATTTAATGCTGTGCCAACAAGCCAGTGCTAAGTTGGATCAACTAGGTGCTCGAAATTTACGATTAAAGTTGAGTTAACTTCTGGATTCAATTAAAAATGAGGCAGATCTAACCCTCAAGAGGACCACATGACCACATGGTCCACATCACACATGACTCTTGCATTTAATGCTTTGTGCATTTGTTGTAACCAAAGCTTACCTTGGTGTGGTCCACTTAAGTGTTAGATCTGCCTCATTTTTTAAATCATTACTAGAAATGATACGAGAAAATAGATGAAAGGCGTGGATAAATAGATACATAGCGATGGCCCCCACAGATCTGCACGTTCGTGGCCAAAGACGATGCGTCCCTTCTAACTTCAATGCTTCTTCAATGAAAAAACTGACATCCTACACCCACCTTTTTCAGATGCACGCTCTCCTTCTATTTTACTCGTTGTTACTATTCTAACACGGAAAGCAAAACGTGGTGTACTTATAACACAAAATGGGAATCTATGTATCATTTTTATACATAAATTGACAAATGTAGTGCACCTAAACGTCCCTGCCTTCCAAAAGACTTCTTACTCAGTTATTATTGATAAATAATTAGATACAGTGGCGGTATGATAAGCTATGATACATCCATTTTTTTCCACTACCATTTTCCGTACTTAGAATATCCTATCCGTTAAAGACATGGCCCACACTATTTTGACTATCTATTATAAAAAATCTAGCGGATCGACTGATTTTCTAGGGCACACCAGTACACTGTGTCATACCATCGGCCATTCATGGATATTGAGGTTGAGTCCTGATGTATCCATGCATCAGCTTAAATTTCATTTCACGTGATTATCATGGTGTGGTCCAGATTTTATACGGATAGGATATTCTATATATATGATACTTTTCAGCAGAAATAAAAGGCTACATAAAAATTAATGCTACACCCACTGTATCCGATCGTATCTCTTATAGTGGTTTTTCTTATATATATTTATTATTTCTTTTTGGCTTCCCGCTATTTTTTATAGGTAGGCGGGGAATTGTCTTCGACAAAAGTACAAGTACTCTGGAAGATTATCCAACTCCATACACATGCATCTAGTTTATATATTTTGTACATATTTATGTAAATCTAAATCGTTAAAATATTGGGACACACTATAGATAGACTAAATAAAAAAATTTATTATCAAAAATATAAAATTTCAATAAAAAGGAACGAAAAGGTTTTATTTAAAGATAGAACAGTCTATAGATTATATTTTTGCATATTATAAGTGGCTCAGATATTTATAAGGTTTTGATTTCTTTAAATTTTAAATATATATAAAATAATTTCAATGATGGCGTATGATTATCAAACTCTTCCAACGTATCAAAATAACCCCGCGCTCTCTTTCTCCCGGGACCGGATTAGGTGCGGCTCCGGCTTCACCCAAAACGGTGCGGCCCTTACTGTGGGGTCCACATTGATGGATATATTATATATCCACGCCGTCCATCCGTTCTTTCAGATCATTTTCTAGTATTATGAAAAAAATGAATAAGATCCAAATATCAGACGGACCATACCATGGGAAACAGTTATGATTAACCATTCATAACTTATAATGCGCCACAAAAGATTTGGATCAAGATAATATTTGTGTTTTCCATTCATCTCGATTTATTTAAGCTTATCAACAGGTTGGATAGAAATTAAACATTACGGTGAGCCCTAGGAAGTTTTAATGGTGGGACGTTTAATCACCTATTTTTTTCCCCTATAGTATGGTCCACCTCAGATTATTTTCTTAATTTTTGGTCTCATGACTAAAATCATCTGGAAAAACGGAGGGACGGTGTGGATATAGAATACATACATCAAGGTGGTGGGCCCACGGTATGGGCCGGGGCCTCACCTAATCCGCACTCCTTTTTCCCGCTTGCCGGAGGAAGGCTAATTACACTCGCTCGAATGCCCCATGGTCCCGTGCACGCGTCTCATTCGCTGAGACTATGGACACGTGTGTGAGATCGAAACCTTTCATCAAGAGATCTCAACAACTTAATTTATAAATATATAATTAAAGTTCTGAAAGATCATCAGGTGGGCCAAACGTGGACAAAATGAACCAGCGATTACAAGGAAGTGATCTATGGTTCGGATTTCTTTTACATATTTGGCCCACCTGATTATCGAATCCGCACTATTTTAAACTTATGGGACATATGAATTGAGATATTATGAATAGACGGTCAGAATATTAAACACAAGTGACCATTTTCCACGTGTGAGGCGAGTGTTCACTTTCAAAATGCAATCGAGCGAGCACAATTAGCAATTCTGCAATAGTAGAAGCTTAACGGTGACGGCGATCCTGTTTTTACCGTTAGATAACTTTCCGTCATCTGCGCACGTTAGAGAGAGAGAAATACGCCTCCTTCACTCTCTCTCGTCTTACCTTCTTTCGGACAAAAAAAACTCTCTCAAGCAAAACCCCAAACAAAACAGAAAAATCCAGGCCATCCAATGGGCTCGAAATCTTCGATCTTTCTTCCAATAACAGCCGTTGGATCTACGAATTATCTGTCTAAGCTTGGAGCTCTCGATCTCTTTCGAATATCAGATATCAGTTGTTGTTGCTGTTGCCAAAGTTCCTAACTTTTATAGATTGGATTTTCTTCCATGCCTTTTGCTCTGATCCCTCTCTTCGACGAATCGATTTCGCCGCAGCGATCGACACTCTTCAGATCTGAAGCTGTTTCCGTCTTCTACATCAGCTTCAGCGATGTCGGGTTGTGTACGTCGAGGTAATTTCGAGCTTCTTTGATGGCTATTATTAATCTGGGAATTTGATTTCCACACCAACCTGATTGATTTGCATGGCCCTTCTTTTTGTACTACTCCAATTCCCAAAATGGGAAATGTTTTGTGAATAGATCAGGGTGGGTGGAAATAGTGAGTTCATATCAGTTATCTTTTTTTAGTATTTTTGTAGGTATTTTGATTTTAGGTTTCGGCGGTGTTTGAAATGAATTTGGGAAATGCTGAGCATTTTCTTGGTTGGTTTGATGCAGTTTCCTGAATTCGCCATGTGCTTAAGATAGGGTCATTGTTGTTCTGTGTAGGCTTCTTGTGCTGATATGTAATCTAGACCATTGATTTAAGGGCATGCTAGGGTGCCTATAGAAGGGTGGGGTGGACATCATGCTCAAAAAAGAGAGATAGTCATATTCAATGTGGATTATGGTTTTGGGAAAAGGGCAGAAAAACCATATCCGGTGTAATGTGGTTATAGCTTTCTGCCCACCCCCAATTCGTGGCGGAATGAATAACCATTCCTTACCCATCTACTTAGGATTTAGGGTAGATTGGATGATGGCCTATGCACTTGCATACGGTCATTGTACATGTAGCGTGACATGCATGCCATTCAAATCAGGGGCCCACCGTAGTATGCCACGACCCAGAAATCACCATGAACAAATGATAATAGATGATCCTTGCAGTTCTATCAATGTAGCTGTTGAGTGGATGGGTAGAATCAGGAGTAGTTAATGGCCCAGATTCAACAAAGTAATGTCCATTAATCAGAGGTTGGGCTTGTTGAGTAAACAAAGTAATGTCTAATAATCAGAGGTTGGGCTTGTTGAGTAAACAAAGTAATGTCTAATAATCAGAGGTTGGGCTTGTTGAGTAAATTTTATTTTGGGGATGGTGCCATCTACCTGGGGCCTACAATTTGAATGGTTTGGATCAGTGTTTTAAATAGCAAACAGTGTGTAGCGTAGCCTTCACCTCTCTGAAGTGTGAGGCGTAAGCTACATAGCGTGTAGCGTAAGCTACACAACACTTAGATTTTTAATCAAGGTTGCACTTGGTTGCACCAAATTAGATGATTAATAATAAAATTTAACAAAATTTCATGATATTTGGTGCAACAAATGCAACCTAAAGTAACAGCAAGGGTAATGATTAAGTATAAAGGTGAAGAAAGAGCAACAAAACCGATTTAAAACTATTTCTTATATTATTTTACCATAAGCATCGAAAAGACTAATGAATTTTCATTGAAATAGAATTATGTAACAAATCATTTTTAATGATTGATTTTAATGTTATCGTGAAAAATGACTTGTAATGTGAGCTATGTAGCATGTAGCGTAGTCTATGAAGCGTGTAGCGTATCCAAATTAATCATGTAGCGTAGGCTACACGCAACTTAAGCTATTTTCATGAGCTACGTAGCGTTTAGGCTAAGCTATGCTATGTAGCGTAAGCTACACGCTACATAGCGTAGCTATTTAAAACACTGGTTTGGATTAAGGTGATGTCATGCGTATGGTGATTGCGTGGATGCATATGGGTTGTAACCCTTTGTAGTGTATCAAATAACACCTCTACGCAGAATGCAGCTCTTACATGAAATCTTGTAATTATCTACCATTACCTCTAGCATTTTTCAGAACTCGCAAGCTGTATAAGTGGGGTTCTAGACATCACTGCACCCGAGTTCTGTAATACTTCTCAGGTGTTTATTTTGTTTTAATTTGTGTATTTGCAGGAGTATTGAAAATGGTCCAAATGTTATTATTGAATTATTTGCAAGTGTTATATTTCGCGGCATTCTTTGTTGAAGCTGAACTTGCGCATCATATCCTGTCATCTCCTTCCGTAGCCCCAGCCATTGCTCCCTTGGCTGAAGGGAGTCACATTCATGCCGGAATCAAGCCCCCAAGCACCAATCTTCCCCTTCCCGTGACTCTTCCACCGTTCCGTAGACCACAAAGGAAGCATTTTGCACCACATGGAGTACCTTCACCTGTGCCAGTGCCGGCTCATCCTCCACACTATGGATCATTAAGGACTTTTAGTCACCCTCCCTCTTCGAGTTCAGCACGTTTGTCAAAACCATCGATGCAGAGGAACCAACACCTTGCTCCCAATTCCAGTCATGCAACTCCCCGCTTGTTGGATATTGCCCCAACACATTCCAATGCTACAGTTCCTTCTGGTTTCACTCAACCGCCTTTGTCTCCTCATATACCTGGTAAGGTACATTCTACAAGAGTTGTTTTTTTTTCCCTGATTTCTTTTTTCTGACTAACTTTATTCAATTTACAAAGACAAGCACACACAAAAACATAAGGTTAGTTTTGATAAACCATTTTTCATTGTCATATTTGTTTAGTATTGGAGGTTTTTGTTTTTATTTTTATCTAATGATTCAAAATTTATGCTTCCATTTTCTTCATTTGTGCAGATTGTTGTGGACCTGACATGAGTCCTAAACGGGGCAGTCGAGTTTGCCAGTGCGTGTATCCAATAAAACTTGAGCTGTTTCTTCTGAATGCTTCACTAAGTTCAAATTGGAGTGCTGAGTTCTTGGAAGAATTAGCTTCTCAACTCAATTTGCGAGTTTCGCAGTTTGTGATCACCAACTTTTATGTGGTTGGGTTATCCGGTTTGAATATTACAATGGACATTGCTCCACATAAAGGGATCAGTTTCTTGGCCAGTGACGTGTATACGATGAATACTTCTCTTACTACACATAAGGTTCATCTGGACCCTACACTAGTTGGTGAATATAAGCTTCTTAATTTAACCTGGTTTAAACCACCGGCTCCTTCTCCTGGTAATTATCAGTCTTATATTTTTTTGCTTCTTATCAACAAAATGAGAGTTTTGCTTATTTGTGGATGTCTTATTGTTGAGCCTTTACAAACCATGTTAGGCAGGTCGTACTTAATTATGTATTTCTTTTCTCACTTGGTTATTGTATGAGCATTTAGAATTTGACTGGAATCATTTGCCTGGCTGATACATACAATATTCATGGGCACATATCTTTTGGGAATAGATGCTGCTCTTACTAAAATTATTTTACTTTATAGACGGACATGGCCTATCTTCTTATAGCCATAAGCAATATGTTCTTCTTCTTCTTCTTACAAAACCAATTAAATGATTGAAAGCCATTGTTGTAGTGGTCCTGAGTGCTTTTCCTTCTACAAATAACCCAACCCTTGAGGAGCATATATTCATCCTTTCCGCAGTGCCTCCTGTTGGAAACATGGGTTCTATCATTCCCAACAGTAAATTATAATTGTAGAAGTCAGATAGACTCCACTTTTTAGTTCAGCCTCACTAGCCACCCATCTATTCTCCTTTCTACATCTATAATCAGGAACTGGATTTGGCATTTCTTGCACCTACAGCCAAGCGCTCTTCATTATCTTGAGTTTACCAACCACAAACCTCTTGTTCGTAAGTTGAATTGAAGGTGATTTTCTAAAAACAGAACAAGGTGCTCGTCTGAAAGTAGAGCTGCTGCCAACCTTCAGAATGATTTAGTGATCTCCAACTTTTGACCCAAAAGCAGGAAGGCACAGCTTGATTGACCTTGTGTAGTTAATCTCTCTGAAGCAAAGCAGGCCTCAGTGCTGTAAATATCATTATATTGTTTAATAGAATCAATTGTTATGTAGAGACACTTTGTCATTGAATCATTTGCCTCCCATGGAGCAAGAAGGAAGCAACAGTAAAGAAATGATTGGAATTGTCAAAGTCCCTAATGGTGGGAAACCTTGGGTCCATGACACAATGATTTTCTCAGCGATAGCCATTTCCCATCAGTGTTCGAACACCTTTTCTTTTGAAGTTTTTTGTTGTGCCTACACTAGCTCCTCGCCAAGTTATGACTATGCCAATCATGTCATTAAAAAAATTCCATGCTCGACACTTCAAGCGGGATATCGCAACATATATCCTTTGCAAGGTTCTCCACTTGTCCTTTCTCCTTGGACCAAAGATTTCTAATTCCTTGCTCTCAAGCTTGCCTCTACACTACTGGTGTTGAAGAAACTATTCGCAGGGCTACCTTTCATACTAAGTTCTAATTTGACTTCTTATTTTTCTTATTATTATAAGCACCTGTATGAAAGACTTGATGGCCTATGGTTTAACTGACCTCGATAGAGTGGAATGGCAGAAGATAATTCATATAGCCGACCCCATTGATTATAGGCACCTGTTTGTATATAAGGAATCACAATTCTTATCTTTCCTTCTGCTCTTTGCTCTGTGTGGAGTTTTCTATTTTTATATTGGAGCAATTAAAATTGCCTTGTCATCCTTTCTTTGCTTAATAAAATTTTGTTGTCCAAAAAAAAAAAAAAAAAATTCATATTAGAATTGTCATGCATGTAATCCTGTACAATGGCTGGTTACATAGACTGGTAAATGAGGAAAACTGATGTCTTGTGGGCAGCCAATGATATAACTTTTGCCAATCTACCATTTAAAAGTCAATCCCAAATTACTAGGAGAAAGGCTAAGATGACTACAATGATGTATAATGTTCATGAAAGCTACGATTTTTCTTGCAAAGAGTTATACATGATTTTCTTTGTTTTGTTAATTGATTTCTGTTCAGTTGAGTCTTTTGCTAAATGATTTTAATGGGAATTTTGGAACTGTATTGATGTCTTTACTTAGTCAAATTTCCTATTGATATTTGTATATCTGTTGTTTTTGTTTTATCTATTACTGTATTTGAAGTTAGCTATGCTGGATAATACTTAATTACTTGGCACACATGTCATGTGCCATGATTGACAAAGATGAGGGAGGGCGGAAGAGAAAGCTAGATTTATGGAGTGGTGCTTTAGAATATAAAGAATTTAAATTAATCGGACTAAAACAATGCATATGAGTGCAATTTTAGTAACAATAGGAGTGGGAGCAAGGAATTAGTGAAGATTGCCAACCAAAAAGTTTCTCAAAATAACCACTTTCAATATCTTGGATCAATAATTCATGAGAGTGGAGAGACTGAGAAGGATGTTGCCCATAGAATTCAAGTGGGTTGGAAGAAATGGAGATGTGCCTTGGAGTTTTATGTGATCGTCATGTACCTGTCAAAACTGAAGGGGAAATTTTATACGATTGCTATTTGACCAGCCATGTTTTATGGGACAGTATGTTGGGCAGTTAAGGAACAACATGTCCATGGGATGTGTGTAGTTAAAATGAGGATGTTGAGATGGATGAATGGCAAGACAAGGATAGAACTAAAACTGAATGCATTCGAGGGAATTTAGTTGTAGCAGCAATAGGTCACAAGATGAGAGAAAGTGGACTTAGATGGTTTGGCCATGTGCAACGGAGACCAAGAACTGTGCCAGTTAGGAGTGAGTTCATACAAGTTGAAGACTCTAAAAGGGCAAGGGGAAGGCCCAAAAGGACATGGTGGCGCAGTGGAGATAGTAGCTAAAGACTTGATGACCTACGGTCTAACTGAAATTATGGCCTTTGATAGAGTGGAATGGCGGAAAAGGATTCATGTAGCCGACCCACTTATTTATGACATGGCTTAGATGACGACGACGATGACGACATGTCATGTGCTATAGCGACCTATTTCCCAAAGTGCATTGCTGCCAAAGACTGAGAGGCCATTAGACATGCTGCCTTACCTTGATGAAACTGAAGCAACATGCTTTACCATGACAAAACTGAGGCAACATATTCAGAGATCTGTGCAAAGAAGATCCTTTGACAAGGATATCACCGGTGTATACCATGGAGAAGTGTTTCTAACTTTTTCAAGCAAGGGATCAATTATCTAGTCCATGCTGACCTTATCCACATCCAATCAACTTCACTGAATGAATCATGCCATTCGTACAGTCTATTCCTGACATGAGCAGGCATGGACATCAGCATATCCTTGTGGCAGTTGCATATCATGCCAAGCAGTATGATCCCAAATCATATGGGACTGTAGGTCCGTAGGAGGCCCTTGTCACTCAGTCCATCTAGATGTATATCATCCATCACTTTGGGCTGCCAGCCTTCCTCTTTTTATGAGTATGATTATGATGAAATCTAACTTTGTTGCATGCACATTGTTTGTACTTTGTTATTGGCATACTTAACTGATTTTTAACTCCTGAATGTTGCATCTGATTACAGCTCCAGCCTCGGGCATATCACCTAGAGCTGCTCCATTTCATTTGCCGTCTACACCAGCATCATCTTCTGCTGCTAACAGGGGGAAGCATCAAAATTTTATTCTTATTCTCTGTATAGGTGCTGGCCTTGTAGCCGTCATCATTATTATATCCATGCTGGTCATTTGTTCATACAAATCTGATCAAAGAAAGAAGAACGCACCATCCATAGAAACTGGTATGTGTTTTGAACACGTTCTGACAGACACAATGATGTACAAGCTATACATAGATATTCTTCAACCGAGTATGGATTATGTTGTTCTGATTATTGTTGGTAATTTTTCTATAGTAAGTTTTGAGGTGTCTGAAGAGATGCAGATAGGAGCATTTTATGATAAAATTGGTTTGTGAACAACTGAAAATCCAATACAACTGTGGATGTCATCTTCCTGAAGGTCTTCTTAGACCTCACCATACAGCCAGTAGCATACAGAAATCAGAACGCATAGGGATCTGTGGATATGCCATGGTGGCATATGCGGTTATTGTGCTGTTGGGGCTTATGTGTGGATATGCCATGATGTCCATTTTGCTGATAGAAATAAGCTAAAGCCTTGAACACCCACTTATGTTCGCAATGAATATCCTAAAGTTTAATAAATCAAAGAAACTTTATGAGTAGAAAAATCAATTTCTGTAATTCTTTTAAGAAAAAAAAAGAAGAGAAAAGAAAGATATTAGTTGAGAGTCCCCTATTTATTGAATCTCATGTATCGTTCTTTCATTGATTTCCTAATAGGAAAAGCTACCTTAGACCCTTCCAAATTCTTGGAAGGCCCCAAAATCTATTGAGCCAGCTTAGTATTTCCTTGAAGCTGTTAAATGTGAAAGCCACCCGGTCTGCAAGAGTTAAGAGTTTGCTGTATTAAACAAACTTCGTTTTAATTTTCAAGGGGAAGGAAATGGGCAGTCTTGCACCCAAATTTTGTTTACAATGACCCTTAAATTGAAATTTCAAAGTGTTGCTAGATCATGACAGAGTGCTTATCAAGGTATCCCAAAACGGTTACATATCGGCCGATACGTAACCGAAACGGTCATGACTGTTATGCGTTATGGGGTTAAAACGGCCGTTACAGAAAAAACGGGCCATAATGGCCCGTATCGGACCGATACGGCCCCGTATCGGCCCTGTAATAGTTTTTTTTTTTTTAAATAAAAAAGGGCCGTATCGGCCGATATGGGGTCCGTAACGGCCGTTATGGCCCGTATCGTAACGGTAACGGTGGTGGCCGTTACGGCCACTGTTACCGTTATGGGACACCTTGGTGCTTATACATGATTGCAACATAAACATCATAATAGGACCCTCGGTCCAAGTATATGTAGTATCCTTAGGCCACGACTTTGTGCAAGTGGGCCTTTAGTTATTCATAACGTTGGTCTGATGGTCCTGCAGTGTGTAGACATCTCTCACCTTTGAAGATCCTAGCCATCCAAATCTTTGGACTCTTTTTTGTTGTATTATTTTCTTTACCATCTATTTAAAGCAAGGTATTCCGTAACAGTAACTGTAATGCCCTGAAATTTCAGCACTCGTGGATAACACGATGGGCCGAGTTCCCGAGTGTTAGCTTGAATATGTCAAGGATAATATCCCGCATATTTTATTCATTCACATCAATTTACATTCTCATGCATTCATAGCATAATCAACGGAAAGTAAATTCTTATTCCAATATGAATTCTACTCTAAGCTCCCATGATGGTCTTTAAACAAACCAAATAGTAAAGTTTAAGTGTTGCTCTCTTATTGAGGGCTTATTACATCTTTAAATAAAATCAAACTAAACCTAGAAAACAAATAAATAATAATCTCTCTTAGGCCGCTTCAGCTTCATCATCTACCATATGTTGCCATGAGCATTTATAGTCCTCTTCTTGAGGTTTGGTTTCTTTCAATGGATCGTCACCTACGGTTGTTTTTCCAACAAGAGTTATGAGTTGCCATGGTTCAACTCAGTGAGGGCATCCCTCAAGATTATCACAATAATAATATATACAATCATAAGCAAAACATCCATAAGAAAATCTTGATTAATGCAATGCTTGATATGTATGCTATGATGAAGGGTCCCAAACTAAATAAGACGGTAAGGCGGGAGTTTCCCAAATTACTGATCTCACACACATTTAATAGCCACTAGCCACCAGAGTTATGTCTTATGTGAAGTAGGAATTTCTCAAATTACGATTTCACACTAAAAAACCCAACTAATGAAAGCGGGAATTTTCCATTACAACTTCCATTAGATAGCATACAACGGGAAGTGAGAATTTCCCATTACAACTTCCATTGTAACACCCAGAGGGGCTGACCCAACTCTTGTATCCCAGTGAATGCATAGGATTAAGTCAATCCTTTAATTAATCCGGTTTAGCATCCAGTCGGTTTAAGAATGCCCACACTTATGAAGTCACCACCTCACCCCATTCCACGGTCCACCACACTCTAGAATAGTCATTACCCTTCCACGATGGCCAATCGTGGAGGGACATACATATGCTAGCCGTGATGCTACACATGGCTATAATTCCACAATATGCACATATGGATCTACCATAAATAAATAATCCAACCACTGGATCCTCCATATTTCATCATAATCCATACATATGGATATTCCATACCAATTCCATAACTTAAACCACATGGGTTTCCATAATTCTATAATATAAACTAAACCACATAGGATGAGGGATTTCCTTTTGATGTGGCATTTAAAATACATAGGTTCGTTATCACATCATCACATGGACGTGCCATGTCCAACATCATAGCATATTCATCATGAAGCATCCATAGCTTCCACATAGTTCCAACATAAACATGATTTTATCCATAAGTCCATGTTCATACAACCATACATATAATATTATAATATTAATAAAAATGACCAGCAACATAACATCACAATTTCCTCATGTTAAACATCATTAAACCATCCACAAACATCACAGCAAGTAAGCTAAACAAAACGACAACATGTAGGGTCCATATGAGTTAACCTAGTGGGCGCACCTTGTAAACTCAGCGGGTTAGCTCATCACAATGGGTTAACTCGTTGATCTACATGTTCCCTTGATATCCAACATCATAGGACACCAATCTAGGCATCATAGGTTTACACGCCCATCCTAGGTAGGGTTTCCAACATCAATTGCACATAGTTTATGAATCCTACATCATGCAGTTAGGGTTTAAACCCTTTCATCATTCAATTCTCCATCAAACCACAACCAAGCGTGGAATCATTCAATCAGCATCAATTTTACTGCAATTAAATAAAATTAAACAGAATGAACAAGGTTTGCATGAAACAAGACAATAAACAACAATCAAGGAAAACTATGTCTAGATTTTAAGAGAAAATTAGCTGGAATTGTGCATAAAGCCTAAAGGGATTTCTCACCTTAGCCTTAGATGAAACCCTAGGTTGAATTCGACGAAGGAGACGCCTATATGAACCACGACTTCACATGAGCAAGGCAAAGCGTACACATGTGGAAGGACGGAGGAAAGGGATGGGTGTCCTTAAGGGTGAGGACGTCCACTCTCTCTCTCTCTCTCTCTCTCTCTCTCTCTCTCAAACGTGGAGGGCTGGACGTGTGGAGGAGCTAGAGAAGGGGCATGTGCATAGGGGTTAGGAGAGGGGGCGTGAGCTATGGTTATAAGGGTGGTGGGCGTGTGCACCTCCCACATGAATTGGGTTTCTCCAAATCTTTTGCTAATTCTAAGCCGTTCACCTTGTTAAACTCGAAGAATAGAGTTGGGATACGTTAATTTCTTGGTGATCTACATCCTAGATTGGCAGATCTTGAAAATGGCTTGATGGACGATCGCGGTACATTGATTGGGCCTCTTTTCTTCACCAAAACTCTTAGGGTGCGTTTGGTAAAACTTAATTCCATGACTTATCACTGAAAAATGATATTTTCAGTGATTTTAGTAATTTAGACCGTTTGTTAACTAAAAAAATTTAAGTGCTTAATTGGAAAAATTACTTAAATTAGGTGGATTATTTTAAGTCATGCCAACTTGACTTAAAGCTTATAGCTGAATGCGGTAAGTGGTTTCTCTTTAAATTTTTAGATAAAAATTGACAAAAGTATCCCTATTAACATTTAAAAATGGCAAGATTACCCATCTTTGTTTACTTTTCCATCCATGAAACCACCCCACGCAAATACTTGAAGTCATTAAATTCTATAAGCCCCAACATAGTGTATGTATTATATCTACATAGTTTATCCATTTGGAGAGATGATTTTAAGGCATGAGCCCAAAAATGAGAAAAGTCCAAACCTCAGGTGGACCACACCACTGAAAGCAATGGGGACAATGATGCCCACCATTGAAACCTTACTAGGGCCCACCATGATGTTTATTTACCATCAACCCTGTTCATCATAACACAAAGACCTGGATTAAGGGAAAACACAAATATTAGCTTGATCCGAAACTTTCGTGGCCGTGATAAGTTTTCAATGGTAGTTTTCAGATAATTACCAAACAGATTTTTCAGTTCTTATAAGTACTTAAATTCAACACTTTAAGTTTTCAGTACTTAAATTAATTTTCAGACTTAATTTTTCAGTTTACTAACAACACCTTAGTCTCACTAGATCTTTCATTACTCAAAATTCCATCATGAATGGACAGGTGGGAGCATAGGTAACTTAGGGTCTAAGTAACTGAAATTAACCTAAATTTAATTAATTAGAAATTTAACTAGAATTTAATGTGAATTTGGGGGTTAGTTTCTTAATCGCACAATAGTCACTTTTGGATGATTAATTCTTTGAATTTGACCAAGATCTTCGGGATCTAAGACATTCATTAACTGAGGAATAAGTGATTATAAATGATGATCAAGTTTTCCCTTACAATGGTCACCAAAATGAAGGGTTAAGGGGCTGATTTGACAATTGGGCCACTATGATCTAAGAGCTGAAATTTGATGTATACGGTTAATTTATAGTGTAGATAGGATGGGATAAAATTCTACATCGATTAGATCATGGAAACCATAAGATCTATAATCAAGGGTCTAGGTTAAGTGTGTTTTAGTAAATATTTATGATCTACGTGTTTTACAAAATCTAATGCTTCCACGTGATTCTAGGCATGTTTTTAAGCGATTCTTACAAAATAATCCATATCTAATTCATCACAAATAAAAAATTATTCACTAAACAAGTTAAAATTCTCGTTAATTAAGGGAAACACACATAACAGACAACATGATAAACTTAAACTAGTATGGAAAAATCCGAGGCGTTACAGTAATGGTCATCGTAACGGCCATCATTATTACCTTTACGATACGGGCTATTGCTGTATTATTTTCTTTACCATCTATTTGAAGCAAGGTGTTCCATAACAGTAACGGTGGTTGTAACAGCCATCACTGTTACCTTTACGATACTAAAAACAAAAACATGTTTTTTTGGAGAGATACCATTTCATCAATCGAGTCACAAGTATCTGACATATTCATTCCTAACAATTTTCCACAAAGTGGTGGTGAAATGTATAACTTGTACAAATCTTTCCATTTTCCAATTTGATCCAAATCCGATCCATTCATTCGTAGAACTATTTACTCGATCATAGACATTTCTAGAACACCTCTTAACAGAAGAATAAATAGTCAATTTCAAAAGAACTTATTGTCAACCTCCTTCAGATATGAATCTATCTGATTCAGAAGGAAAAAACTTGCATTAGTATCTCAATTTCAATTCAAACATAGGTTTGATTCACACTCCATGTTCTGAGAAAGATTTACCATCAAGAAAGAGGAAAAAACAGAGTTGTCTGAAGAAATAAGTTGAGAAACGGCAGATGTATAGAACCTTTGAACAAGATAGTGCTTTTTCACCCTAACCCTCAACTTGTCTCTTTCTTTTTATTGAAAAGAAAAAACCCAGAAAAATCTATATCGACCTGTAATAGGCCATTACGACCTTTATGGGGGTGTAACAAGCTGTTACAATGGCTGTAATGGCCGTTAAGGTGTCATTTTTTCCGTAATGTCCATTATGGCCCCTATGACCCTATAACGTGTAACAGCTGCCACCATTACCATTACGTAACGGCAGTTACGGCACACCATGATTTGAAGGCCACACAAGGGCTAGGATTACCCCACCAGAGAGATTTGTAGGGAACAGTCGATCCATGGTCGAGCCCATCTTATCAGCCATCTAGATCACTAAACTTGGCCCAACTTGCACAAACTCAGGGAAATGTGCAAATCCTTGGGATCCTATAGTTCCATCCATTATAATTCCTGATGTGGTCATATGCAATTTGACTGTGTTTAGTTCTATATTTAACTGTACATGTTTGGAATTCATTTTGCAGCTAAGCAGCAGACTGCAGATGCAGTTTCTGTAGATGGTTCTCTTCCCCACCCCACCACCAGTACACGGTTTATTGCATATGAAGAGCTTAAAGAAGCAACAAACAATTTTGAACGTGCAAGCATGCTTGGTGAGGGAGGATTCGGACGGGTCTTCAAGGGTGTGTTAAGTGATGGAACACATGTTGCTATCAAGAAGCTTACTAGTGGAGGGCATCAAGGGGATAAAGAGTTCTTGGTTGAGGTTGAGATGTTGAGCAGGCTACATCATCGGAATCTCGTGAAACTTGTGGGTTACTACAGCAACCGTGACTCATCACAGAACCTTCTCTGTTATGAACTTGTTCCAAATGGAAGCTTAGAGGCCTGGCTCCATGGTATATCACCTAACTGACTTGAGATTTTCTTTTTCTGACATAGTTATTTACAAGGAATGTTAATGAAACGTATATTTTGCACACTAGTGTTCATGGGCCATGCGGCAGACGTGGACAATTCTGGACCATTCATATGTCTGGATCTGCTATATATTGACCATGGCTCAAAAATCAGGTTGGTTGGATACCCTAACTGCTTGATTCGACATAACCACCCATTTCTGACCTTGTTTCGAAAGCAGTAGGAATATCTGATTGGCCTATTGTTTGGGCCATGGCCCATCCTCAAGATGAGTGTCTGGATCTTGTATTCTGTGTGCAATTAGTCTTTCTAGCTATTATTTAAGCCTTTCCATGCATGATATCGATATTGATCATATTTTTCAGGCCCGCTGGGAGCAAATTGTCCTTTGGATTGGGACACCAGAATGAAAATTGCCCTTGATGCTGCTAGAGGGCTTACATACCTACACGAGGATTCTCAGCCTTGTGTCATCCACAGGGATTTCAAAGCCTCCAATATATTACTTGAGAATGATTTTCATGCTAAGGTTGCTGATTTTGGTCTGGCCAAACTGGCTCCTGAAGGCCGGGCAAATTATCTGTCTACTCGTGTGATGGGCACATTTGGGTAAATCTTTCTTTCCAGACCTGCTTTCTTTTCATTCACCCTTTCTCTGGAGTGGTCTGAGATGGAACTGGATGAATTTTCAGGTATGTAGCCCCGGAGTATGCCATGACCGGACATCTACTAGTAAAGAGTGATGTATACAGCTACGGTGTTGTTCTCCTTGAGTTGCTGACAGGAAGAAAGCCTGTGGATATGTCACAGCCATCAGGCCAAGAGAACCTTGTAACTTGGGTTAGAGCTTTCCCCCATTCTACTTGTCTTTCTAAATTGTATCCATTGTTTTCAGTGATTCTTTTTCACCGGTTGGGTACTGTAGATTTGCTGGTTCTCTAATGAATCGCTCTGCTACAAGCATCTGCCCTTGAGTTCTAGTCTTCAGCAGCAGTGTGGCAAATATTCTGAGATTTTGAAAATATCACAAAAGTACACTAAACTTTATTATCGCAATGTTGTCACAAGATTTTCAAAATCTCAGAAGATTTTGAAATATGGCATTTTTTTATCGCAATATTAACTAAAAAAATAGTAAAAACGATAAGTAATTTGTTTTATATATATATATATATATATATATATATATATATATATATATATATATATATATATATATATATATATATATTGGCGAGCTAGATTGCCCCCAAAAGAAAAGGAGAGCCTCAAATTTGAAATTATCCTGAGAAATTTCAAGAATGATATTTGTCACTATGTTCAGCAGTAGTTGGAAGCTATAGTTAAATTTGCATGGTGCTTATTCTTGCAATTGGGAAGTTGTTGGTAGTGAATGTGTTATTGATAATATTAACTGATATAGGCCTATATTATCGGTATTGCATGTGCCCGATATGAAACCCCACTGAAGTTCATTGCTTTTGCGATATCAATGATATTATTGTGGTGTATCATCAATATATCACGATGTATCGATGATACTGTCACAAAGTAAAAAAAAAAATGTATATCATGTTGTATCGATGATACCGTCACAAAGTAAAAAAAATAAATCTATATCACGATGTATCGATGATACCGTCAATGGGAGATGAAAAAAACTAAAATAAAAGGGGAAACAAAACCTATTTGGCTGTTCTTCCTCTTCTCCCCTGATGTAGAACATTGATCAAGTACATTCTTCGCATGGATGGACCAAAACAAGGCGGACCGTAAATCGGCCAGTAACTTTTGATCCAAGAGGAGTTATGGGACACAATATATGGATTCCTACTGAAATTACGTTTTGTGGTGAACCTGACCCACTAAGTGGGTCGTGTCCGTCCGTTTGGCTAGAAAATGTGCGATTACAGTAGAAAAACGGGGTAGCGCCATCATCGGGGGTCTATCATCAGCGGGTTGGTGCAAGAGCCATCAAGAGATTGGGGTCAACTGGTGGGGGTAGCGCAGGCTGGCAACCTGTTACCGTTTCACCCCCTACAGCAGAAAATGAGATTTTAGGGAAAACTATTTTTTTAGTAATTCCGATTTTTAGTGTGTTTCCTTCTTTTTAGAGTTTTGTTTATTTAGGAGTTTCTATTTTTGCTAAATAATGAGTTTTAGAATAATTACTTAGTAGTAGTCTTTAATTAAGAGTTTACTATTTTTAGTAATTTTCTATTTCGGAAAACTTACTATTTTTAGTAAGTATGAATTAGGGTTTGTTTAGGGATATATAAGGTTGTTAAATTCATTTTTAATGTAATATCTCATTTTATCAATAAAATTTTATTCTTTTGTCTCTTTCTTCTCGTGGATTCAAGATTTTCCCTTGTGGATTCGAGGAAGCCTTGTTGAGGAGTCTGGGGAGCTTTGTGGATTTAAGGTAGTTATCTCGTGAGGAAAGACGGTGAAAGATCTCACCACGTCTCCCCCTACGTCGGCTAAGGGGTTGGTGACTCCGGTGTTATGTGAAATCCAACCTGTTCATCAGGTGGGTCACCCATGTTAGGCCGAGGGCAAAAAAATCAGCCCCATCCATGATTTAGGTGTATAGGCAATGCTCGCACTCCAAATTATTTCCCTTGGTGTGGCTCACGTGAATCATAGATCGGCTTGATTTTTCAGCCCTATTTCTAAATTTTATTGTGGATCTAATGGTTGGAGTAGATTTTATATATTCATCACGGTGGGTCCTGTAAAAATCAAGGGCGGACGTCTCTTTACCAATTGCTTCCTTTTGGCCCACCTGAATCACATGTCAGCTTGGTTTTTTAGCCCTGGGCCTAAAGTGAGATTACACATCATGGTGGGCCTCAGAAAAAAGAAGGATGGGTGTCCTTGAGTTCTGCTAATATATTGCCAAAAAAAAAAAAAAACTCACGGACCCTTTGACTTTTTTTGGGGCCTATCTTGATATGTGTGTGAGATACAGTCCGACCATTATATGTGTAATCTCATGTTATATCCAGGGCTAAAAAATATGGTTGACCTATAATTTGGTGCCTATCTTAATATGTGTGTGAGATACAGTCCAACCATTATGTGTAATCTCACGCTATGTCCAGGGCTAAAAAATCTGGTTGACCTATGATTTAGGTGGGCTACACTGGTAGAGAGATGTCTACCCTTTGTTTTACAAGGCTCACCGTGATGATTATATGAAATTCACTCTAACCATCAGAGGCCACAATTTAGGCATGAGGCTAAAAAATCAGGCCCATCCATGATACAAGTGAGCCACATTGAGGTAAATAATTTGGAGGGAGAGCGTTGCCTTGTACACTATTTCCAATCGTATGGTCCACCTAAATCATGGATGGGGCTGACTTTTTAGCCTTGGGCCTAACATAGGTTGATGCACCTAGTGGTCGGGTGTAAATTTCACATAAACATCATGGTGGGGCCCACCAGAGCCGCCAAGATCCCTATTCTCTATTTAAAGGCATGTACAAATTGTACATGTCTAATGCATACAACACTTGTACGCATGCAGTCAGAAATTGTATGTGTCATATATACCTTTTAAAAAAAAAAATTGTATGTGTCATATATACCTTTCAAAAAAGAAAAATTGTATGTGTTATATGTTAACTCAAATTAAACCAATTAAATTATGGAACTATTGTTGCTAAATCACAGTCCCATAACCAGATTATTTGAACTGCCTTAACCTTTGATTTGTGGACATTTGTTTATTGAAGCAGGACCATTGGATGTCTTTCATTCTTACCTGTCCAAGAAATGTCCACCAATCTCATCATCAAATGAGAAAATAAACTAACCCAGTGTGTCTCGCTTGCTAGTCCAACTGGAAGACGCTTAGGTGTTTCAACAGCAGGTCTTAGGTTCGAAATGACAAGGAGACACACTAACCTCACCAGTGGGTGGGTCCATCATGTGACTGACCGTGTGGGTGCGTTCCGCAGCTAACAGGGTGGGTGCGTTGCATGACTGACAAAAAAAAAAAAAAAAAAAGAAAAAAAAAAAGAGAAAAGAGAAAAAAACTTAATTTTTGGGTTACAAGACATAATATGGACAATTTAATTTAAATTGCTTGTATGCCATGTGTGCAATTTTTAAAAAATAATTAATTGATTGTGTTTTTGATACATGTCTTCTATGATTTATAAGTTATATTAGTTGATTTTGAATATAGTTGCATTACTCTGTCAGACAACACCTAGTTAGGACACTATACAAAGGAAACTTATTATGAGCACTTATTTTTTCATAATCTTTTGATTTCTAAGTGTATAATGATGTCTTTTTTTAACTCCTCATGAAGTTTCATTGAAAAATTCGACAAATTTCCCATTGTTCCCAAAAACAGCGAAGCATTGCGCGATACATATGATATTTCCATGTGATAATTGATATGTTTCGGTATCCCAAGGGTGTGATACATCCATCAATGCCAATACTGAAAACATTGATTGTGGGTTACGTTCCAGCTTATCAACCAAAAATCTCTAGCAATTCAAATTAAATTGCCGAAATATGGTATGTTGTTTTTTGAAGAGTATCATTTTGCATAACACATGGATATGAGTGGGCGTGCATGCACCAAATGCATTTCCACATACATACAGTTGGCTCAGTGAATGGTGATTGATAAGTGATTAATGGTATGTAACGCCGCAAAATTTAAACTCTCGTGGATGACATGATTGGCCACATTTTTTTGTGTTAACTCATATGTGTTAGGGTTGCGTTTCTACACATTCACACGTAAACACATACATGTGTGGCATTCATATCATAATGACGGAAAATTAATGTTCTTATTCCATAACTTTCTACTCTAGATTCTCAATCAAATGTATGAAAAGAAATCATGTCCAACTAAATGTTTTAGCTAGTATCTCTCTGAGAGAGTTATTACATAATTAAGGGAAATCAAATTTACTCTAATAAGAAACTAAACAAAAACATCTTCATGCTACTTCGGCTTCATCATCTACCATTTGCAGCCACGAGCCTTCATACTCCTCACTTTGTAAATCGGCCTCATCTACTGCATGGTTACCTGCAATGTCTGGAATGGTGTTTTAAAAACACCGTCCCAGAAGGACGTGAGTTGCTCGCGATCAACTCAATAAGGGTCACCCACCAAGAATAGCACAACAATATTTAAACACAGAGCATACCCAAATCAAAACATACATGAGAAATCTTGTTTAATGTAATGCATGATATGCATGCTCTGGCTAAGGCACCCTGACTAATGAGACGGGACTTAATCCAACTCTTCTCACTAGTCACCAGTCACCAGAGTCTACGATAAAGCGGGTAATTCCACAACTTCATGTCAACAAACCCAGCCAATGGAGGTGATAGCAACCCACCACACTACCATAAGCTAGCGCCGTAGCGCCCGCAGGGCTGACCCACCAAGTCGGGTCCCGTGCATGCATGATTAGTTTCATATTTATTTAAGTAGTTTAACATACAGTCAATTTAATGATATTTAAGATCAACGGTCGCTCTTTACCCCATCCCACGGTTCATCATGACATAGAATAGTCGTTTCCCTTCAACGGAGGCCAACCGTGAAAGGGCGTACACATCATAGTCAAGACAAGGCACATGGCATGCAATTATCGACAATTTCTCAAGGATTCATCTCAAACATCCACTCTTAGATCCGTTGGCAACTCACCAACAAGACATTCATATGGCTTTGCCAAAATATTCCATCCAATCACAATTCTCATGGTTCAATCCTCTTTAACGTACAATTATATTACTTATGGGGCAAAGGGCTTCCACTAATTAAACATCTGCATGAGTAATCCCGTATCACATAACACCCTATTCATCATATATACCATAAGCATGTAAACATCATTTCTTAAGCATAAACTTCACATATATCTCATGTAAGCATGTATAATGTCATGATTTCACTTTCAAAACACACATCACACATTATGATTCATATCAAATAAAAATTCAGCAAGAGTTTATTAAAGTATTCCATACATTAACTCATGTTCACATGAAAGGAATCCAATAATCATAGATCACATGTAACAACATAGCAAAAACTCCCTATACTATGCATAAGATGGTTAAATAAAATAATATTAGTGGCTATGCTTTGAAGGAAATCCTTACCTCTAATATTGGTAGATTCGAGGTATTGTTAGAGTCGTGAAAACCCTCCTAAGTTCAACCCTAACATGTTTAACATAGATTACATGGTTAGGATATGATCTTCACAAATGATCGCCTACGATTAGGTCTCTATCTATGGTTAGAGAGTAGGGATAAATCTAGGAAATAAATGTCTTAGGAGGACTTACCACTTCTCAACAGCAGATCCGGAAGGAAAAGAAATAGCAACGTAGAAGCAACAGCAGGAGAACGTGGGTTTCCTCTCTCTCTCTCTCTCTCTCTCTACTGTCGATCTCTCTCTCTCTCTTAGGGTTTTCTATAGAGTAGAGGACGTCTAAGAGAGCCATATATGGAGCCCCGAGGTCGGTGCAACGTAAAATGGGATTGGTTTCCTAATTGGAGAAGGAAAGTAGTGGGTCCTCCTCTAACGACCCACGTCTCATGGAGACTGTCCAATGAGAAGGTAGGGTCCATAAGAAGTCGTGGTTTCAACCCCGGGCACCCATGCAAAGGAACGGTCTCGATCTAGATCATTTTTTAAGGCAATGGCTTTGAATGGTGAGAGTGTAGCGGGCCATATGGATCGCCGGCAGTAGCAAAACTTGGGGGGAATGGGTTTTTGGTGGAGTGCAAAACTGATGGACGGAATGGATCTGGTTGTAGGGTCCATCCTGGAGGACTTATGGACCTATTGGACAGAAGGAAAAAAAAAAAAAAAAAACTTTTTACGTACGGAACTCGTGCATAAGGGACGGGCTTGACAGGTGGGGTCCACTATGATGGATCGGAGTTGTCCGCTCTGTCCAATAGGTCGGTAAGATGAAAATAACCGTTGATATGAAATGTGGGACGATTCTGAGCTAAGATGGGCCGTTTATTGGCTATTTTCTGATCGGGACATTTGTATTATGATATGAGGGCTGAAATTTGACGTGTACGGTTATTTTGGGCCTGATAGAGTTCTCCTAAAGTTTCGGCCTAAACAGAACGTGGGAAATTAGTCTACTTAAAACGTGGGGTTTATTTAGTAGCATTTTCATAATAAACGTAAAACGGAGAGTTTCTCAAAATCTGATGCTTCTATACTATTCCAGGGATTATTCCAGGCAACTTTTACAAAAGGATTTATCTTTGATTTTTACATGGATGATTTGTTATGAGTTTATCAAATTTAAATTTTGAATAAAAATTAAATAATCAAATAATTAAATTAATACCTAAATAAATTAGTTTATATTAAAAATACGGGGCGTTACATGGCATGGGTTCAAAACTTTTTTTGCATTTCAAAGCCAAGAATTTCTTGGACTTATTCTAATAGCTTGGCAAAATATTCCTATTTTTGTGTTTGGATGCACTATTGAATTCAATTGCTGTAATTAGTTCAATGGAGAGAATATGACCTGATTGCATTTGCCTTAGCTATTATTAGTAGTCTTCTATTACAGTTACTTACATGTCCAAGTTGAGGTAGCATAGCTACAACATGAGGCTGTCCTCTCGGTACGAGTAGCCAAGGCAACTGTAATTTGCTCATTTCTTCTCTATTGAAGTAATTATTGCAATTCAGTTTAACAATGCATCCAAACACAGCTGAAATGTTAGCAACTATGCCAAGTCCTATTGAAGAGCTGATGTAGGAGAAACCCACGTACAATTATACAAGTGTATAACACCTAAGGGGTCATTTAGATGCACAAAACTTGAACATGGCTGAGAGTTTTAGGGAAGAGACTTCCATGGAAGATATATTTCTGCCTTTCTGAAAGAATTCATTTCATTGTCATCGTCGTCGTCGTCATCACCACCATCATCATCTAAGCCTTACACGAATCTTGTTCCACAATTCCACTCTATCAAGGACCATATCCTATATCCTTGTTTAAACCATAGGTCTTGAAAACTTTTCTAATTCCACCATGTCCTTCTGGGCCTCTCCCTTGCTATTTTTATAGCTTTCAACTTGAACGAACTCACTCTTTTAACCAGTGCAATTCTTGGTGCACGAGGCACATAGCCAAACTGTCTAGTCTGTGTTCCCTCATCTTGTACCTATTGGGGCTGCTCCCAAGTTCTCTCGAATGTGTTGCTCGTTTTTTTCGGTTGCGAGTGCTGGGCATGCCAGAACCGACTATGCGGCTCGATTCCAATCGAACAACTTTGACCTCAAGTGTCAAGATAGGAAGATACTTCGCAATTGAACATATATGACCAAAATCTATGGAGATCGGTCGCCTATTCAGCCACTTGAATAGCTGCTTATCAATGATCAGGCGATGTTTGGAGGGTAGGGTTCATCCTCCAATAATGGGTCCCACTTTTCACTTCTGTACGAAAGGACTTCTTAAGCATAAATAAAATAAGAAAAGAGACTTACAGTCGGCCATAAGGGAGAGGCTGCAGATTCATTCCACTAAGTCCAGCATATGAGCGTAGACTTCAAGTACAGCTACAAATATCAACTACTAGATTACCGCTATGGACTTACGACTACGGAATGTAAATTCACAACTAATGCTATGGAATGTGAAAAGCAAGATTATACTAAGGAATATGAAACTGCAAATTGCACTAAGGAATATCAAAAGCAAAATGCTAAGGAGCATAATAGTTTGAAAGATAAATGTGCTGGTTTGGTTTGATTTGGTTGGTGCTAGACCCTTTGCACTGTTGATCTCCTTGCTATTTATAGACTTTAGCCCACCATCTAGATGTTTCCCTTGATGGATGGTTACAGCAACCACTTCCCATGATCAATTCTTCTAGGCTCTTCTTCTCTAGACAACATGCATCTTCATGTTGTTCCTTTCTCATTCTCTGATTGGCCCTTATGCTGCTTAATCGTTTCTTTCGTGGCGCATCCAAAGACTGCCAACTGTACACCTATGAAATCGGTCGCTTAAGCCTTCCTGGAATTTACCATCACTATATCCTCACCGGACAGCATGACATGTCTCCTTCTCATTGGTCGTAAGAGACCTGCCAAAATCAGGGTAGAACAGAATGCATTCATTTCTAATTCTATCCTTGTCTTGCTACTCATCTCAAGATCCTCATTTCAGCTACACTCAATTGTATGAACGTGTTCCTTGCTTACCCAATATTTTGTTCCATAAAGCATGGCTGGTCTTCTTGCTATCCTATAAAATATCCCCTTAGTTTGATTAGTATGCAGTGGTCATGGAAAACTCCCGCAGATCTCCACTTCATCCATTCAACTCGAATTCCATGAGCAACATCCTTCTCTGAAAGAAGTGCATTTAGCATCTCTCTCTCTCTCTCTCTCTCTCTCTCTCTCTCATTGACGAGCAGGTAAGTCTGTTCCAATATTTCAGCCATAACCAATCCACTATGCATTTGGGGGTGCTCTGAGCTGTTCGTTTCTCACTTCCAATTCCAGCCGAGGGCATCCCATCGACTCCAAATCTGTGATCACCCAAATGTAGCAGTAGTAATATGCATGTGTTACAAGTATTTAAATGATTCTCTTGTTTGCAGGCCCGGCCAATTCTTCGAGACAAGGATCGGTTAGAAGAGCTTGCAGATCCCAGGCTAGCAGGGAAGTACCCGAAAGAAGATTTTGTACGTGTGTGCACGATTGCGGCAGCATGTGTTGCCCCCGAAGCAAGCCAGCGGCCCACAATGGGAGAAGTAGTGCAGTCCCTTAAAATGGTTCAGCGTGTAACAGAATACCAAGAGTCCGTCTTAGCCACCTCAACCCGTCCCAATCTCAGACAATCATCAACTACATATGAATCTGATGGGACATCATCAATGTTCTCTTCTGGCCCATTTTCGGGCCTTAGTGCATTTGAAAACGACAACATTTCTAGAACGGCAGTGTTCTCAGAAGATCTTCATGAGGGACGATGAGATTGTGATGGCTTGGAAGAAGAAGATAGCGGTTCATTGATGAGCAGGTAAATGTGGAGGAAGGTCTGGCATGACGGTTCGGAAATTGGAAGGGTTTTGCTATTGGATGTCTTTCTTGCTTTTGCCCTCTCAATGCGGTGGAGAATCACTTCAGTTTTCCCCAGGCAGTGGTGGTTCTCTGCATGATAACCTTGTATATTCTCCACCAAGTGTTTGTATGCTTGAATTGGTTTTGAAGCTTTTCCTTTTTCTTGAATCCTTCAGGCGATTCAGACCATTGATATGAGGGCCCCACTGTGGATGGACCATGGTCCAAAATTCCTCAGATTGGAAGGTTCTAGCTAGCCAATGTTGGGCGGTTGAATCTGGCATGTTATTCTGTTTTTCCCACCCTCTCAACTGTATCTTTGCAGGTGATTAATTGAAGGGTTAGGATTGTCCAATTGGGAGAATTTGGGAGTGTTCGTTGATAGTGGGGGCCCTCAACTCAACCATAGGCCCCAATTGGTAAAAAGCTGAAAACAGAGGACAGTAAGCATATCATTTGGTAAAAATCGTACAATTAGTCATCAACGGGTAGGATTCAGACAGGCTTTCAACACCCCACCTCTGAAGTTTTTTTTGTTGTTGTTGTGTGGCCCATCATCCTGTCTATCCACAGTTGGGCCCAACGAATGAATGGTTCAGATCATGTACATGTGTGCCAAGAATGTACCGTGCGTTTGCATGTAGGGTGGTTGATAATTGGGGTACAGGGTTTTAACATTGGACGGTACAACCTAATCGTATTTAAGGGTAATAGATCTGGAAAGCTGAGTCAAAGTTGCTAGTTACAGCTGTCTAACCAACACGCTTCCTAATCTCTCTCCATATCTTTTCTTTTCTTTCTAAAGAAAAAAAATATATATCTGAGAGAAGAAAGAATACTACAGGTAAAAGGAAAAAAAAAAAAATGGAAGGAGAGAGAGCTGTTGGTGTAGCCGTTGATTTCTCGCCCTGCAGCAAGAAGGCCCTTAGATGGGCGGTGGAGAACGTGATCCGAGGTGGAGACCATCTGGTCCTCATCAACGTCCAACCCGAAGGTTTCTACGAAGAGGGCGAGATGCAGCTCTGGGAAGCCACTGGTTCACGTAAGTCTTGCCTATAATCTTGAAGAGATCATTGAAATGGCGATTCATGCTGCCCTTTCACAACATCTGGCTCCTTCATTACATGGGTCCATCACGGACATACATGTTGGAAATAGCCTGTGGGGCTCACTTATGGGCAACCATTAGTGGGTTGGTACTTAATATTTCTTATTGTCATTATTTAAATTTAAATTAAAAAGAAATTGGCATATGTAAAATAGCAATGAGAGTTATCAGGATTTGGGTGCCATCTTAACTGTAGAATTAGAGGGGTTATTATTAGATCTTCTCCTACTTTATAATGGTTAGGCAGACTTTTGGACATAGGCCATTCAGTCTTCAGCTTTGTTTGAAGGTTGTAAGATCTTAGGCTGTCAGGACAGTCCCTCAAGCTCCCTCATTCAGGCAGTCTTTTAATACACTGGATCCAAATCAGGACAGTCCGCTCATCAGGTGAGTCCCATGTGTATAAAAGATGGATGGTCAGAGAGAAAAGCTGACCACCAGGCTATTTCAACCTACACATTACCCAACCGATGAGTGGATAGAAAATGATGAATGGTCACTGACCTCATGTATGTGAGCCATTTTGTTCGTACATATTCTGCAGATCCCTTCAATCTCTCTAAATCGTATGAAATTGATATCAATCCTAGCATTGGCACTCAACCGAGTCACACAATGTGACTCATCCCTACCTGAGATGTACAAAATGCAGCTTGGTACGTCGACCGAGTCTTGCAGGTTGACTCATCTGAGCTGATTGAGTTGCAGGGAATGTATGTACAGATTTGTGGACCAACTGGGTCGGACTTGCGCATGTCGAATCAGTGTCCGCTGCATGAACCTGGTGGAATCGGCCCCCAACTGAGTGGGGCAACAAAACCAGATTTCATGCATGCCTGTCGAGGTTGATCTTTTATTGAGAGAGACATAGATACCTAGCAGTGTGTGACAGCATGATGGTCAGTCATCTGAACTGTTTATCCACTGGCCCACATCATAGATGGACCACTTTCTGCAAGTTGCATGATAAGACGATCCTGCCAATCTGACTGTGGTCTATTTCCTTGTCCATTGCAAATCATTGCCAGCATTCCTTTTTGCCATCCAATAGTAGGTCAGCGCTAGGACTTCACTAGCGGCTCAGATCACAGTGTTATACATTGCAGGATTTAGTGGAGTCCATGTTATGTTAGGGTAGTGTCACTATGTTAAGAACCTTAACCAATGCGCGAAAGTCCCAGAACTGATGGAACGTGTAAAATTAAGCTATTAAATCCTCGTCCATGGGAGCCCACTCCATGGTGGCATTCACTTAGCCTCTTTTCCTGGTAGCCCTTTTTAAGGCATGACTGCAGCACTCTAGTTACTCACGTGTCCCTTTTCACACCTTAGTGGCTTTCACTCTAGTTCAAGTTGCCCTTTCCACTGGTCGCCCCTTCCATGACTCTAACATACAACGTGGTGTTGGCTTTGGCTCTAATATCATTTGTTAAGAACCTAACCGATATGCCAAAAGCACTGGAACTAATGATATGTGCAGAGTTAGGCTATTAAATCTTTGGGATCGTGACATGCTGCTCGTGTGAATGTGGGAATAGACTTCTCATCTCATCACACGATTCTGTGCTTGTCTATATGCGTTTCTGTAGTGCAAGGCCCCATTTGGATCCTTGAATTGATGAATCTTGGATAGCTCATACATAACATTTTAAACTTTTTTTCATTCTTTTTTCACCAATCCATTTTAAAATGTATGTACTGGCAATGAAAATGTGAATTTAGTAAATATATGAACTTGCCAAATTCTTGAATTTGCACTGGATTTAGATTTGGATTTGGCAAATCCCAAAGTCTACTATTTAAAAATAATACTAAAGACCATGAATTTGGGAACATCTATCTCGAGGGTAGAGCATTTATTACAAGGAACTAATTTTCTTAGCTTTTAAAAGAGTTCTTCGTTTCGAAGATTTTTTGAAGATTTTCCAAGTATTTACTATTATTGTTATTTTATTTTTTTGAAGGAGGATTTGGGAACCAATCCCTAACAAAATGCAAATAAAGGAGATTTGAAATCCATGGATTTTGCAAATCCCTGACCCTAAGAAATACCTGACCCAAACAACCCATAAGTGAAATCCTAGTTTGTTTGTGATTGTTCAGTTTCATTGATTCATTGTAGTTACTATGCAAAGAGGAGCAAATGCAGTCTCTCCTGTAATGTTAGTAGCCTGAGATGGATGCTTATAACATAGGTGCAACATGTACCAAACTTCCATCTAAAGGGGAATGATGACATGGTGACATGGGTGGGTTATATATACCATGTAACCCAGCTGTGTGGGCCATTGTCTTGTGTGTATATGACATCCACTCCACAAATTAGTTTACTCCAGTGCAATGGGGGACCCCCACAATACGAACCTTTCAGATTTTGTGGGGCCCACCATGTTGTGTATGTCCATCTGTTCATGAGGTGCACCCTTCCTAGGAATAAAGGATCTCCCATGTTAGGAAATAAGATACATTAGGATATTACATAGAGCTACATTCTTAGATTAGGAAGATACTTGAATAGATTTGTGGTTATCTGCTAAGAAACTACTCATCTGCATATATTTCAGTTTATAATCAATAGAATACAATTAGCACATTTCCACAACATAGTCCCAACGGACTAAGCGTATGTTTTGCACACATCAGGGTCGGCCCCACGCATCTCGACTCCATGCTAACGCACCATCGAGTCAACTCCATTGAACCATTCCCCTCAGTTTAAGGCCATATGTATTAAGGGTGTAACACAGAGATAGCTGAGCCACCCTATATACATGGTCCTGCTGTACATCTCTTGTACTGGAGTGGAATGAAAAGAGAATAGCTCCCCTGGAGACTACATGGGAATCATGGTTTTAAGACTCAGGACGAGTCTGATGGGCCTCGCCCGATTCGATGGGACTCAGTTGGACCCAATCCAGTTTGATACTCTGAGTCACCCCTAACTCAGGCGAGTCGATCTATATCCCTGACTATGGACTGAACAAGTCATTCTGAGTTGCCAATTCTTCTATAATATCAGCAACATTTTAGATAAGAGTAAAACGGAAAAACTGCACCGAGAAGATAATATTAACCATCTGAATTTTCCCTTCGAATTTGGACCACTCACTATTTCACTTTCACCAAGAAGATAATATTAGCCGTTAATTGGATGGTTAAATTGCTTGATCAGTGTGGTTTTTATGTATGATCCATCCACAATGGGACCCACTGTTTTGATGGTCTGGATAGCTTCACATCAGTACCACATGTGACTATAGCCCCAGTTCAGAGTTATTCAAAGAGTGAAAAAAAAAGAAAAAAAAAAAAAAAGAAAAGGAAAAAAAAGAAGAAAAAAAAAAGATCAGTAGCATTGTCCATATTTCATCTGTTTTGCTCAAGGCATATAAGTAGGCTCAAAGAAAGAATTTATACTAGTATTTATATAAATTGTCTGTCAAAATGCTTATTACAGTGTCCGCTTTGCGGCATTTTCCATGCAGCCTTCATCCCTTTAAGCCAATTCTCGGACCCTGCGATTGCGAAGAAATACGGGGTGAAGCCCGACCCTGAATCTTTGGATTTGCTCAGCTGTGTTGCCTCAGCAGAAAGAGGTAATACCATCTTCCACCTGCAAACATGGCATACAGATGGAAAATTCATGGTTCTTGACCGAACTATTCCTTGTTTGCAGATTGTTGTGGTCTTGAAGATCTTTTATGGAGACGCCCGTGAGAAGATATGTGAAGCGATCGATAAAGTTCCCTTGAGTTGCATCGTCATCGGTAGCAGAGGCCTCAGCAAGATCAAGAGGTTGAATTTCACAACTGACTATAATTCGCAGTTCGATTCTGGAAATTTTGGTCGCATTTGGTTAGTCAATTGAATTTAAATGCAATAACCTGATTCAATAAGGAGTAAATGACCTGAAACAGGCCGATTATGTTCATCACAAGAGGCTATCCTTTGCAATGCTACCATTTTGATTTCGAATTGAGTTGCCCGGAATCGCACTCTGGAGTATGCTTGTAATTATAGACTAAAATGGTGCCACTCGGCTTTGTTTATTTCTTCCATAATGAATTGAATGGATTGCAAATCACTTCAGTTGAGCAACCAAACCCTTCCTTGCTCATTTTTCTAAGATGGGTTGCTAGCATCCAACCTTAGCTAGCTGATCTGAGCTAATCTGTTTTAGAACTGAGTGTAACAGGACAAGAGCAGAGCAAATCTGTTGCATGATCCAATGGCCCGAATTGAGTGGGCTTGGTTTTCTTCTGATTTTTTTTAATAGGGACAGCAGGATGCATTTGGCTTGCCACCCATTTATTTATTTTCATTTTTTCGTTAGTAAATGTTTGGAAAGTACTCATCTCACTTGACTAACTCTCCATGTGTTAAAGTATGAGATGTTTTTAAATCTAAATCGCCCATCAAACTCGCTTTCATGAAAAATACAAATGGGTGAAATTTCAGGCCTGCTCGATACTTGAGTGGGTCATATCTCATGTTTAATTCCACCCATGTTAGTACCTGTCAAGAAAAAAAGGCATTAAAACACATTTTTAGTGGCATCCAAACACACGATTTAATTCATTTTCTGCAGGGTGCTTTTGGGGAGTGTTAGTGATTATGTGGTGAACAACAGCTCTTGTCCAGTCACCGTCGTGAAGAACCTCGAAGGCTAGTCGTTCTGTTCTGCTTCCTCCCTCTGCTGAATAAATCCGTCGTAGTTTCAGGTAATTGGGATTGAATTTTTTTTTTTTTTTTTTTTTTTTTTTTCTGATTGTGATATGGATCAGCTAATCCATATGGTGTTTGGATGAAATTCCTATAAATAAAAAATGCAGTTTTTATTGTGTAGATGTTAGAAAGAAGATTTATTGGTTGTTAATGTAAATGAATGGAGATTATGTTAATTAAATCCTTGAGCTAGTTCTCTATTTGGAAGGAGTGTTTCCTTGAATTCAAGGTTGCTGATGCTTATGGAGGCACTGTGAAGCTTCCTTCTCGCAGTGTTTGTACCAAATGTGTGGCGATCAGGACTATTGATTTGGTGGATCACTGCATTGATGGGCTACAGGTGAAAAGTCAAGGAAATTGGACTCTCATAGCCCTCTGATCAGCTGTCTGTGATAGGAACGGTTATTACAACGGTTCATATTCAGCCAGGAGAACTCAGGATGGCCAGAGTTGGCCATTGGCTGGCATTCTTGGGCTAGAGCCCATCTACACAGTGGCCCACCAAGTGATCACCTCATTTAAGTACCATGAAGATAGAACTGCATAGGACTTGCATGATACAGGCAGCATGATTACCAAACAATACCTTGAAAATGCTTCTTCAAGAGTGAAATGCCCTCTCTCTCTCTCTCTCTCAAGCTGGGGAGTTGAGCATTGTGGGCCCTCGCGTTGTGTATGAAATCCAACCCATACAATGATACAATAGATGTAACCTGTCATGATGGTCAGATGAATAAAAAAATCAGACCAATGTAATCATCAAGTGGGCCCCGCTTGAATTTGGAGGTGCTTAGGTGGTGTAAATTGTTTTCTATGGTGTGGCCCGCATAATGATTAAATCAACCTGATTTTTTAAATTTTTTTCCGGTTGCATATTTGCTATGTCCGGGGATTCGAACACTTGAACTTCCACTTTGATACTATGTCAAATCACCACTTGATCAAAAAGCTCGAGCTGTTAGATGATGGTGTAACAATGTATATCGAGGGACTCTCACACTCCAACAGTGATGTTTCTTACTGCAATAGGACGGGATATATTGTATTCCAGCAGACCTCTGATTTTTATTGAAAGAGGCTGCCAATTGGTTATTTTTGGGTATTCCTCTCATAAGGGTGAGACCCACTGTATAAATGGTTTGGATCATTAAAACATGTCAATGTGGAATCTCAAGTGTCAACAACATAGCTTCATTAATCTATCCTCTTTTGTTTAAATGCGATCAATTACTCTACATTGTGTCCTTTTTATGTTCTTGATGGATTGCATGCACGTAGCATGTGCAGGAAGGTAGCGGGTGCATGGAGAAAAGCCATAAAATCATCATCTTCTCCCTACTTAATAACCCTTATAAGCCATGAAGAATAAAGAAGCTGATATTATTCCATGAAAATTGTTGTTTACAACATCCTGATAAGATGTTGGGCTTATATAAGCAAAGGACACCCTAGACTCCTAATTCAACTTAAAACTGAAAAACTTTCCAAATAATAAAACTTACCAGCAGCAATAAAAATGCGTAGACTGACTTGAACTCGTAAACAACTTCTTATCAACCTAAATAAGGACTTCGAAATAAGAACAGGCTTTTAAAGCCCTAAAATGATTGCAAATTGGTAAAATAATGCAACTTGATAAAAATAGCAAGTCTTGAATTAAATGCAATTTCAATACCAAAAACATTCGATTTGGGAAATTCCTCTAAACCAAATTTCTTGGTTTGTATACTATAGGGTTTGTCAATAGCTTTCCAACCTTGCATTACACGCACAAATCTAATAGTCAATCATATAGTTATAACTGTTGGAAATTGTTGTTTGGTGCGTTTAGGCTGTTTTTATTCTAGATCAAACTTTTTGGCCTGAGAAATCAATCCCAAACTGTTCATAAAGTCATCAACATGCTTTCTATATCTTGTGGCCATAGATTGATGATCTAAACTATTCCTTGCTATGGATGGGGATGGCTAGCGAAGCTTCTAGATTGGTAGATTACAACCCTCTCATCAATGGCTCGGGGGACTTTTGGTTGAACTCAAGGTATTGAACACAAGGTTGGTAGATTATGCACCCCAAGCCAGCCCATCCTCTAGAGGACTCAACCCAAGGTTCAATCAACTCAAGGTATTGAATGCTAGACCCTACAAAATTCCATTGGGTTGGGTTCACATCTGCATCTAATAAAATTATAGTTATAATTAATGAAATATTTAACCATCAAATAACATCATTAAATTAACAAATGTAATTACAAATGTTGTTGCTAATTCGATCGAGGGCCTAGATTTGGTTTCCATGTGTGGGTAATATGCACGGGCATGCCAAAGTCTACTCGATTCAAAGTTTGACTTAATCGATGGTGTTCCCCCTCGTTGAGCTGAACAAATTGGAGATTGGGATCCAAAGATTCAGGGACCTTTTAACCACTAATGTTTGCACTTCAATTCAGGCGATTGATGAAAGAGTAAGGGTTAGCCATTCCGAATGAGTTCTTTTTGCCTTGTGATAATAAACGTCAGTTATGAGTAAATGATTTTTTCTTTCACCAGCACTCTCAATTCAATATTTCTCAAAATAATAAGCATATACAAGCAGATTAAATAAGGCAAAACATTGTCAATTTCATTTATATGTAGAAATGAAGCTCATTACAATCGACAAGTTATGAGACGACCAAATAATAATAAATAAGAAAAAAAGAAAAGATAAATATCTGGTGCATTTATTAGAATAGACGATTGAGGTGGGTGTGATCAACTAAATCGAAACTTAGGTGAACACGATCCCACAACTTAAGGTTGCAGAAAATTACTTCTACTCCTAAGGAATTGTAGCGGGAGCTACTAGGCAATAGCTATGTAAAATTAAGCTAGCCTAAGAAAATGAAAGATAATCTAAAAGATAGACTGATGTGTTTGGCATAGGGTCTCAAACTCTTTTTCGATTGCTCCTTTTATAGCTTATCGAGGAGGTGAAATATTTTCTAAGGTTTCCTTGCTGATCCTATATCCTTCTCTCTTACACTACAATTTTGGATATGAGTATCCCCTTAATTGATCCGAAACTCTCGGCTTGCCTTGGAAAGAAAGGACTTTGGCTGGATTCGAACTCTCAGGCTCCGCGGATCTTCTTCTCATAGTTGATCCTTCACGGCGACATTTGTGCTCTAGTACACAAATCAGGTCGGGACCACTAGAGTTTCTCTGGATTTGGGCTGCCAGATCATTCCTGGGAATGTTGGAGATTCCTCTACTGAAGACAACTGACGAAGGGCCTAACTCAAATCAATTATGGTCACTCAACATTTCTTGTTGATGGCCCACTTTATCATCTTCAAGGTGTTGAATAGTCCGGATCAAACCTCCTCATATACTTAACCACCCCATAAGTGATAGTTTGGAGTGATTGAGGGATTTAACACCCGACACGATTTGATCAAGTTTCCGCATTCTTCTAATTTCGATTAATGTATGGCAGGGAAGGCCTGATCGAGTTGATGTGTCAATTTCTCTTGATCTAGGTCGAATCTGAGGTTGGGTTCATTGGGACATTTGCCAAATTTACGAATCTTTGAAATCTTCTCGAATGCTACAACTATTAATCCGAACGTCTCTAAGAAAATCTCCCATTTTAGAAAGACCGTAAGAAACGACCTCACCGAGAATATTATAACCAAATTCGTGATTAAATCCATTCTCTTAGCGGGTTTCTTATAAACGTGTTGGGCATGTTGCCTCATTAATGAGTACGATATTCTCGAGGTGCCTTTGCATTTATGGGTTCATGTCTCTGCATTTATGGCCAAATGCATATCGCCAAAGGAAGATTAAACCAAGATACTCTTGGGTGAGAGTAAGTTTTACACCAGTTGCGGTCACTTAGTGTCAACACATAATTAACTTTAATTGGTCCATGCCACATAATTAACTTTAATTGGTCCATGCCAGGGCACCGAAAATAGGTGCAGACAACAAATATAATGCTAGCAAAATAAAGTTATCAATAACCAAATATATTAAAAAATGGATGAGTGAATGTCACATGTATGAGTACATATTTGGCCGCACTTGCCCGAGCTTGTTTTAAGGTTTTTTAGGCCAAGTACATACTTGGCCTATCTCTGACGGATGCAGATTGCGAGCGGACACTACCAACAGACTTGGCTACTGGAGCATGCTCCGTGGGCTCCATCCATTTTGGCCAAATACATCCACACCGTTGAAGTACATCCAGGCCGTCCATTCATTTTGGATCATTGTTTTAGGGCATGAGCCCAAAAATGAGTAGATTCAAATTTCAGGTGGCCCGACCACAGCAGAATAGTGGCGATTGAACGCCCATCATTAAAAACTTCCTAAAGCCCACTGTAATGATTATTTGCCATCCAACCTGTGGATTAGGTCGCAGAGACCTAATCCAAAACTTTCATGGCCCCTTGGCCCTCAAGAAGTTTTTCACAGTGGGCGTTCAACCACCACTCTTTCTCTTTGGTGTGGTTCACCTGAAATGAAATTTTGATTTGCCTCATTTTTAGTTCATTTCTTAAAATGAGCTGGTAAAATCGATGGAAGGCTTGTATAAAAAACATACATCATGGGGAGCGTGACTTGGCTGCGAGAAACCAGCGATGTGAGTGGGATCCTGACCGTAGGGCCCACCTCAATGTATGCATTGTGTATTCATGCTGACCATCTGTTTTTCCAGATTACTTTAGAGCATGTCCCAAAATGAAGTAGATACAATTTTCAGATGGACAGCACAATAGGAAACAATCGTCATGGATGCACCACTAAAAACTTCCTAAGGTCCACGTAATGTTTTCTTTGGTGGGTCCACTTGAGCTTTGGATCTACCTCAACTTTGTCTCATGCCCTAAAATGATCTCTCCAAATGGATGGACGGTGTAGATACAACACATACATCACGGTGGGGCCCAAATAAGTTGGTGACGTCATTTCAGTAGCGAGATGGCTACTCAACCTGTCAGTAGCTAATCCGCGTCCGGTGCAATCCGCGTCCCCGGGAAAAGTCACTTTTGAACGGAAATCAGTTATAATAACCAACTCATTGTGCATGGATTACCAACCTCTCTCTCTCTCTCTCTCTCTCTCTCTCTCTCTCTCTCTCTCTCTCTCCTCTTTTCAGCCATGGAGCCAAGAACCAATCTCCTCCTCTATCTCTCCTCTGTCCTCCTCTTCCAGTTCACAGACGCCACATGTGTGAACGACGGCATCAAACGGCCCATGTTCCCGGCTGAGGTCCGACCACCATCCTGCAACACGGATGCCATGATCCGAGACATATGCAAACACACAGACAACCCCGACCTCTGCATCTCATCCATTAGCCCGTACTTGCCCTACGATGGCGCTGTCAATGCCACCACCATCCTCCTCTTGGAGATAAAGGCATGCACTAACTGCACCAATGTTGCACTCAGCGTCATCGAGAAAATCGCTAAAGACCCAAAAACGCCGCCAGAGACAGTGGGCTGCCTCCAAGTGTGTAGTGAGAATTACAACGATGCACTTGACAACCTTCAATCTGCGGTGAAGTCGATCGCGGCCAGTGATTCAGGCAGGTTGAATAGTATGCTCAGTGCGGTGTTGACGGACTTTAGCACGTGTGATGATGCCTTCACTGAGGAGCCTGGGCTCCGGTCGCCGGTGGCTAACTACAACGACAGGCTTTCGAAGCTGGCTAGCAATTGTCTTGCCATTTCTACGTTCATCAAATGATCCTTCTCTCTCTCTCTCTCTCTCTCTCTGTCTACATGTATATCTATAATTTTCTTCTGTTCTCTCTCTCTCTCTCTCTCTCTCTCTCTCTCTCCATGTATATTTTTCTTCTGTTTTCTTTGTTATGACTGTTCTTTCCTCTCGAAGAGTTTTACAATTTTTACCGTAGAAATTCTCAAGATTTTTATTTTTTATTGCAGAAAAGACCTTCAGTTGTTCAAGGTTCCAAGACAATTGTTTAGGAATAAATGACCTAAATGTCCATCATTTTTTTTCTCTATAATAATGGCGTGGGGCCACATGATGTCTATATGACATATAATCCATTCAACAGGTGCAACCCACCTTGATGATCATAGGACCCGAAAATCAGGCCGATCCAATCATCATGCCCGGCTAATCACGAGTTTAGAGGTTTTGGATGGTGCATATTGTTTTCTAAGGTGCGGTCCACCTTGTGTTTGGATTAGCCTCATTGGTGCACTTGTTGGACGGTTTTGATGGTCGTATACAAAACAAATAGATGAAGTATTTTGGTCATTTCACCCTTGGAAATATTCTTTGGGAACTTTAATTAAGACAAATTTTTTTAGGAAAATCATAAATCTAAAAGATTTTTATGGTAAAATCAACAGAGGTTTTTGTGTATAAATGAGAGAATGCTAGAATAGATTGTAGAAACGAAAGAAGTCTTGAAATAACATTGTAAAATTCTCACATATTTTCTTTTACCAATTCTTCCTTCCGAGTTTAATGTCTACAATACATCCCTACCTGTGGTAAGAAGATACATGGGACTACATCCTTTGGATCTCATGTTTCACCAATCAAAACCATATAACTATTCCTATAACGGGATATCTTGAATCCACGAGACTTTTTTTTTTCGAATTTATGAAAAACAAAGAAAAAACTGTAATTTTTCTTAAGAATAGGTTACAATATTCAATAATCCCCATAAAACGAGTTTAACATACTTTAAATATTAAAACTAAACCCTAGAATTGTAACCTAGGTGTCCTAATTATAAAAAGGAAACAAAAATAATCCAAAACGGAAACAAAAAACTCAAAATAAGAAAGTTCGTACGCACATGATTTGCACCAGTACCGACCAGTTGCCAGTTTGGCCGACCAGTCGGGTGATCAGTTGCAAATGACCCAAAATAGTCCAGAGAGTTGAGCTGCTTATGGGCAAACAATCGGCCAGTCGGGGAACTGATCTTGGATGGTGGACGACCAATCGTCAGGCATTGTTGGTCCTCAAACTTGCTAGGTTTTGGGCCTTCCTTTGGAGTCTTTCTTGGATTCTTCTGGACCCACTCTTAGTTTCTTTTCCTAACTCTTGTCCTTCCTCGATTAGGGGAACACCTTGTTATATCAAGCTGAATCACCGTGGAGCTCTAGTAAACAAAACCCAATACTAGGAAGCTAATAAACGGCCAATTTTATAAATTTCAAAGGTGTAAAAATCTCAACAAAACCTTCCTAAATGGTCCCCGCCCACATTAGGCAGGCCACCTTTAATGTCATGGAGTGAGCTATTGACATTGGATCTTGAGACAGGGAGATCCTAGCCCTGCAATGTTTGGCCTTTTCCCCCCCACGTTATTGTTCTCTTTTAACCGTTCGTTTGCAGGCCACCGATCAAGGTTCAAAATTGGAATGTATGTTAGTGTCTGGTGAATGTATCAGGATTGATGCTACACTGGTTGGGAATTAACCACGTAATGCGCAGTGCATGTGACAGTTGAGGCCCACCTAATGTTTGGATTTGGCTGGTTTTTGGGTTGTACATTTTCTCCGGAGAGGCTCACTTGATAAACACGTTGATGGAACCTATATACTATGAAGGGCCACACACAAAATATGGTCTCTTTTCCCTGTTGCTCCTTGTGGTGTGGCCCACTAAGTCATTGCGCACTCAATGGCCCAAAGTTAACAAGTGTCTCACCTGATGGGTGGAATGGATGTCACATACACCTACACATATTAGGTGTTAACTTTTTTTCAAGCTGACTGATGGTGAAGAAGCAATATACTGATGAAAGGATAGATTATACCCTTTTTTTTCTTTCTTTCTTTTTGTTTACACACACAGCAATATTATTTTTCTTCTTATCTTCTTCATTTTCATTGAGTGATTTGATAAGGTGGGTGGTTACTGTGACTTCCCGGTGCCTATGAGAGAGGGAGTGGGAGAGGGGTATATATATATATATATATATATATATATATATATATATATATATATAGGCTGCCACGTGGTATCCATCTTGCAAATAATTCTTGGAATGTGTCATCCTATGCATTCCCTCCAAATAATTTTAAATTATTTTTTTAAGTGAAAATCTAGTACTGTAGGCTGCAATTCTCTACATAGGCATGTGGACCATCCAATCAATTGATCATATTGTCCAAATGGGACCAATAAAAGCTTCACAGGACACACCAGCGAAGAAATCAAATCGATTAGATTATCATGTCCATTGAAAGTTTGGCTTATTTATGAAACCATCAATTTATAACGGCCGTGTAGTAAGAAAGGTTGGGACATCATTATCCCATGGATTCCTAGGTGTGGTCCACTTGAGTTTTGGATATGCTTCAATTTTCAGCTCATGCCCTAGCATATGGTAGAACGGCATGGATAATACACATACATCATGGTGGATGCCCCTGAATTTAACACTATGTTATATCGTACTAATTTTTTTTTCTTTTTTTAGTCATGCAAAGCACCCACCCAATTAGCTAGGCAACACAGCTACACTGTTAGTTGTAAAATGCACCCATTGGTGTAATTAGTGTCTCCTTAATATTGGAACTTGAGACCTGCTGTTGAAATGCCAAGGCATCTTCCAGCTAAGCTATAGCACTTTTTTTTTTTTTTTTTTTGGTTAGTCATGCAATGCACCCACCCTATTAGCTGGATAACGCACCATGTGGTTAGTCACATGATGCACCCACCCACTAGTAGGGTTAGTGTGTCTCCTTGGCATCTCGAGCCTAAAAAAAAAAGCGTGAGCTTGCATGTGATTTTATCAATCACATTTGAATGGTGATTTTATCGCCTTGAATCCAACATCAGCCCGATTCATAACTTGGGTGGACCATATGATCATAGGCAACAGTGGAGATTAAGACACCTACCAAGCATTGTGCATGTGGGGCCCATAAGATTGTCAAGTATTGAATCCAACTCGTTAATCAAGCTCCTCCCACAAATAAAGGGACATACCAAAAATGTTTATGATTGAATACTCAAGTAGGCCATGACACTCGATTTTAAGAGGTTTAGCCATGGTTTTACATCATTTTTCTTCTTGTATGGCCCAATTGAACTTTTTCAGACTGATTGCAAGCTCGCTGACATGAGTGGCCCACCAGATCAGCCACCTAGTGGATGGGCCATAGCCCAAGAATGCCCCAATCAAGTGATCCCACCATCCGGTTAATTAATTAGCCTTTCAATGGGCCAATTCCTGTAACTTCAGTTGGGCATCTAATAGGCCATTGTTTGGACGGCTAGGATATGATATTGGTGAGCTTGCTAAGCTGTGGCCCACCAAAAGTGTGAAACAAATTGGACTATCCATCAATGGTTATATGTGCACCAATCGTGTAGAGTGGTTAATGCACAGAATTCCCTCTTGTCGGATACTGCCGTCAATGAGAATTCATGTAATAAGGATGTGTTCTAACATGCGCCACTAGTGTTCACACTACGAGCGTGAGCACCCAAACGTGCAAGCCCGCCCAATCCGTATCTGTAAGACTGTAACTGCACTCACAGGTAGCGGATTTCGTCCTGCCACAGGCAAGAGCTCCGTGGGGCCCACCTTGATGTGTGGGTTTTATCCACGCCGTCCATCCATTTTTTCAGATCATTTTAGATTACGATCCCAAAAACACAGTGGGGTTCCAAGGCTCAAGTGGACAATACAGTGTAGATTGAACGGTCACCGTTAAAAACTTCATGGGAACGGCAGAAGTTTTGATCAAGCTGATATTTTTCTTTTCCCTTCATCCAGGTCTCTATGTGACCTTATGAATAGTTTGGATGGAAAATAAACATCACGGTGGGCCCCAGGAAGGTTTCAACGGTGTGCGCACCATTTTCACTGCTGCTTTCATTGGTGTGGTTCATTTGAGCCTTTGATCTGCCTCATTTTTAAATTTAGGCTATAGAATGATCTGTAAAAATGGATGGACGGCGTTGATAAAACCCATACATCACTTTGGACCCCACAGAGGCCCGCCTTGACGGAGTCCGTCTAGCCGGGTGCAGGACG
The DNA here is from genome assembly GCA_003013855.2 of Liriodendron chinense. Lineage (NCBI taxonomy): Eukaryota > Viridiplantae > Streptophyta > Magnoliopsida > Magnoliales > Magnoliaceae > Liriodendron > Liriodendron chinense. The sequence continues at coordinate 4,325,061 of PVNU02004051.1, forward strand.
CAATCCGCTTCGACATTGAAACTGCGTAATGCTCGGATGTGCTTAACATACAGTATAAAAGGTGGCAACTGGCAACTCACCGTACACCTGGTGAACTCTACTTTAATCCAGACCATCCAAGTTGCAAAGCCCCATTGTGGACAGATCACAGCCCGAAAATACACCATCCAAGCGATACTAACTTTCGATTTGCAGACCATCAAATGGACAGTCAGCACTCAAAATTCAAAAGTAGGAATCATATGGTTAAGATCATCCATCAGTGCTAACTACCAAACTGTGATCCATCAACGACGTGGCTCATGATTTCGACGGTTTGGATCGACATTCATGTCTGCCACGTTTACGATGGATCAGTTGCTACCACTTAATAAGCTGTAGAAAACAAACACGGTAGTAACTCATACCGTACTGAGTAAACTCTGTGGACCCCACCGTGATGCATGTATCTTATCCAAGCCGTCCATCCATTTTCTAGCTCATTTTAGGGCATGAGTCAAAGTTGAAGAATATCGAAAAATCAAGTTGACCATGCAGCAGGAAAAAGAGAGATGATGATGTCACCATTGAAACCTTCCAAGGGCCGACAGTGATGTTTGTTTGTCATCAACCCCATTCATGAGGTAACACAGATACAGACATTGGTAAAATACAAATATTCCATTTCTCTACAAGTTATAATATTTGTAGGAAATCAGTACCATGAAAAAGGTAGGTCCTACCATGAAGATCATCTGGGAAAAAAATCAGGCGGTTCCAATGAACAGGTGGACCACACCATTAGATTAACTGAACAACCGACAGTCTGACTCAAAACACACCCATGGCCCACATGGAGATAGGATCTGTCTGGTTTTCTTCATGCTGGTTTTTACCATTTTGATAGTACTGAAATCGTGCACAAGTAGTGTGTTTGGCGGGAAAGATAGTACGGTACTGCAAGTTGTAGTACAGTTGCTTGTATGCCATCAGTTCTCTTTGTAGCCGTTTGATCGGGAGCTTCGCATTCGTTTGAGAGAGAGAGGGAGTCTGGTGTGGTGATTTTGGAGTATGCTTTTTGGATAAAACTCATATTTATTGCTTTTCAGCTGCCGTGTTTCTACCTTTGATTAATGAGTGAAAAGAAAAGAGGGAAAGCAACTTGCTTTGTCATTTCTCTCTCTTCTTTAATGAAATGGGGTGGTGATTCATATCCACTTCTCTGTCATCTCTTCAACTCCATCTTCAAAACCCACTTCTTATTTTTGCTTTTTCTGCCTTCTTTGCAAGAGAACAAGGCCTAAGAGTGTCGGTGCTTATACAAGGCAATAAGAGAAATACATCAAAATAGAAGAAGAAATTAAAGAAAGCCACTCGTTATAGAATATGGGTGAAGTTCCTACTAGAAAATCAGATTCCATGTCTTCAAAGGAGTCCAAAGCAGATAATCAAGCCTCAGGGAGAAGGTGGTTGTTTCTTTTTTCCTTTCTTAAGCTTGATTTTGTTGGATTTCTTTTTATATTTTTATGGATTTTTTTTTTCTTTTATGTGTGTGTGTTTGTTATAGGAAAGTGGCTGAGAAGATTGTGTTGAGAGTTAGGATTGGTGGAAATGTTAGGATACAGAAAGGAGAAGGCCCACCTTCTGATATGTGGTCATGGAGGAAATATGGGCAAAAGCCCATCAAAGGATCTCCTTATCCAAGGTAGTCTGCTTTTCCTTTACAAAGCTTCTAATTAGCTGTTTTCAAGCTTTTCAGTTAGCTGATTGTATCAGAATTTCTTATAGGGAGTTGTTATTTACACCCACCACTGGTGATTTAGATACACCCCAATTTTCTTTTTGGGAATTGAATTAATACACTTAGATTACATTTCAATTCCCAAAATGGAAGATGGGTGCATGCAAATCATCAGTGCTGGGCGTAAACAGATTTTTTGGAAATTGTAAGGACTTGTGGAAGTACCATCAAGAAATTTGGGTCGTTTGAATTATCTTTCTTTAATCAAACATCAGTGAGTGATCTAATGAAAAAAGAAAAAAAAAAAAATGCTAAGCTCTTCTTTTTTTTTTTTCTCTCCTTTTCTTTTGGATTTTTTAATGAGAAATGCTCCTAAGTTGCATTGGAACCGTTAGACAGTCCAATCGATTGATCTGAACTGTCCAGTAAGTCCAGACCACATTTCACAGGCTCCCATGCAAAAATTACTCTTGATCCAACCATCCTTGATTTGGGCGCGACTGCGGTGGATCCCCGGATCCACCGAGGTGGGTGGATCCCTGACTGTGGGGCCCACCTTGATGTATGTGACTTACATCCACGCCGTCCATCCGTTTTTAAAAACTCATTACACTCTTTGATTAAAAAAGGAAGCAGATCTAGATCTTAGATGGACCACACCAGAGGAATAGGTTGTGATTGAATACCCACCATTAACCACTGAAATGTTTATTTACCATCCAACCTGTTGATAAGGTCGCAATGACCTGGATGAAGGGACCGCACAAATATCAACGTGATCCAAAACTTTCGTAGCTCTCAAAAGCTTTTTAATGGTCAATCACCACTGTTTACTGTGGTGTGGTCCACCTGAGATTTGGATCTTCTTCATTTATATGAGTATACCTTAAAATGAGCTGTCAAAACGGATGGATTCATCACAGTGGGCCCCACTGTCAGGGATCCACCCACCGCCGGCCCTTGATTTGGCCTTATTTTCTACCGCCATCCTTTTTCCAAGCCACGGATGGGATTGTTAATATTATTTAAATTCTTTAGAATCATAAGTCATCCAAGATGAGTCCTAACAAATAGACGGATGAAATTGTTGAGAGGGCATATCTTTGTGTAAACGATCTCGACCCTCCATATTAAAGGCCATTGATCAAATGGTTAACATTTGGCAGATCAGTGTAATGTTTACATGGTGGCACATGAAAAAAGTGCTCTGGATCCAACCGATATTCCAGATAAAGTGGACTGCAGCTTCTAAGGGCTCCAATGCACCTAGGAGCACTTAATTCCTTGATTTTCTAGTTGTGAAATCTCATTTGAGTTTGGTTTTGCCTTCTGCTCTCTCTCTCTCTCTCTCTCTCTCATTTTGTAGGGGCTACTACAGGTGCAGTACCTCAAAGGGCTGTTCAGCCAAAAAGCAAGTAGAGAGATGTAGAACAGATGGTTCAATGCTCATCATCACCTACACCTCCACCCACAACCATCCAGGTCCAATTAACCCCACCCAACAACCCCACCAAGACCAACCAATCATAGAAACCCTCACCACAAACCCAAATCAACCCATCATCAATGAAGAAGATTTCAATGAAAATTTCCACTTCCAATCACCCATCATCAGCTCACCAGGCATCAACCAAGAAGACCCACTAACAACACTAGAAGTGGCCCACAACCCTATGACACTACTTTTTGATGAACAGCCCAATATCATCGCCTTCTCACCACCCAAATCAGAAGAAAATGATTTCTTTGATGAGCTTGAAGAGCTACCCATCTCTTCATCTTTCACAAGCTTGGTGAGAAGCAGCTTCTTTGATGAAAGGATCCTAGTTTAGTATGGAAAAGAAAATGGTTTGAGATGTACATATACACTAGGACCTTTTTTTATTACTATTTATCTTGAGCTAGACATTGATCTGGATCGTAGAATTATGGGCCCTAGTGTGGATGCATCATAGCCAGAGACTACACTGAAGTGATGATCTTAACCATCTGATTTTTTCCAGTTGAATTCTTCTATTTTTCTCTGTTCATTTCATACATCCCAAATTGGATGGTTAGAATCATGGATCGGCACGATCTTCAGCCTATGCTCAATTAAACAGTGGGGCCAACAACATGGACGGTCCAGATTTCCTGACGTGTATGACAGAGAATGGAAGGTGATTGAACCCCACCCCCCGTATGTTGTTGTTTGTTGTGTGCTTTTGTGAGATCAAATAACTAGGGTTCTCAATGGGTCCGATTTGGATCGGATCCAGCTGGATCGGGCTCCAAGTCAAAAAATCTGTAGTCCGATTCTGATTTAGATTTGGATTCAAAAGTTGATATCCATATCTGTTCGACTTATAAATAGCTAAATCTATTTCTTATCCAAAATCCATATAGCCATTGGATTCAAGTTGGATTTAAGTCTGAATACACCACATTACAAATCTAAAAAGTTAGCCTAATTCAAAATTTCTGTGGCCTCATGAATATTTCAACTGTGTACATTCAATCCTCATGTTTTTTGCCCACTTGAGTATTTGGTCCTAAAATGAGCTCACAAAATGGATAGCTAGGGTGGATTTCTCACAAACATTATGGTGGGCCTGCCTAAGATTCTGGCATAATAACTTCCTTTCCCTCTCTTTCAAAGGGAGAGTTGCGGTTGCGTGGAGCGAATTAGCTGTTACCCATGGAATAGTTTAGTGGGTGTTACCCCTATCGTGTGGCCCACATGGGTGACATTTTGTATATCCACGCCGTCCATCCGTTTTTGTAGACTATATTAGGATGGGATTTTAAAAATTATATAGATCCAAATCTCAAGTGGACCATACCACGAGAAACAATGGTGATTGAGTGCCCCACCATTAAAAATCTCAAAGAGCCCATCATAAGGTTTTAGTAGTGTTTATTTGCAATCCAACCTCTTGATAATGTCAAGAAGATCTAGATGATGAGAAAATTGAAATATCAGCTTAATCAAAAACTTTCGTGGCTTACAAAAAGTTTTTAATAGTCATTCATCATTGTTTCTAGTGATATGGTCCACCTAAGATTTAGATCTTTTTAGGGTTTGGTATTTCGTCTTAAAATGAGATGGAAAAACATATGAATGGTATACACAATGCATCAATATAAGCCCCACATGGTTAGGATACTACCCATTAAGCTAGAGTCGCACTTTCTAGAGATAATCTTGGAGAAATTTTAAAAAGAGTCATCTCCACATGTTATTCACTTCTAGATTGGATTTAGACGAATTTCACTTCTAGATTGGATTTGACCAAAATGTTATTCAGATTTAATTTTGTGAATTTGAATCTAATCCATTTAATTAATCGGACATCTTTTAAGATCCAAGTCTGCATTATACGGGTTCAGAGCGAATTGGATCTCCGGTCTAACCCGCTCCATTAAAAGCCCTACAAATAACAAATGCTTGCACGAAAATGGTGGAGTTCCAATCACTGTAATCAAAGGGCTGCTACAATTCCATGTTAGTTTTGCACAGTTTAAAAATGTGTGGAAGCTCTTCAACCGTAAACATGGCATAGTTGTTTGGCCATCTGGGCTGTCCAAATCACTGACCCAACTATGGATGGAGTACAACAGAAAAATTGCTCTGAGAAGGTGACTATAAGAACTGGATTTTTCACTCAAATCAGATGATTCACTATTCTACTTTAGACCATTTATTTGATAGCCATTAATTGGATGGTTAGGATTTCTTGATCAATGTGATTTCAAAGATATGCTCAATCTGCAATTGGACTCACACTTTGAATGGTCTGGATAGCTGGATATCAATGCCACATTGAGTCTACCCCATTTTCAAAATATTGGAATATAACAAATGGTCATGCATCAATCTATTGATAGTCTTTTCAACACCTGCACGCTGAATTTGGAGGTGCACTGGGTAAGAAGAAGCGACACACTTTCCTTTTGGCTGTTATTCGGACAATTTGGACAGAGGGTAGCAACTGTTGTTTTTAGAATTTTTCTTTGTCGGCACAAGAATTTTCTCTAAGAGTGTTGGTCTATTTTAGTGGCTACGCATGTAGGGTAAGCCCTTGTCTAGGGAGGGATTTGTAGATTTTGGCAGGATTGACCACCCCAACATTGCGGCTCGAATACCTACTCTATATATTAAAAATGTTTTGCAAGATAGTGAAGCACTTAATCAACTTACATAAAAATATATTATCACTTAATAGTCAAACAGAATAACATGTTTTTATTTTATTTTTATCAAATGTGAATTATTTACAACTTAAAACTTTACAACCATCCAAACAACGCATAAATTATAGCTCCTAATTACATTGAGACAGTTTGATAATCCATCAATTGATCTATACAATCCATTAGGTCCCACATGGATTTCATGGGCTACCATGAAAATAAAACACCAATCTAACAAAAGTAACCTCCCCATCATTAGCATTTAATATGGACAATGAAGATCATTTACACAAAAACAGGCTCAATCAATAATTTGATCAATCTTATTACCTGGACCGTCAAAAATTGCTTATGATTCTAAAGATTTACTTCTTTTAGGCAATCATACCCATCCATCCATTGATTGAGAAAAGGATGGCCACAGAGTAAGGACAAAACATGGATGGATTGGATCATCCTATTAGTGTGATATTTACTGAAACTCAGAAATGTGTTTTACATATAATTAATAGAGGGTTCCGATTGATTGATTTGACTGTCCAAGTGATAGATGCAGGTAGGAGCACTATAACTTACAGTGGTCATTTCTCGGGAGTGTACCACGAAAAAATTCAGACAGGGTTCACTATCCATTCATAAATATCTAGTATGTTAGTTTTGTACACAAAAAAAAAAGTGGTGACTCTACACATGACATAGTTTCGAGGTAATCCAGACCATCTAAATTGCTGACCCAATCACGGATAGAGCATAATAAAAAGATGAACTGAGATTATAATATTAAGCTTCTGATTTTTCCCTTCAAATGTGGACCGCCGACTATTTTAGGTTTAATCATCCATATGATAGCTATAAATTGGATGGTAAGGATTTCCTGATCAGTGTGATTTTAGATATATTCTCCATACACAATGCAATGCCCAACTTAGATGGTCTGGATCGCTGCACGTTGGTGCCACAAGTGAGGAGGACAAGTCACCATCAGTTACTTAATGGTGCAAAAGTATGATGACTCTACCTCCCAAAAGATATTTTATTCAAAGATGGCACGAGTTTCACGAGGTGGGTGGTAGGGATGAGATTTATTTTTTATTTTTATTATTATTTTTATTCTTTTTTAGAGATGCTTTGATATCTTTGGCCGTTTTTTGCTGATTGGAGTATGGCCCACTTCCTATGTCTCTGTCTACCGAACGCGGGTCGGCTAGTGACCCCGCAACACCAGCCAGCTAGCTGGTGCCAAAGTACTGTGGACCCTTGTATGTGTTTTATCCACAGCCATCCATTTATTTTGACAGCTCACTTTAAGGGCATGAGCTAAAAAATGAGGCAAATCCAAATCATTAGGTGGACCACACCATACGAAAATACCGTTGACTGATTGTACATAATTAAAAATTTCCAAGTCCCGGTGTAATGTTTATTTGGCATCTGACTTGTTAATAATGTCATGCATGGACGAAGGAAAAGCACAAATATCAGCTTGATCCAAAACTTTTGTGCCCCCTAAAAGTTATAAACAATAAGCGTTTAATCCCCCCCTATTTCGTGTTTGTGGTCCACTTGAGATTTATGTCTTCCTCATTTTTGGGCTCATACCTTAAAATGAGCTGACAAAATGGATGAACGGCATGGAGTGTACTTTTTGGCTTTGGAAAAAGAACTCTGCCCAAAATGCAACTCATATTTACTGATCAGAAGAGATGCTTGAGATGGAATAGAGAGGGAGAGGGAGAGGGAGAGAGACAGAGAGAGAGACTTTGATACTCGGGCAAATGGCAACGGATGATGCACTTGCACTTAGAAAGTACTTGGGAATTGCAAAAGTGGGTACAAGTAATTGAATTGAATTTCCAATTATAAGTCCCACTTTAGATGTTTCCTGAACTAAAGCCACCAATATGATAGTTAGATAATTAGATACGCACAATTTTTGGCTCATGAAATATATAAACTGGCACCTATAATTTGGACAGTTCAATTTAAAATATTTTATATGACACTTGAGCATTCTTAAGCAATTTCTAAGTGTATGTGTATCATCCATCACACTTTGCCAGAGTATCAAAGTCTCTCACTTCTCAAATTACCCCCTGTTAGTTGCTTTTTAAGCTATTGATTCTTAAATCATGTGTCATGGTCTCTTTCAATAGGAATGATACATAAGCTCTCCCACCTGGCAAGTCCCAACAATATACTGTTTGAAAAAAAGAGTACATATTCGAGTTATTTGGAAATTTTACTTATAGCAGGGATTTTAAAATCACTAACTATTCTTCTCCCTTCAGGAAAAATAGCCGTTTTTAGAGGCTAATGAATGGCTGCAACACCAAAGCTACTAAATGGGGGTGAAAACTTGTCTTGATTCATAAGTAGAAGTAGGTCATTAATACAAATTATAAAATGCATAAAATAATGAGAAAATTGAGAGAAAAGCAAAGAGATAAATCCGCTTGATTTGGTTAAGTTTTGGATTCCACTCAAAGAGACTTGAAATGGAAAAGAACCTCAATGAAAACAAGTTTCTAACAAAATCAGGACTTGAAAGCCAATTATGTTGAATTGACTGAAAGAGCCGAGACAATGATGGGTTCTCTACCCCTACTGGGATGGAGCGATGGAAGTCTTGAGAATCCAAGGATAAGGTCATTGAAGGCCTATTAAATAAAAAAGAAGATATTTACGAACGAGATATCCAATAACAAGAAGAAAAAAAAATTGAATAGAATTCCCAAATGTGTCCATGTGAATGGAACGGCCCTAGGAAGTTGACGTAGGATGCCCTAATTATGATGCATACTCATAAACATAATTAAATCAGTGGAAAATAAAAGACAATAATAATCTAAAATTCAAAGATAACCATCATAAACTAAGAAGATTATAAAGAGACATGCAATGGAGCGGGTTATTCATCACAACCACGAAGTATGAAATTCAATTATTGCTATGATTGGATCCGGCGAGGGATGAAACCTCTCGATCTTGCATAGTCTTAACCCAATTGATCAATAGGGATCACTAGTCCTTAGGAATCAAAAAGGTTTCTCGGGTTAGGAATTTGAAAATCTGAGGAATTAAGGTTTGCATCAACTCTCAGATTTAGATTGTAGGGAATAAATAAAACAGAAATTTAAAAGGATAAGAATAAAAGATGAAATACCTGGAAGAAGTTTGAGGGGCACAAGAAGAAAAGAGACGAATGAGATCAATGAAGAGGAAGAAGCACCATGGGAGAGAAGAGAGGAAGGAGGTAACCAAAGGGTTTGTTTTTCATTAATCAATCAACTAATCTCGTTTTTAGGACTAAGTCCTCTTAAATAATCAATAAGAAAACATGAAAATATCAAAATACCCTTAAAAATTAAGCAAAAATGAAACTTAAAACAAATTACAGTAAAAGTTCGGGCGCTCGAGTGCCCAAAAACGTCCAAAAACCTCCCTACACATGTATCCTCCCAATGTGAGGTATTCAATGTATCAAATCAAATGTGTAGGGTTTTCAATACTCCTCAATAATCGCCTAGCCATAAGAAAGATGCTTGTGGTGGGCATTTTCTTCGTTGGTAGACTTTAAAAGGTCTTTTATTCTCATCAACTCCCCTCAGGTGAGAAAAACTCAACTTCGACGAGTTAAAGCTCTTGTGACGCTCTAGCAAGTCCAGATCAATGCTCTGCAACTGTTCTTCAGTCAACCACATAGATTCTGACGGTGGTTTGTTCTTTCATTTGACAAGGTATCTTTGGAAACCTCCGTCTCTCATAAAAACGATCTCTTCATCCATGATTTCCTCAATTTCTTCTTTACGAATAATGGGTGCAGGAAGGGATGGAGTAAGTTGTGAAGAAAACTAAAAAAAAAAAAAAAAAAAGCCATGAAAGGGATGAATGATCAATGGTAGGATTAAGGGAACGAGATTAATGCCCATTTTAGGTGGAATGTCAATTCGGTAGGCGTTGAACCCAATTTTCTGCAATATCTTGAATGGTCCAGTATTTCGCGCTTATAATTTCTTAACGAACCCTGTGAGAACTGCTCTGGCCTTATCCTCACCATTACATAGTCTCCTTCCTGAAAGTCTTGTAATCTACAATGAAGAGTTAGCTGAATATTTACAATGAGAGTTTTATAATCTACAATGAGAGTCAGCTGAAAGTCTTGTAATCTATAATGAGAGTCAGCTGAACACACACTATTAGGGACTCTAAAATAAGCCAATGCATTGCTCTTATTGATCCGCTGTCTAATATGTGTATGCAATTCATGAATGTGTCGTACAAATGCATTGGCTAACTCTGAAGACTTTTGGGAGACAGACATTGGTGAAACTAAAGGATGCTCTAAAAAAGCAACAGACTGGAAATAAACAATCCTATGATCTAGAACTTAGAAAACTAAAATAAAAGGACACTTCTCATGGGTGACACATAATTTCTCATTATAAGTATTATAAACAAGGATGATGTTCAAGTACCCCAACACTTGAAAACACACACTATTAATACCAAGTCTTGAGCAAATCTTGGCATCAGCCATTATGTCCAAAATGTTATCAAAATGCGGAATAGGAATTCTGGTCATCATATCCACCATGAAGTGAATACGTCGCAAGGTGGCGTAATACTTGACTGAGGTTTTGTGGACGGCCAGTATATGCCCACATGTGGCCATATGCCATTGTTTTTTAAAGTGAAAAGGGCAGGCTTGGCATACAAAACAAAACTCTAACTTAGACTTTCCTTATTGAATTCTTCCCCGAGAAGTTTATCAAATTGACACTGCATTTCTGTATTTTCTACGAGGTTCACCTGGTATAGAGGAAAGCTTGATAGGATTGATCCAGAGACAATATCGATTGTGTATTGAATGTCCCATTTAGGTAAGAATTTATCCCATAAATCATCTGGTGGGATATCACATGTCATGTGGGTGTCTACCATCATATCCTCACTGGTCTCTTCTTCAATTTCATTTGTGTTCACCACGGTAAGAGACGTAGATTGGGACTTTGCATCAATCAAATCACACATGGCACCCTAGAAACTCTTCGACATTTTCATTAATAGCACACACTTCTACATCATCAAAGATTATGAGTGATGCCTCAATTTCTTCCATTTCCTCACTACTGACGTTAGGCACGTACTCTTCCACTTCATAAGCAACCTGATTGGATTCTTCCAACTGGCCATTCACCACGATATTATCTCACTCCCAAGGAAATATAATTGGTAGTAAATACTCCTCAACTTGTTTAAAAGCTGAGATTTTCTTAATGACAGGTCAGACCATTTTATAAGGAGGTGGTGGTCATATAGGCTCTCTTTTTAGATGGGAAGATGGGACAACTCTTTTCTGAGCCAAGGGTTTTTTACAATAAGAGATGGGAAGATATTTTTCTTTCAATCTCTCTTTCATCTCATCTCATTATGAGATCGGGGCTCTCCCAACTTTATCAAGTCGTCTATCCAAATCTGTCTAAAACAACTTCGCTTAGGCCCTCTAATTTTTACTTAGCAAACCTCACTCAACGGTAATTTGACATATCATACCAATAAAAAAAATAGTCCAAGTCTTCAAGCTAATCAATGAATGTTTGTGGGTCCATGTGACCATTAAAGTAGGCAAACTCATCGAAGTTCGGCTTTCCATTCGGTCTTGACGGCCACACAACAACACTTAATGACCCTTGAAGATCTTAAACGCCTATACTCCATTCACTACAAGGAGACTTTACGGACTGGGTGACCCACAATATGAATGCAATGAATTTAAACTACAATGAACTGACACTAATTAATTATAAATGATGTGACTCAAATCTAAAAATTTTTCAAATTAGGAAACTTTCTAAAATTGAAAAGTTTCTAAATCTGGAAATTCTTCAAATTAGGAAACTTTTTAAAATTGAAAAGTTTCTAAAATTGAAAAGTTTCTAAATCTGGACATTTACTAAAACTGACTTAAAAATCAAAACCCTAATTTGGTAACTCGATCTAAACATAACCCTGTAAACCTTAATCTCTGATACCAAATTTGACGTTGGATGCCCTAATTATGATGCATGCACATGAACACAATAAATCAGCGGAAAATAAAAGACAATAATAATCTAAAATTCAGAGATAACCATCATAAACTAAGAAGATTATAAAGAAACATGCAATGCAGCGGGCCATTCATCACAACCATGAAGTATGAAATTCAATTATTGTTATGGTTGGATCCGGCGAGGGATGGAACCTCCCGATCTTGCATGATCTTAACCTAATCGATCAATGGTGATCACTAGTTCGAGAAATAAAAAAAGTTTCTCGAGTTAGAGATTTGAAAATCTGAGAAATCAAGGTTTGGATCAATTCTCATATTTGAATCGTAGGGAATAAACAAAACAGAGGTTTAGAATTATAAGAATCGAAGATGAAATATCTAGAAGAAGTTGGAGGGGCACAAGAAGAAAAGAGAAGAATGAGATCAAGGAAGAGGAAGAAGCACCATGGGAGAGAAGAGAGGAAGGAGGCAACCAAAGGGTTTGTTTTTCATTAATCAATCAACTAATCTTGTTTTTAGGCCTAGACCCTCTTAAATAACCAATAAGAAAATATGAAAATACCAAAATATCCTTAAAAATTAAGTAAAAACGGAACTTAAAACAAATTGTGCAAAAGTTCAGGCACCCGGAGACGTCTAAAAATGTCCAAAAACCTCCTACACATGTGTCCTCCTAATGTGGGGATTTAATGTATCAAATCACGTATGTAGGGTCTTTAATGCTCCTCAATAATCATCTAGCCACAAGGAAAGATGCTTGTGGTGGGCGCTTTATTCGTTGGTAGACTGTAAAAGGTCTTAGGTCCTCATCAGAAGTTTTTAATAGTGAGTCATTCAATCACCATTGTTTCCTATGGTATGGTATGGTATGGTATGGTCCACATGACATTTGAATCCACCTTTTTTTTCCGGCTTATTTCCAAAAATGAGATGGAAAAAAGATGGTCAGTGTGGATGTAGAATACATGCATCAAGGTGAGCCCCACGTAATCCGCTCCCCACACTATACACATGTCATCATTGTATTGTGTGAATTGGTATAACAAAAAAAAAAAAGGCACTAGATTACGGTAGGCATCTGATTTTGCCCATTGAACCTGGACCATTCACTCGTTTACTTCTGACCATCCATTTAATTGGCACCACTTGGACGGACTGGCATGCTCAATCATATTGGATTCTCAATTATGCTCCATCTAGAACGTGCCTCACAGACTGATCACAATTCACCGCCACTGCTCCCAACATTTCCAAAATGGTAGTGAGCTAACCCTATCTCATTTCAAGCTGTTTGGATCACGGCATTGAAGAAGTCCGCATGATATCCACAATCTGCGGTACCGTACCACCTTTTTTTTTTTTTTTTTTTTTTAAGGAAATTACGTACTAATCGGACTGTTTACCGAGTAAACTTCCACCGTGATTTATGTAGTTTATCCACTCCGTCCATCCATTTTAAAGGATAATTTTAGTGCTTGATACAAAAAACGAAGCATATCTAAAGCTTAAGTGGACCATACTGCAGGAAATAGTGTGAATTGAATGTTTACCATTGAAAATTTCTTGAGGGCCACGAAAGTTTTGGATCAAGCTGATATTTATGTTTTCACTTCATCCATATCTTTGTGATCTTATGAACAGGTTGGATGACAAATAAACATCACTGTGGGACCAGGAAGGTTTCAACCGTGGAAATCATTATTCCTACTATTTACCATGGTATGGTCCATTTTTGGATATGCTTCAGTTTTGGGCTTTTAAGAGTTTACGCGGATAAAAGCATATTGAGTAACTCGGCGCGACTTGGGTGAGACCCCGGAGCCAGCGATGTGGGTGAGACCCTCAACCTACGGCCCACCTTGATGTATTCGTTGTATATCCATGCCGTCCATATGTTTCTTCATATTATTTTAGGCCTAAGTTCCAAAAATGAAGCACATGAAAATTTTAGGCGGACCACACCACAGGACGCAGTGATCATTGAATTGCTACCACTAAAAACTTCCTGGAGTCCTCCGTAATGTTTATTGACCATCCAATCTGTTGATTAGGTCACGTAGGCAAGGATGAAAGTAAAAAATAAATATCAGGTTAATAGAAAACGTTTTTGGCCCACAAAAGGTTTTTAATAGTCATTAATCAGTTTTTCTTATGGTGTGCTCCACCCGAAATTTGCATCTGCTTTATTTTTGGTACCATGGCATAAAATAAGCCGAAAAAGAAGATGAACAGCATGGATATACAACGAATACATGGAGGTGGGGCCTAGGTTCAGGGTCCCACCCACATAGCTGGTTCCGGGGTCTCACCCAAGTCGCGCCCGAGTAACTCAGGGTGCAATCCGATTTCCTCGACAGTGACCCCTCTAGTACGGAGGTCGGTAGGGGCCCACAATGATACATGTTTTATCCGTGTTGTCCATCCATCTTGTCAGCTCATTTTAGGTCATTACGCAAAAAATGAGGCAGATCCAAATCTCACGCGTGCCACACCACGGGAAACAATGGTGATTGAACGCCCATCATAAAAAAACATCCTGGGGCCATAAAATTTTTGGGCCAAACTGATATTTGTGCTTATCTGTGTTTACATACAGGTTGGATGGCAAATAAGCATTACAGCAAGCTTTAGGAGCTTTTTAATTGCCACTGTTTCTTATGGTGTGGTCCACCTGAGATTTGGACCTGCCTATTTTTGGTCCCATACCCTAAAATCAGCTGGAAATAATGGATAAAACACATATGTTATAGTGGGCCCACAGCTTTTCCAGCACCGGCCAGTATTGAGATCTATTGGAGGGGTCACTAACGGATCCGAATCCCTAAATTGTAACATGGAAATGGTAGGCTCCACCAGAAAGATCGCCCCCTTTCCTGGAAATCGAGCTGATCCACTCACTAGGTGCCTGCGCCCGTATGTTGAGCCGGACCCTTGGTTATCCATCGGTTCCAATGTGAGCCCTACCTGATAAGCCAAGTAGACTGAATTGTGCCATGTGATCTTCATGGTGGGGTCTACCATTTACATGGTAACGATGTCCTACACAAGTGGCTTGTTGGCCGTAACAATTGGGCCGGTACCAGTACTAGGCGATCCCTGAGTTACTCAGTAGTACGCTAAGCATAGTGTACTAAGCAAACTCTATGAGGTCCACTGTGATTTATGTATTTCATCCACTCCGTTCATCGATTTTAACAGATAATTTTATGGCTTAAGACATTAAAAAAAATGAAGCATACAAAAAGCTTTAAGTAGACCACACCACAGGAAACAATGTGAATTGAACCTGTACCACTGAAAAATTCTTGGGGGCCTGCAGAAGTTTTGGATCAAGCTGATATTTGATCTTGTGAACAGGTTGGATGACAAATACACATCACTGCAGGCCCTACAAAGGTTTCAACTGTGGAAATCATTATACCCACTGTTTCTTGTGGTATGGTCCACCTGAGTTTTGGATGTGCTTCGATTTTGGCATCAACTTCTTAAATGATATGGAAAAGCGTATGGACAGTGTAGATAAACTACGTACATTTACAGTGGGCCAACTGAGTTTACTCAGTACGCAATCCGATTTCGCCCATGCCCTAGAATTGAGCTCCAAAAACGGGTGGACAGCATGGGTACAAAATATGCATGGAGGTGGGCCCACTGTCAGGGCCACACCATGTTCGGTACACAAATTCTCCCCCACAATGACCCAGGTTTGTAGGATCTAAACCGGTTGGACCACCCAGACTAGTCCGATGAGCCCATCCAGCGCATGTGGAATCTGGGGTGCTCGTGGGTCTCTGTCATCTTGGAAAACCAGGAGCAACAAATGCACGTTGCAGCTACTCCATTGGTTATCACATGCACACTGCATTGAAGGCACACCGTTGGTTGTCAATTTTTCAAACCATCCATGACTTGCAAATGCATAGTCTCACTTAATAAATAGAGACCAGCCAGAATACTGATCTTTGGCCATACCCCACCTTCCTCTTAACCGGCGTTCCAAGTATCAGAATCGCTACAAGTATTGCTGGCCGGAGATACAGAAACAATATCGATATCACTGATGACATCGCCAATACCAAAAATGTGGGGAAACATGCAGAAAACACTGGAACTTCAAGAGATGCTAAAATACATATGTACATATTTAGAAATTACAAGAGAGAGAGAGAGAGAGAGAGAGAGAGAGAGAGAGAGGAAGAAGAAGAAGAAGAGTGCATACATAATAAGTTTCCATTTAACAGAGGGCCTAAGTTTCCATTTAACAGAGGGCCTAAAACATATGTTATCTTAAGAAATCAGTCCAATAGTAAAGAAAATGTGTTCATATAATACATATGCAAGTATCATTCAATAATTAAGACGTGTAAAAGCAAATGAATTAAAATAACATACTTATCTGATCATCCATCCAACCATTCAATCATCCCATTCATCCATCCTTCCATCCCATAATATATATCCATCCATATATGCGCACATAGAAAAATGCATTTCATCAAACAACACCATAAAAAAAAATGAAATGGAATAAAGTAATTTTTTACGATATCAATAGATTGGTGATATTATTGAAATATCGCTGATACACTAGCGATACATTGGGGATATTATCGCAATATCGCCGATACACTGGCGATTCAAGCGACACTTCCAATTTACACAGTAAAAAATGTTGGTGATATCCATGCATCGGTGATACTTAGCGATATATTGCTGATACCTGGAATTTGCAATACTAACAGCGTTATTGGTATTGCTACCAGTGCTATTGGTATCGCCGACTTGGAGAAACAGATAATATCTGGGATACTCTGAACAATGCTCAAAACATTGAATAAGTACATGTGAATCAAACTTACTTTGATGGATGAAACCCTATCAATTAATCCAAGATGCATGTAATCCTCGATCGATAAGTAATGTGGTTCAAGCATGCAGTGATGGTTAGAACACACTGGCATTTTCATAGTTGTGAAAATTGAGATTTTCTTTTAATGTCTGTACTGTTTACATTGAATGCATGATGATCTGAAAGAAGTCCATATCAATATTAGGAAAAATAATCCTTTCAACAATTCCAATTACAAATAAGGCATACCAAGATGTGCAGGTTGCCTGCATGTACTAAGGCCGGTTAAGGCCAACAAGTTGAGGATTATGAACAATACCTCAGCAGGTTGTTACTGGATGCATCGTTGCATGCACTGCTCGGTAGCACTGAAGGCTGCATAGCGGGAGTTTCGACTTGGAATCACGGTACTTGTATGCATTTGTGCACAATGGTCCAGCACATTTCTCCCGAGGAGGGGGGTAACTGAATCAGGGGAAAAAACCCTAGCAATTAGCAAACAGAGGAAGGGTATTGAATTGCAAGATGCGAATCTTAAATCAACCATGGATACATAGCACACAGCAAAGGGACAGAATGCAGATATAAAAGGAGTTTGTTTCTATAAGTATGCAGGCGCATAAGCCAGGCTGTTAGGGTAGGGAGAATCTACTGTGGACATGGAAAACCCCAATGGAATCCTCAGGAAATGGAAAGCTGTGGAATCCAATAGTTATTCTGCTGTTTGGTTTGGAGTGTTGTTTTCCATAGAAATGTTACAAGGTAAATGGTAAACCCACGAAAAGCCTTCTTTCATAATCAGCGAAACCTACATGATTGGGTTTTTTTTTTCTCCCACCACTTATTCTTCCCCATCCAGTCCGTGAACCTCTGTTTGACCCTGGGCCCAAAAAACTAGATCAATCCAAAACTCTGGTGAGCTACTGATGCGGACATTAGGCCCCTTAGGGTTTATCAGTGTAGGAGACGAGTGACACCTATATCTTTATGGCTCGATGATGATGGGCTTGGATCATTCGTGACGACTTGAGGAGCATCGAAGATCTTACATATGTGGTTCGAGACATTTGAGAAGACCCCACCTTGGAAAGACATGTGTAAGTTGTTTGGAGGAGATGATCGGGCCGTTGGTTCGTCGTGGCCCACTTTCATCATGCCATTATCGAAGGCCATTGGACATCTTAGATTTGAGTTTATTTTATGCATTTTTACTTATTTGAGTTTTGGGTTAGTGTGCGCACGTTTTTTTCATCTAAATGCCTCTTTTTTTTTAAAATTTTGTTAGTAGGGATATTTTGGTAATTATGCCAATTCTAAATTTTATAAGGATGTTGCCCTAAACCTTTTTCACTGATTATTAATTAAGAAAAGCTTGGTGGCTCCTGTTCCTCCTCTCTCTCTCTTGGAACTTCATCTTCTTCTCCAATCCTCTTCTTCTCCTTGCTTCTTATGCCCCTCCGACATTTCTCTAAGATAAGCTCCTCTCTCTATTCCTATTATCTCTTAATCCTCAAATCCTAAATTTGATAATTGAATCAAAACTCCAATTTTTCAAATTTTCAATTCCCTAATCCGAGAAATCATTTGATCCCTCGGACTAGTGAACCCCATTGTTCGATTGGGTGATGACCATGCAAAATCGGGAGGTTCCATCCCTCGCCGGATCCAACCTATGCATTATTTGAATTTCTTACTTCGTAGTTGTGATGATGGCCCTTTCCATTGCATGTCTCTTTATGGTTTTCTTAGTTTATGATAATTGATGTTGACTTTTTAGATTATTAGTGTCTTTTATTTTCACTAGATTATATATATTCATACGCATGCATCATAATTAGGCCGTCCTTGGGAAAGTTGGGAACAGGAAGAGCAACAACTAAATCTTCCAATTAGTGTATGGGATCACCCGTGTGAGGATACGCCATCCAATCCATTCATCTGATGCACCCAACCAGGATGAAGGGACACTCCGATAATCACGGCACTCCAAAATCCATGCCAGCCATATGGCATGAATTTATAGGTTTTATTAATGATTTTACACCATCCCCTATGGTGTAGCCCACCAGTTGAGTCTTGCTGCAATAAGGCAGCACACCCTAGATCTGGTGCACGTTCCCCCACTGTGGCGCTTCATTAGTGCAAATCCACCTCTAGTGGCTTCATTATGCCTTACCCATTCTCTTTTTGGGTTTCTTATGTCAAAGGAGGAGACAAGAGGCCAGGTTTTTTTTTTTTTTTTTTTTTTTTTTTTTTTTTTTTTTTTTTTTAAGAATTGATGATTTTAAAAGAGGTTAGATCCTTGCCCTGTTTGTAGAATAAGCTTATTTTAAAACTAGTGCATTGGACCCACCATGATGCTTTCATGGCATCCAACCCATCTAGAAGGGTTGCCCCGCCCTGAAATTGGGACATCTGAAAAGTCAGGCCAATCCAGCAATCATGTGACCACCACATTAATTGGAGGTTTTTTAGTGGTTCTCTATTGCTTTCTATCGTTTAGCCCATCGTGTTGTTTTATGTGATCAAACCTGTGTATCAAAGTGAGCCCTGCCTTTTTCTTTTTCTTTTTTTTTTCTCCTTTTCTTTTTTTTTTTTTGAAAGATCAAGTGACACATGCTATGGTGATGCGATTTTCAGAAAATAAGGTCCATACAATCATCAGGAGGGCCATATCAAGAAACAATAGACAACCACTCAAAAAGCTCCAAATTCACTCGTTAGCCCATATGGTGGTTGGATTGGTCTGATTTTTGGGGAGCCCCACTTTTACGGTTGGGCAACTATTTTGAACCGGTTCGATGCCATGCTCACACCATGGTCGGGCCCATCCATAATGTTTGTAGAATAGCTTTTCTACAGATGTAGACAAGGATCAGACCTTAAGAGGAAAAGGTGGTTTGTACTCTTGAGAAACTGGCTCCCCCAATTGCCAGTTTACATAAACTTGTCCTCGCCGCATGGCACTTGCAGAGGAAAATTCAGGCCACCTATCAAGAGTTTTCTTTTCTTTTTTGGAATAGTCTCATTCCTTTTTAGGAAAACCTAGGAAAAGCAAATCGATTTCCCCTACTTTTTTCTGATTTCTCAAACAAAGGAAACAGTCACACAAGGGAAATTTGTTTTCGTTACCACAATTATCTCTCCAAACAAATACACCAACAGAAGTAGCATATCAGTCTAGGAATACAATCCTGCATCCCTGCACCTGCATTTTGAGGAAGCAGGCGATTTGGCATATTCCTCGAAATGCAGATGGTGGGATCTGCTAAAGGCCCCAATCCACAAAAGGCTCCCAGAAATTACGACAATATCAGAAGGGAACATTAAGAACTCGTTCCCATTTTAGGCCTTGGGCAGGTTCTCCTATGCTCCTATCAACGTTTTGCACATGCCAGACCAATCCATAAGCCATAACTAGTAAAAATTTAAACAGATACACGAGAGAGAATAGTCACTGACCTGCATGGCTTAGAGTCAAATATGCTGGGCAGGCCAATTTCTTTGGGAAATGTGACAACTGTGCCAGTTGGGCCCATGACCCATCTGACAGTGCTTGACGCAAGCATCATAGCAGTGGTAGCCTTCTCCTGCATAAACAACAGAACATTCCAAATTAAAGGGTAAACAATCAATCCTCAGGCAGAGAGGAAGAGTTTTGGTGCAGTTCAGTACCTGTTTCAGTTCATCACGCCGCTTGCGTAGCTTATCTTCTCGCTTCTTCCTATTGGAATCTTGACCGAGTATTTTCCTGATTGCCTCAGCCTGTAAAAGATTCAGAACATCAGTCCCGCTTCACCCTTTAACAAGGAAAACGAAAAGAAGGAACAATTCAAAACAGAGAATAGTAGCCAAACCTCAGATTCCCTAGCTGCCTTTTCAACTTGCATTCTCCGTCTTTGAGCAGCCTCAGCTTTCTTCAGCTGCTGCTCCACTTCAGAAAGCTTCTCCTTTTGCTCTGCCATTGAACACGAGCTTAAGCATTAAGAGAGATAAAGGAAATCTAACAGCAACCAGAATACAACAGATGGATTCAAATAACCTAAGGGATGCTATGAAATCCAATAAAGGCCTTACTTCTTGGGGGAGGAGGGGGTAAACCATTTGGGAACTCAATTGAACCGGCATTGGCTCCAGTGGATACATCTTTGCCCGACTGGAGGGCCCGTTGACGCGATGTGAGAGAGACTTCCTTCTTAACATCAGTCAAAGAATCAAGAGATTCCTTCTTCTGCTTCTTCCTCTTATTAGCATCAGATTCCACATCCGACCCTAGTTCCTCCTCTTCTTCATTGTAATCTGTATCTTCAGATTCTCCCTCCAGTCTTGATTTCTTCTTGCCCAGTCGTGATATGCCACACTCTTCAACATCATCATCATACTCATCATTCAATAGTTTACTTCTAGAATTTTTTGAATTTTTCCGTTTATTGCTATGCACTAGCCCATCATCGTCATACTCAGCATTGTAACCTACGCCAATCTTAGCAGTTTTGAGTCTCTCGAGATATCGAATTTCATCATCTCCATTCGCATCATCATCTAAGACACGCCTCTTGGGGACCCTCTTGCTCTTGCGAACCGGCTCAGAAGGGGGAATGCCAAGAGAATTGTTGAACTGCTTTAGAGATGCACCTTTTTCTGGCAATTTGCTTATTGAATCCTTCAACGTGAGAGTGAAACTACCTCTTGAGAAATTTTTCCATGGGATTCCTTGCAAGCCATTCATTTGATCTGGTGGAGAGTGGGCATCATCCGAATTGTCCTGCAATCAATAGAGTTTAGATATTTCACAAACATGGACAAAACGCATGCTTTTAGATAAGCAACTACTTAAAGAAACAAAGGCCACAATTTAGGGCACATTTTTGGGTAGGCGGAATGCTTTCCTGCCAAAAGAATATTTTGCTCAGGTAGCACTTGAAAGTTGAAAGTAAAAACCAAAAAAATAAAAATAAATAAATAACATTTTGGAGTAGGAAAGATGAAAAATTGATAAAACGGGATACATACATATACATATATGGGAAAAGGTACTATGAGGTCGACCTCATGGGAGCTTCCTATGAGATCAAGCTCTGTGGGCCCCACCGTGATGTGTGTTGGACATCCACACCGTGCATTTGGTCGGTCCCCTCTAGGTTATGGCATATTCAAAAAATCAGCCATATCTGAATCTCAGGTGGGCCACACCATCTGAAACCATGTGAAATCATGCCTAAAACATCTAAAAGCACTTGGTGGGGCCTACCTTAGTTTTGGAATGGCTTAAATTTGGTGTGGCCCCTCATCCAAGTGGGACACACACAATGGATGGGCTGGATGTGTGAACCACATTTCAGTGGGCCCTATAAACAATCGGGAATGTTCCTATGGGTGGGCATCCACTCTCAATTGTTGTCTGTGGTGTGGCACAACTAAGTGATGGTGACTTGATTTTTTGGCCCATGGCTCACCACAGACGGGTGCATCTAATTGATGGGGCGGATGTCCGACACACATCCCGGTGGGGTTCCCATGAGGTTGACCTCATAGTATCATTTCCCTACACACATACACGCACACATGCATTAAAAAAATAATCCATTTATTCAGTTTTCATTTGCTTGTGCTGTCCCAACTGCATGATTGATTCAAAAGGAAGAAAGCCACCAAATGATTTCAAAAAAAAAAAAAAAAAAAAAATTTGCAGAATTTCACAACACTGCCTTTAAAATATGGCGACAATAATTTGGATTAACTCTAATAAGATCATGTCTACCCAAATGGTTGCTGGGTAATGGACCAATGATAAGCAAAAGTTTCTACATGAAATTTTGCTATCTGAGATTTTTTTTTTTTTTTTTTTTTAAAGCGTATTAAAGCTTTCTAATTTTTTTTTTTTTTTTTTAAGGCTATTATCTGAGAATTTTGCTGTCTGAGATTATTATTTAAGTGTGGGAAACATTAGATAACACAAACCATGGATGCTAAAGCTTACTCTTCACATAATGACTCATGATTTAATAGAATTTAGAAAATGTAAGATGGCAAAGTACCTGAAAAATTAGCTTCTGCCTCTGCCGAGGGGCATCTGAGGAGTGAAGAGGTTTTGTAGAAGAACCACCAGTGGCACTATCTGAAGTTGATTTTGCATGTATTGTACGTGTTACTCCCCCAAGCTTGAGCTTCACTTTTCTAAGCTTGTTTTCATGTGAGGAAGAATCCCTCCCATCTCCTGTTCCATTGCTACTGCAGCTATCCTTAGAGTTGCTCGAGCTTTTCCAATTTGCTGGCGCAAGGACGCCTTCACTGCACCGTTTAAAATCCAATGCATTCCGTCCCTTCTCGTTTAATGTCAACGATCCGCTTCTCGAACTACTTTTGTCATAGGTTTTAGAGAAATCTCTAAATCCTCCATCATCCTTACTAATCTTTCTGGAGAAAGTTTCACCTTCACCCCTTGAAGAAGATGCATTAAGATTCATCTCCTTCCTCCGAAAGTTGGTATTATAGGCTGAATTTTCATCACTGGAAACCTTGCTAACATTGTCTGAAGGCGGTGTGGACGATGAAGGCGAAAGATCTTGACCATCCAAAAAGGGCTGTGAGTCAGGCCGAGGTCGCCTGGATGTATTACTCCTCCGCTTCTTTGTCACAGCACTAGAACCATCGAATCCACAACTTCGGAATCCCTCCATAGAAGTGGCTCGAGCTAAAACCAGTGAAATTTCTTCTTTGAAAACTATGGAAGAAAAGCTATGCAACAACACCAATCATGGTAATCTTCTTTCCAAGTCCTGTCCCACCAAAAACGAAAAATAAGAACAGCAGCAATTGAATAAAATTCCTACCAATGCAATGCAGCAAATACAAGAAGAGGAATTCTACTACAAAGTGTAGATTTCATTAATTTCCATGAAGTGGCAGCACCAAAAGACCTCCACCATCCATGCTTATAGACAGATTAAGACAATTGATGTGGCAGGCCATTTCTGGATCCAATTTGGCAAAACTAACAAAGATCAAGTGCGTGTCTTTGTAAGGTTTCTCATACTACTACACAGGCAGCACAAAAGGCTTCCATGCACAAATAATTAAAACAAACCCATCAAGAAAACCCAAATTCAGAAAACTAACGTAACAAAATATTCTTCTCCGATTACCACTATACATAAGATGAAAAAAGATACAAATATCAAAAGCAGAAAAGGGGGGGACGCAAGTGCCTGCTCAGTATGTATTAGAGTTCATCTCATTGTAGCTAATTGTGTGTATTAGAGATCATATATCCTTTTGATAAGGATTAAAAATAATCTTGAAAACCAACAATCACGATCCCTAAAACAGAATTATCGTAAACTAAAACGAGAGGAACACATTTTCAGGAGTCTACCAAACAGGCCATAAGACCAATCCAAAAAACAAGCAAACATCAATGAAAGATAAAAACAAATCAAAACCAAATAGAGAAAGATCAAGGAAACTAAAAAAATATTAATAATAATACAAAAACCCAGATCAGAACACCAAGTAACTCGAAAGCTAAGATCAGAACAGAACAAATCCAGAAAATCCACATAAGAAACCCCCAAAAAGATCAATAAGAAAACAAAAGAAATCAAGAAAATCAACCAACCCAGATGCAAAAAAAGCAACAAAATCAAGAAATCCAGATGTAAAAAAGAAAGAAAGAAATCAAGACACCATCATCAACAGAAACCATATCCATCATCAAAAGATAGAAGAAATCAACAGAACACCCAATTCAACATCGACCCAGCAACCAACCAACCTACCTCAAAAACACCAACCAAATCAAGAAGCAGAGAATCAATCAACAACCCCACACAAACAGAAAACAGAAGAATTCCAGAAATCCACATAGAAATTCCATACAAAACGAGAGAGAGAAGGAGAAAACCGTTACCCTCTTCAGACCCATCTGAAACCCTAGCCCGCTCGGTCTGCAAAATAAGAAAAGAGATGAGAGTGCGAGTATGTCTTTTATAATTCGGGAGCGAGTAGGTTTTCTTTCTGTCGGACAGTCGTTTTATTAAGGTGAAAGGAGCTTCGTTGTGGCTGTTTCCTTCTTTCTGCTGTGGTTGCTGTCGCTCTTGTGGCTGTAGTAGGAATATCGAAAAAGGCGGAGTGGAGATTGGGTCGCGATGAGAGATGTATGAAAGGGGTGTGCTAAAATGCGCCATGTCGTTCGTATACCACACCTGCGTCTCTCTCTAACTCTTTTTCTTTTTATTTTCCCTCCCTCTATTCGTCTTCCGCGAGCGGAAAAACCCAGGGCTGATTTCTGACGAAGAGAAAAGCTTTGATACTCTGGCAGACTATGATAGATGATACTCAGGCACTTACAAATTACGTTCGTGGGATACAAATCAACTCAAATTAAACTGTCGTAGTTTAGATTTACAATGAACTATGCTTATATGATTATCTGATGTCTGGTTAGTGGACATATATTGGACGGTTCAAAATTAAAAGCATCCAATGGTCCTTATTCAACAAGAAAGTGTGTTTGAATCAGAGGCTAAGATTGTCCAACGTATCTAAATTTAGGACTGGGGTTTATACATAGTGGTTCCACCATTTAGACGGTTTAAATTGAGTTAATATATGCCACGTGTGCAATTTCTGAGTGTTTGCGTATCAAGCGTCGTGCTCTGCCTGAGTGTCATATAACTCCCCTTTTGGGAACTACACCATGCTCGGCCGAGGATCTGTACATTAGCCTCTTCGTAAGCATAATCCAAACCGTTGAGACTGTGGGCCCCACTATGAATGGTCCATGCATCATAAATCTCACTCATGAAAAAGTTCTAAACTTTTTAATTGGGGGCCAGCAAGAAACGGCTCAGAAGGGAAAATACAGCAACTGCGAACATCCAGAAGATTTGGGAGCGGATTAGCTGTTACCCGGGTAACAGCTTAATGGTTGTTACCCTTACCGTGTGGGTCCCACTTTTATGAATGTGTTTCATATCCACACCGCCCATCTGTTTTTTCATCTCATTTAAGATGTTATGCCGAAAAATTAAGCAGATCCTTCAAGTCAAAAAAGTTTTGTATTAAGCTAATTTCTAGTTCTGATTAACCTTATTGACGGGTTGGATGACAAAAAAACATTACAGATCTCCTTACAATGGGCCTTAGGAAGTTTTTAACGGTGAATGTTCAATCATCACTGCTTCTTGTGGTATGGTCCACCTGAGATGTACAACCCATACTATTACTCTGCAATGTTAGCCACCACCACATTGGGATTTGCTACATAGACTACAGTGTTGAGATGAGGTTTCTTGTTTTCTATTAATATTGTTGGTTAGAACATACAACCCACTGTAGTCACACCGCTATATTAGCCACCCCCACTCTCGGAGTAGATGCCATGACCTCAGTGTTGAGACGAAGCTATCTTCACTCATTTTCACTCAGTCTACCACCGTCCTAAAGGTGTAGGTGTAGATTTGAATGTGCTTTTCTTTTGGTTTCTTTCTTTCTGTTTTTCCTTTTTTTTATGGGTTAGTTCACACACTCTCACCATGGGAATTGATACCATGTCCTCCGTGTTGAAACGGTGTGGATATGCTTAATTTTTAGGAAATTATTTTAAAATGAGCTGGACAACAAATAGACAAAGTATATATACAACATATCATCAAGGTGGGGCCTAAGGTGATGATAACCCCCATTAAGCTGTTACCCGGTAACACCTAATCCGCGCCCTATAAAAGATATCGACCGTTTTTATTCACTGAAAAGTAGCCCCACATGTACTAAGTGAAGGGAGATGATACGGTACAGCCAGAATAATAGCTGGAGCCTATAAATATGGTAGAGCCATCTCCCGACGGGCGCGACTTGGCTGTTATCCGGATAACAGCTCAGTGGGTGTTACCCCTACCGTGGGGCCCACCTTGGTGATGTATTGTATATCCACACTGTGCATCCGTTTCTAAGTATCATTTAGGGTGGGGTTACAAAAATTAAGCAGATTCAAATCTTAGATGTACCATAACACAGTAAATAGTGGTGATTGAGTGACTCACCATTAAAAATTTCAAAAGGTTCATAGTAAGGTTTTCATAATGTTTACTTTCTATCCAACCCGTTGATAATGTAAAAAGGATACGGATGAAGAGAAATACAAATATCAACTGGATCCAAAACTTTTGTTGACCATAAAATGTTTTTAATAGTTATTTATCAGTGTTTCTTGTGGTATGGTTTACCTGATGTTTGGATCTTCTTGTGGTTTGGTATCATGTCCTAAAATGATAGAGAAAAACAGATGAACGGTATAGATACGCAAAAAATACATAAAGGGGCCCCACACAGTTAGGGTAACCCCCACTAAGCTGTTACCCGGGTAACAGCTAATTCGCTCCCTCTCCCGACAGTACACGTGGCAGGGTGATGTTTGTACCGGAAGCGGATTGCCGTGTGTGCCCCACCAAACTCAGTGGTGTGTTGACGTCAATAAGTTCTGTGCGCCCCATTGATGTAAGTGTAATATCCACACCGTCCATCCATTTTGCCCTAAAATGAGGCAAATCCAAAGCTCAGGTTAGGGCTCTCAATGGAGCGGGTTAGATCCGAGATCCGCTCCGCTCCAAACCCGTATAATAGGGAGTTGGATCTTAAAATAGGTCCGATTAACTAAATGGGTCGGATTCGGGTTTACAAAAAAAAATCCGAATATGATTCGGGTCGGATTCGGATATGGCCGTGAGATCCGATCGGATCCCTGTTATCGCATTATATTTTAAAACTGTAACGTTTAGGCTTCCACAAAAGTAAGTATGGCTCTTTGACTTCCGCTCTTTGGCTCTTCGACTTCCGCTCTTCAACTTTAATACCATGTGATAAATACCTTATCAACACCCGCTCTCTCCACCTCTCTTCCGACTCTTCCCAAATTCTTCTTTTTTAAAGGGTAATCAGATTCAAAAACAACGAGAAGAATAACAAGCAAAGGATTAGGTGACGATCTAAGCCATTCAACCATACAATATTCTGAGTATTCACCATTCATTGTGAGTGTTTTCTCTTTATTTTTTTATTTTAACAACGTATTTTATTTTTGTAACCATGTATCATGTAAATTGGGGTGCTGGGAAATCCCATAACGGTTCAGATCTATGATAAGGTGGGCTACGATTGATGTGGGATCGTTTTATATGAATGGTCCACTCTAAAACCAATATTATACAGCCCAATTTGCACAAATACGATTCTTAATAATCTCCTATGCGAAAAGTTATGCGGAAAGGATGCCCCTTTTTAACATGAGTGGGGTCCAAAGTGGGACCCACCTTAATGTATATGTTATATCCACACTGGCCATCCGATTTTCCACGTTATCGTAGGCCATGTCCCAAAAATTGAGACATGTCCTGATCTCAGGTAGACCATGAACGTCCACTGTTGAAACTTTCCTACGGCCCACCTTGATGGATGTGTTTCATCCAATCCGTCCATTCAATTTTACATATCATTTTAGGTAATGGTGCCAAATTTGAAGAAGATCCAGATATTAAGAGGACTATAACATAAGAAACAATGATGTTGGTCGTCCACCATTGAAACTTTCCCAGAGCTATTATAATATTTATTTTTCATTGAAAAATAAACTAACAATGCTCTTTGATCCCGTCATGGACTTGCCGAGCTAATGAACGGAATAGATCGTGCACGACGGACCTCATATAGCCATTAAAAAAAAAAAGTAAAGGAAGGAGTGCGAAATGCGGATCCTCTGTGCATGTGTGGCAAAGGAAAGCGGATTGGTACTGAGTAACTCATACGCTAATATAAGTATACTGAGTAAACACTGTGGGCTCCATAGTGATTTATGTATTTCATCCACTCCGTTCATCCATTTTAAAAGATAAATTCATATCTTGAGACAAAAAATAATGCATATGAAAAGATTAGGTGGACCATACCACAGGAAACAATGTGAATTGAACCTGTACCATTGAAAAAATCTTGGGGGCCGTGGAAGCTTTGGATCAATTTGATATTTGTTTTTCCCCTTCATCAATGTCTGTTTGATCATGTGAATAGGTTGGATGACAAATAAACATCACTGCAGGCCCTAGAAAGGTGTCAACGGTGGAAATCATTATACCCACTGCTTCCTGTGGTATGGTCCACCTGAGTTTTGGATATACTTCAATTTTGGTTTCAACCCCTTGAATGATATGTAAAATAGGATGGACGGTGTAGATAAACTACATACTTTTACAGTGGGCCCAACTGAGTTTACTCAGTACGATAAGAGCCACCGAGTAAGACGCAATCCAGATTCCAAATCCCGGTTTTCTCTCTGGACGTGACTCGGGTGAGGAAGCGGATTGTGTACCAACGTGCGGAGTAAACTATGTGGGGCCCAGTGATTTACGTATTTTATCCACTCCGTCCATCCATCCTAACAGAAAATTTTAGGTATGGTACAAAAAATGAAGCATATCAAAATCTAAAGTGGACCACACCACAAGAAATGTGTGAACTGAATGTCTACCATTGAAAAATTCTCCGAGGACATAGAAGTTTTGGATCAAGCTGATATTTGAGTTTTCCCTTCATCCATATCCATGTGATCTTATGAACAGGTTGGATGACAAATAAACATCACTGCAGGGCCGGGAAGGTTTTAACGGTGGAAATCATTATTCCCATTGTTTCCAGTGGCATGGTCCACTTGAGATTTGGATATGCTTAAATTGTGAGCTCAACCACTAAAATGATCTGGAAAAATATATGGACGGAATAGATAAAGCATGAACATTCTAGGTGGGCCTAACTGAGTTTACTCCGCACGATAAGAGCATGCCAAGTTACTCGGCATGCAATCCGATTCCCTTGGGTGAGACCCCGAAACCAGCGACGTGGGAGGGACCCTGAACCTAGGGCCCACCTGGATGTATTCATTGTATATCCATGTCATCCATCTATTTCTGCATATTATTTTAGGATTCTTTTCAAAAAATAAAGCAGATGCAAATTTTAGGTGGAGCACACCACAAGAAACGGTGCTTACTAAACACCTACCATTAAAAACTTCCTGGCGTCCACCATAATGTTTATTGACCATCCAATTTGTTGATAAGGTCATGCAGAGTAGGATGAAATGAAAAAGAAAACAAAAATCAGGTTCATAGAAAGCTTTTGTGGCCCACAAAAGGTTTTTAATGGTTATTAACCAGTATTTCTTATGGTCCACCGAAACTTGCATCTGCTTCATTTTTTCTGTCATGGCATCAATTAAGCCGGAAAAGTAGATGAACAGAATGGATATATAATTCATGCATCAAGGTGGGCTCCTATGGTCAGGGTCCCACCCACATTGCCAAGTCGTGCCTGTTTTCTCTCTCGCCAATGGATTGCGTGCTACGCAACCCCACTTTTACCTTGTGGAATTTCTCTTGGCCTTACCATGATCTATCTGTTACATCCACACCGTCCATCAATTTTTTTTAATTACTCTAAAACATGAGACAAAAAAGTGTGGCACATCCAAAGCTCAAGTGGACCACATAACTTTTCTTTTTATGGGTATTTTTTTAATGCTACTTTTCTTTTCCTTTTAATGGGTATTGTTAAAATACGCTAATGGTGTATCCCCTTTTTTTTTTCATTGTGCAGATTTTTAGTAGAAATGTCTTCTCCTACTGTTATTGAGCCTAATGTTACTCCCATAACTTGTGAAAGTAACGAGGAAGTGGTAGAGGTAATGAGCCAATCTGATGGTCCAACAGAGGTCACCAACCAACCTGTTCTTAAAAAACCAAGGAAGTTGACTTCTTCTGTATGGAATGATTTTGAAAGAGTAAAAAAAGGTGATATTTTTGTTGCTATTTGCAAGTTTTGCAAGAATAATTTTACTGGAGCAAGTACAAGTGGGACGTCACATTTGAAAAATCATTTACTTAGGTGCCCAAGAAGATTTCAATGTGATATATCTCAAAAAATACTTGCTGCAAAAGAAGTGAGAAAGGATGAAAAAATGGCTATTGAAACATTTAAGTTTGATCAAGATCAAAGTAGACTTATGCTTGCTCGAATGATTATCTTACATGAGCACCCATTTTCCATGGTTAAACATGTTGGATTTAGAATGTTTGTTAAAAGTCTTCAACCAATGTTTAAGATCATGTCTTCCAATACAGTTAAGAGCGATTGCCTGAAGATATATGAGCATGAAAAAGGAAAAATGTATGAGATGTTAGACAAGTTTTCGGGTAGAATTAGTATTACAACTGATATGTGGACATCTTGTCAAAATCTTGGATATTTGTCTTTGACGGCTCATTACATTGATGTAGATTGGCAAGTGCAAAAGCGAATTCTGAATTTTTTAAAGGTAGATGTTCCTCATAATGCAAGCAATCTTTCAGAAATTATATTGAAGTGTTTGATGGATTGGAACATTGATGGCAAGTTGTTTGCCATAACCATGGACAATTGTTCCACAAATGATAGCATTGTCACCAAGCTTAAAGATCACTTCAATTTTAAGAATATACTTGTGAGTAACGGTCAGTTATTTCATGTTCGATGTGCCACTCATATTTTAAACTTGATTGTTCAAGATGGGTTGGAGGCAATTCCTGATGTGATCAACAAGATAAGAGATAGTGTGAAATATGTTAGAGGTTCTCAGAAAAGGCAATACTTTTTTGATGAAATTGCAAAACAAGTTCGAGTTAATAGGGAGAAAAGCTTATGTCTTGACTGTCCCACAAGATGGAATTCAACATTTTTAATGCTTCAAGTTGCTTTAGAATATAAGAATGCTTTTTATCGTTTACAAGATCGTGACTTGAACTACAAGATTGCACCATCTGAAATCGAGTGGGAAAAAGCAAGTGTAGTTTGTAATTGCTTGAAGCTCTTTTATGAAGTTACCAACATTTTCTCAGGTATTAAATAATTAACTTCATTCTTTTGAATTTTTAATTTTCTAAAATTTATTACATATGTTTGTTATTGTTTAAATAATGCAAGTGTTCTTTTGAAGAATGAGTTTAACTTCTTCTTTTTTAAATTCTTTTCTAGGTGTCAAATATCCAACTTCTAATCTTTATTTTCCTGAAATATGTGAGATCAATTTGCAATTGGTTGAATGGTGCAAGAGCTCAAACAATTTTATTAGCTCTATGGCATGGAAGATGAAATCCAAATTTGATAAGTATTGGGGCATTTGCAATTTGACTTTATCAGTGGCAGTCCTCTTAGATCCTCGATTTAAGATGAAATTGATAGAATACTACTATCAAGAAGTTTATGGTAGTAACGCCACATTTCGGATCAAGGATACTTTTGAAGCTATTGAACATCTTTACAATGAATATGCTGCTCGCTCATTAACTTCTTCTGTCCAAGATATGGCTCGCGGAGTTGAAAATGTTACAAGAGTTGGTGATGTTTGTTCATCTAGTGATAAATTGAAAGGGTTTGATAAATTTCTTCATGAAAATTCACATGGCCAACATATGAAGACAGATTTAGATCTTTACTTAGAGGAACCGGTCTTCCCTCGAATTGCAACTTTTGATATATTAAATTGGTGGAAAGTGAATAAAGATAAGTATCCTATATTATCTGAGATGGCCCGTGACATTCTAGGGGTCCCTATATCAACTGTTGCATCGGAATCGGCTTTTAGTACTGGCGGTCGAGTACTCGATCAATATCGAAGTTCATTAAATCCAGAAACTGTACAAGCTTTAATATGCACACAAGATTGGTTGAAGACTGAAGTAGAAGGTAAATAAGTTTATAATTATACAATTCTCTAATTTAGTTAATTTTAATATATTCATTAGTTCATAATTTAATAAATTTTTTAATTCAATATTTTTTTAGTGTACAATTTTTTATGATATTCTAATTCTTTGATATATTCATTAGGTTATGCTTCATCTTTGGATAGTTCTACCACATCATACATTGATTCAGATTAATATATTCGTGGTATGTTCTCTCTTTTATAACACCATTTTCTTTATAATGTATATTTATTCTTATTTGTATGAAATTTTTAATAAATAATTATATTTTCTTTTGTAGGTCAAGTGAGTTTTGAGAGGTAGGATATTGTAGTTGTGACATCTTTTATAGGATAAGTATGTCTTTACTATATTTTTATATTAATATGCCTTTAATCTTTATTTATTTATTAATTAATTATTTTTTTTATTGTTTTATTTTTGCAGGTGAAGTAAATGATAGAAAATGAAATGAAGATTATAACAACTATTTTTTATGAATTTTTTGAGGATGTCCTACTTAATATTTTTGGATTGTTGGGTTTTATGATGGAGCCAATTGCATGATACATTTTTTCATTTTTTGGGGGGGGGGAGATCTTTATTTGAAATTAGGGCAAATGATGATATATGTATGACCATTAGATTCGTTGGTGATATCTTGATACCTTTTTTTATTGTATTTTTTGAGGTGTTTAGGATTTAAAATCATTTAATGATGGTATGGTTTGGATATTTGATGTTGCTTTCTTTGAATATTTGCAACATTTTATTGTTAAATTTAATATGTTATTTATATACTTTTTAAATTTGTGATGTGGTGGATTCGGACCTAGATCCGACCCGAATCCAATGGCTATATGGATTTTGGATCGGAAATGGATCTGGCTATTTATAAATGGATCGGATATGGATATCACATTTTGGATCCGAGTCGGATCCGAATCCGAGTCCGTATCCGGCTATAGATATTCGGATCTGGAGCCGGATCTAAGTGGATCCGATCCAGATCCGACCCATTGAGAGCCCTAGCTCAGGTTGAGTACACCACAGGAAGGGAACATTCCAACTGTTGAAACCTTCCCAGGCCACCGTGATGTTTATTGTCATTCAACCTGCTCATAAGGTTACATGGACATAGATGTAGACCAAAAACAAATGTAAGATCGATGTAAAACCTATGCAACCCCTAAGAAGTTTC
The DNA here is from genome assembly GCA_003013855.2 of Liriodendron chinense. Lineage (NCBI taxonomy): Eukaryota > Viridiplantae > Streptophyta > Magnoliopsida > Magnoliales > Magnoliaceae > Liriodendron > Liriodendron chinense. The sequence goes on from PVNU02004051.1 coordinate 4,358,826, forward strand.
CAGTGGTAGAGGTTCAATCTCCATTTCTTTATGTGGTGTGGTCCACTTGAGCATTGGATTTATCTTTTTTTACATTCCATTCCCTCAAATGGTCTTCCAAAATGAATGGACGGAGTGGATATCACATATGCATCATGGTGGGGACCCACAGAACTCAGTAACGTGAACACACCACCCACGTCGCACACCACCACGCAATCCGCCTCCGTTGGACTTCGTCCACCTGTGGCGTACGTTTTAAAAAACGTCACGATACAATCATAACCATTACCATAATGGACGCGGATTGCATACTACACCAGTGACCAGGTCGCTACTGGACGGTGCTATGTGGGCCCTACCATGATGTATGTATTATATCCATGCCGTCCATCCATTTTTTCTGCTCATTTTAGGGCATGAGCCCAAAAATGAGTCAGATCCAAACCTCAAGTGGACCACACCACAGGAAAACCATGGTTATTCAACATCCACCATTAAAAACTTCCAAAGTGCCCACTGTAATGTTTATTGGGCACCCAACCTATCAGGTCCACCTGAAATTTCGATTTTCCTTATCTTTGGGCTTATGCCCGAAAATAGGGGGAGCAGATTAGGCGTTAGCCGGGTGACAGCTTATTGGGTGTTACCCTTACCGAAGGGCACACCTTAATGATGTGTTTTATCCACACCCTCCATCCGTTTCTCCATACCACTCTAGGATACGGTCCCAAAAATCAAGTATATCCCAATCTCAGGTGGACAACACCAAAAATCAAGCCTCGCCATTAAAAATTCCAAATGGCCTATCATATGGTTTTCGTCATGTCAAGAACACCATGATGAAAGGAAAATACAAATATCAGCTTGATACAAAAATTTTGTAGCTCATAAAAAGTTTTTAATAATCATTTATCATTATTTTTATTGGAATTGTCCACCTGAGATTTGGATCTTCTTAAGGTTTGGAATTACATCCTAAAATGAAATGTAAAAACGTATGTACAGTGTGGATATACAAAAAATACATCAAGGTGGGCCCAACATGGTTAAGGTAACACCTTGTTACCAAACAAGGTGTTACCCAAGTTACAGCTAATCTGCTCCTTAAAATGGGCTGGAAAAATGAATCCACACCGTGGATAAAATATATACATCATGGTGGGGGCCATTGAGCGTTGTCCAGTAGCTAATTTGAATGGCCTGCATAAGTATCCGATTCTTACATCACTTTGCCAATTGTGATGTAGATAGATGGTTGTGCATATTCCAACATATCATTGTAGACCCCCCACCCCAAGCCCACAAGCTGATTGGATTGGATCAACACCAAACTTGAACCCATCAACTCACCCAACTTAAACCCAATGTTCAACCTAAACCTAAACCTTGAACCTAACTATAGGGCCTTAAAACTTAAAACTTAAAACTTGAAAACTCAGCCAACTCAATAAGTTGATTTGCTGAGTTGACCCACTGAGTCAACCCACCCAGTCACGAGCCCATCCGATCAGCCTACCCAATCAACCCACCTAATCAAATTAAAGCTCAAAATCAACCTAAAACCCAAGCCCAAATGAAAAGTCCATTCAAAATCTAAAACACTAGCAAATAGGCACCAACAAAGGTAGAGCCTCCACACACTTGGGGAGGCTCCCTTACCAAAACAGGAGAGCCCATGTGGCCTCAAGTGCCGCTTGCCACGTGATGATTCCCCTGCTTTGGCAAGGGCGCAATACGTGTGCTCTTCCTCCTTTAGCAACCCGCAACCATGTGCAAAACTGTAATAACTTAGATGCCCCTCTTCCTTAGCTAAAATTACAACCTATGCCATCCAAATCAACCATTGAGATCTTACCCTATGGCAATTTCAAATCCAGACCATCTAAACCCTTTTCAACCTTGAACTTACAAAAAATTATTCGAAAATCAGGCTTGGGTGCTATAAATAGTTCCATTCCCTTCTCATTTCAATCATCCCCCACTACCCAACACACCTCATGATCTCAGAAAATCCAAAAAACACATTCCCATTTCCAAAACTTCTCCATCAAAGGAAAAACCCCTTAACTTAGCCATTCCATCCCTCCACCAAGGGGAGGAGAGAGTAGTAGAAAAGAGCCCAGCCTAAGTCAACCCAATCAAGCCTGAAACCCTAAGTCACCTGAGTAACTAAAGCCTCAATCCCAGCCTCTTAATCCAATCCTTGTGATGCAGCTATTCACCATTCTATCTAATCCAAAATTAGCTTCATCTAGTTTCACATAAGCATTGTGTGATATCCATTCCCCTCTCAACCCCCTTGCTTTGCATAACATATATAGCATCCTCACTCGGTCAACTTGAGTGTATGCTTTGAGGCTTGTCGAGTTCCTCGAACCCTTTCTATAAAAAAATTAAAAAATTAAAAAAATAAAAAATAAAAAAAACTCAGGTCAATTGGTTATTCTACTTGACAAGTAAATGAGTTAGGGCATATTTATCTAGCTCGAGAAACTACTTGACAGCGATGGTGCATTAAACACGTCATCCAACACACTGCATACATAAGTGTATAAATATTAATATTCGACAATTCGATTAATCCTGTGAAGTAAAGACCATATATTTGGTTGGGAAGATTAGGAGCCTAACACCTTCTCTCTCTGTAACCATAGTCCCTTATCTAGAATTTCTGATCGTAAATCAAGGAGTGATTTTTTATAGGGCTCTCAATGGAGCGGGTCAAATCCAAGATCCGATTCGCTCCGAATCCATATAATGCGGATTTGGATCTTAAAATAGGTCCGATTAGTTAAATGGACCGGATATGGATCTTAAAATAGGTCCGATTACTTAAATGGAGCAGATATGGATTCACAAGAACATATCCGAGTTAGATCCGAATCCGATTAAGATCCGACTCATTGTCACCTTACTGTATATGTTACATTCTTGCTGGCCATCCGTTTTACAAATTATTTTAGGCCATTTGGACCATACCATAGTAAATAGTGGGATTTGCATCATTTTTCTACTAAATTAAATATATTATATTATATATTTTATATCATATATTTTTTAGATTTGTAATGGGGGTGCATTCGGACCTAGATCCGACCCGAATCCGATGGTTATATGGATTTTGGATCGGAAATAGATCTAACAATTTATAAATGGATCGGATATGGATATCACCTTTTGGATCCGAGTTGGATCTGAATCCGATCCGAATCCGTCTACAGATATACGGACTTGGAGCCGGATCCAACTGGATCCGATCCAGATCCGACCCATTGAGAGCCCTAATTTTTTAGGGTCGAGAATCTTTGGGTTTCCCTTATTAAAATGTTTCTGTAGGGTCTAGCCAACCGTAAAATCAGAGTAATTAGCTAGTGACGACTCTAATGTAAAATACTAATTATCACATGCTATTACCTTCAAACTAGTAAAAAATTGCTGCGTGAGCGAGATTCCCTCGCAATCGGGGATCCAACATCCACAATAATCTCCCAAAAGGCAAGTGAAAACCCACACGGAGTATATAACCTAGGCACACAGTTTGCATGTGCCCTATCAACTGAAAGTTACTATAATCAGAAGGAGCCACAGAGATGTCCGTCACAAATCTACTTCGTTGATAAGTTTTTAAAGACCATAATAGAAAAGGAAATAAAAAAATCAGGCAAATATAAAACTCATGTCTGTGACACCACATGAAAAATGGAATGAACAGAAACTTCCACAGTTGAAACCTTCCTGGAGCCAACCATGATATTTGTATGTTATCCAAACTGTTTATAGGTTTATTAGTACCTAGATAAGTCGTAGGCACAAATATCATCCTGATACAAAACTCATTTGAGCCCCCATAGGGTTTCCAATAGTTGGTCTTCAATCCATTTATTTCTTGTGTTGTGATCCACATGAGTTTTGAATCTACTTGATTTCTAAATTCATGTCCTATTGTTGTCTTATAAAACTGATGAACAAAATGAATTTGTGATAGGAATCTCTAAGGGTCCCACATAGCTTCGAACTAAATCAACTTTCTTCTCAGGGCAGAGGGAATCTACATCTGTATAACCCCTCCTTCACATGAGGATGATATTAATACCTCTAGCGTTTTTTTTTTAAAGAAAATAAGAATTTTGTTTTTATTAATTTCAAAGAGGAAAAGCTCCAGAATATATACTAAGAGTCATAGGAAGCCCACACCCCAGGCTAGGAAATAAGGGGAAAAAAAAAAGAAAAGAAAAGAAAAGAAAAAAAACAAGCCCACACCTCAAGCCAAGAAAAGGAAATCCACCCTTAGATCAAAGGTCGAAGGGAAACCTCACCACCTGGGCTACAGGAAAAGGCAAGAGGCACAAACAAGAAAGGAAAGAGATAGGAGGAGTTCATAAGGCTAAGCAAAAGCACTAGAAGGCAAATAGCAAATGACGCGAGGTAGCCAATCCTGACAATGAGAGATCACACCGTCTTGGAATGATGCGAGCACATGCATTCAAATGGTTTAAGTAGTAGGCCCTGAGTAGTATATAAGCGCATTGACCATTAAGATGTATCCAATCGAGTAAGCGCAGTAACAAATTCTTCATTCTATATCTCGAGGGAGAAGCTTCCAACAACAGAGTCGTAGAACCTAGCAAGGCCCAAACAAGTAAGACACAAACATTTGTCTCCAGGCCCTTGGCGATCCGCCATAGAGACCACGCCCCACATAACTTAGTGGGAATGTCTTTAATCTTAGACACTAGGGGGGGTCGGGCACCCAACGAGCTTGGCTCAGGCGCCCGAAAATACCTGAAATCAGCTTCTGGAATCTGAATTGCTGGATCTTTTTTTTTTTTTTTTTTTGTGTAAGGGGGCCGATGACTGTTGTAGGGGGCTCGATGAATGTGTCAGGCACTCAAAATTCTCCTGGATTTTTGCTAAAACTCTCTGGACAAAAATTGATTCTATCGAGCACCTGATGGGATTGGGTCAAGCGCCCTATGGTGCGCGAACTGTAATGTTGGTTGGCCAATTTTACATGAGATTTATTTCTAATACTGGTTGTTTCCTATTTAAGGGGGTGTAATGCGGTATTAGGGTAACACGGGGAGTCCTAGACATGTTCGTGTGGATTGGGAGAATTCTAGGGTGAGAGAATAAGCTTGAGGAAGAGCTACATTAATCTTCTCTGAGAAAGCTTGGGTTTCTCTCTGTAAGGCTTTGGGATCCGGGTTAGTCATTCTTTTGTAATCTCAGGTAACTTCTGATTCATAATGGATTGTTCGCATTGTGCCATGGTTTTTTTACTCGTAAGGGATTTTTTCATGTTAAAATTTGGATTACCTTCTCTTGGATTATCGATTTGCTTGATTTTAGCCGTTGTGGTTTGCCTTGTGTGATTCACTTCCACTGCCGGCTTTTCCCAACATAACTCTCAGAAAAGATGAGAAGCATAGAAAGCTAACGAAGACAAGGCTTATCTTAACACAAGCAAGAATCCAATCATTTTTAAGATGTAAGGTTATTTCCATTCTTGAAACAGGGAGCCAATGGAGTAGCTAATAAAAGATAGGGAGGCACCAAGCAACTGTGATATGCCATGGATATGCCATGGAGCGTGAGTTGCAAGGGAAGACCTAAGGACAAATATAGCTTTAGATTTAACATCTTCAAGGATGAGTACATTTATTTTTTTACTTTCAAGTATGCCAACTTAGGAAAGGAAAACAAAGCTTACCTATCAGTGAACCAACTGGATCCCAAAACTTTCCACAATACCTATGGAGTGTAGAAGAGGTGCGGCCCTTACTGTAGAACCCACCTTGATGTAGTTGTTCTATGCCCATGCATTCCATCCTTTTTCATATCATTTTATGGCATGATCATCAGGAAAGAAGTAGATCCAAATCTAAGGTGGATTAGTGATTCAATTCCCCACCTTGAAAAACTTCCTAAGCCCATAGAAAATTTTATTTTCCATCGAACTCGTTGATAAGGTCACCTAAACCTGGATGAAGGTAAAAGAATAAATATCAGCTTGATCAAAACCTTATGTGGCTCCCAAAATGTTTTAAATGGTCAATCACATCGTTTCTTTTGTTAGGTCCACCTGAGATTTGGATCTGTTTAATTTTTTAGCTCATTTCATATAATGATGTGGAAAAACAGATGGACGGCGTGGATATAGAATAAATGAATCAAGATGGGTCATATGCTAAGGGCCGCACCGCCATTGGTGTGGCTGGGGCTGCACCTAATCTTGTTCCCGACTTTATGGGGATGCGCAGTTTAGTCCCTCTACGCATGTGGCTTAAGTTAGAGACGAACGGCATAACGCGGGATCATCCACATGGAAAGCTGAGCAGCTTTTTTTTTTAAAGGCCAGGGCGGGCACACGTGCGAGTTTCAGGGGGCATCGTAGCCATCTCGCAGATGGGCCCCACTGTGCAAGATGACCTGCCTTGAAGAGTACTGGTCCACCCATCAAGTGGATCATTGGGCCCCATGACGAACCGGCGGACGTATTTTTGGGCCAATTCATGTAGACGATGGGACCTACCTGGGCCCACCTGATGCACGGTTTGGATGTATCACGTGGCCATGCGTAGAGGTCCGTGTGGGCTTAACCAACAAAACTGTTTCTTCTCCTCTCTCCTGAAAAGGACGGGTAACTCGCAGGAGCTGACCAAATCGTAGTTCGGTGGAACCGATAAACCGGATCGGAGCCGGTTAGTTGGGTTCAGTCCGGTTCTGAATTGCACCGTTTCAATTTCGGTTCCAAAAATCAAAGAATTGGTTAGTTCCATTCTGTTCTCGATTTGGGGTTTTGTAGAACTAAAATAGACGTAAAACCTTACCCGAACTCTAGGTGTTCAACCCTCACTGTTTCATGCCGAGCAGTCTACGTAAAATTTGGATCTATCTGATTTTTTTTAATGTGGCCCACTTAAACATTGCCTAGCAATGGGGTGGACGGTGTAGATCTAACAAACACAGTGCATTGCATCAAGGAATCTAATGCAATTGGGCTGGATTATAAAAAGCCCAAAACTGCGGAACCGAAACCAGTTTTTACGGTCCAGTTCCGGTTCTAAATTTTCTGAAATCGTAGGAAATGGTTCGATTCTAATTTCCCCCCAAAACCAGACTGAATCTAACCGTGTGCACCCCTATCTAGCATAGATTGCCGACTCGTCCGAGTCAACTCAGACTCAGTAGAGTCGAATCCGGTTCAGCACCGCAAATCAGCATTGAAGATATGTCTCGCGTCACTCGAAAATCAACTCAGGACCGAACGAGTCAGTCCGAGTCACCGAATGTATCTCTAGATCTCCAGATTTCAGATGGGGTGGCAACTGAGCTGGGCTGGCACGAGTCCAGCCTACTTGGGTAGGTTTGGCTCATCATTGGGGCCCATGGGTTGGGGCCGCTTGATTTATTGGGCCCACCAACGGATTGGGCTCTCTTGGGCTTTTCGTTCCATATCCCAATTCATGTACTGGAAATGGACAAAACTTGGCCTGGCCAGGTTACAATCCTACACAACTCCATTCTATGGGGGACCCACCATCAATGAATGGGACCATTCACCTGATGGGCCATCCCATGATGAAACCTTGAGTGTATTATCATCATTTCACCACAGGAGAGAATTCATGGCTTGGATGGGCTGCATGCTTAGCTTGAAAATGAATGGTTAAAACTTAAAACCAAAGAGAATTACTATGGAATGAGAGGTTGAGATCTGATCACCTGTAGGCCACGGTCCCACACCTTATGGCACAATACCATGTTTCCCGCCAAAATGACACTTGTGTAGGGAATCACTACCGTGAAAACAGTCGGCCCACCATGAATATATCAACCCTCTTGAGTCTCAAGATCCATTCAGTGTCTCACCTGGTGGGAGGGTTGTCGATCCATACCGTCCATCTAGCAGATCTTGCCAGTGGATATATAACCCATGGTACAAAAAAAACAAGTTTGTGAGCAGTTCATGGATCACATGAATTGGTTCTGCTTCATGTGAGTAGTTAAACAAAGAAACGGGAGAGCATTGTCAAACAACCACTCTCTCTATAAGCTAGAGCTGTTATAGGATGAGATATTAATGTATATCAAGAGACTTTAACATTCCAACACTCCACCCATATGGGGTGGAATTCCGCACAGAAACATACTGGGCGAGGGTGGAGGAATACTCAACTCACACCATAAACGCCCCCCTATTAGAATATATTCCGATGGCATAATTACTACTTTCGGGATTCCAACACTTGACCTTTCGCTCTCATACCATGAAATCACATAGAATTCTCCAAATTCCAAGTGTTATGAAGCATGTCAAAAAGATTACATCAGCTTTGCAGCAGGGCATATACAATGAGTTATGATTATTTAGCCATGTAAATGTAGCAGCAGTTGCAGGCTGATGTTGACAGAGCTTGTTTGCAAAGCTTCTTACTCAGAGGATACATTCTTACAATCTCCGCATGTAAAAATTGTAGGACCCACTGTGATGTATGTATCTTATCCACGCCATTCATCCGTTTCATCAGCTCATTTTAGGGCACGAGCCAAAAGAACGAGGCAGATCTTAAGCTCAAGTGGACCACACCATAGGAAATGGTGGGAATTGAACGCCTAACGTTGAAAACTTCTTCAGGCCTTGGATGAAGCTGATATTTGTGCATACCCTTCAGACATGTCAGTGTAATCTTATAAAAAGTTTGGATGATAGATAAACATACCTATGAGACTCAGGAAGGTTTCAATTTTGAACTATGGATGTTATTAACCTCCCTATAATTTCCTATGTTGTGGTCCACTTTATCTTCCAATTATCTACTTTTTTTTGGTTTCTTATACCCTAAAACGACATGATAAAATAGATGGACTGAGTGGATCACACACATGCATCATTGTGGGACCCATAGATTTTAACCGTACCTAATTCCTAATTATTTTTATGCTTTTGGACTCTTTTTTCAGAGTTAGTTATGTAGTTATTTTCCTCTCAAATAAGTACATTTCAAAAGTCGTTATTAGTTACTAACCCTTACTTACAGATGTAATTGAAAAAACAAACACCCCTAAATGCATCATAAAATGGCTCCAAACATTATCATCAGGACTCAAGTCTCAATAGTACATTTAAACAAAAGTAGCTTATGAAATTAGGCCATGTTGGTTTCAACCCATATGTGATTGAAACCACCAATGTGTACATTTTACTAGAAACAACAACGGTGCCAAATGATATTAGTTTTTCTTCTTACTGTCCTTATTGTATTTCAGTACAAAGATATGAGCCATTTTTTTCCGGGTGAATTGACGATGATTTCCCTTTCAATCTAGCACTTTTTTTTTTTTTTGCATTTTTTTTACATGCCAGAAAAAATAACTAAATGAATTACAACCTCATGTATGAAGTGCATTCTTCTTATACAACTTATTCTGAGAAGTAATTTGAAGGATGAAGAAATGACAAAACAAACATGCAGTAAGGAAGTTTGGAACCATACCACTCCAGGATGGCTGCCAATGCTCAGGATGATGATTTTGATATATCAAGGCATATCTTTGTTTCTGTTTCAAAACGGCCATTTGGCTGAGCATAACAAGCTTGACCGAGATGGAAGCTTTCTTTTTGCGTTTTCCACGGTTACGGTTTAGGATCCAATACTCGTGCAGAAGTTAAAGCTATGGTCGAGTGGCTAGGGCTATGCATGGATCGTGGGTTCATGAAAGTGGAATTGGAGAGTGACTCTACGGTTGTAGTTGATATGCTAAACGGCAGGTCCCCATCCATGTGGAGGATGTGGTAGAGGGTTGATTTGTTCACGCACCGGGTCGATATAAATTAAGATATCCTTTGTGCTAAGAGAGGCTAACTGTGGGGCGGATGGTCTAGCAAGATGGGGTAGCGAATAGCAGACTAAGCAGCTGCTTAATTCGCCATCCGAGCTTCCTTCTGCCATTAGAGGAAATTTGCTACTCGATAGAGTAGGTGTGGGAAACTTCAGAGGCAAAGTTGGAGTTAGGGCTATTGAGTAAATTGTGGGGTATATGATAGGCAGTCCCGTCATTTTTTGTGATGTGAGCTTGCCAGAAAGCTTGTAAGTTTGTTCGATAAATAAATAGAATTACTTCTTAAGAAATAGCATAACAAGCTTGACAAGCATTGTGAAAAGGGGGGCAAAATGTGACAATTGAACCTCAAAAATTGTAAATTAGCTTTGAGAAATTGTTATCAGTAACAACATAAATGCAAGTGGCTGAAGAGCGGATGCGATTGCATCTGACCTCTGGTTGGACCATTAAGTGTCCGGCCATATCTATGTGGCTGCCCACTATGATGTATCTGTTTATCCGTGTTGTCCATTCCTTTTCTAAGATCATGTTAAGATATGGTAAAAAAATGAAGTAGATCCAACACTCCAGTGGACTACACTAGAGATGACTCTAGTATTTAATGCTGCAACACAAGCGTACTATTTGGTGTGGTCCAATAAAGCGTTGGATCTACCGCATGTTTTGGCCTATACCTTAACATGATCTTAGAAAAGGAATAGACAACCTGGATAAGTAGATACATCATGGTGGGCACTCATGCAGATATGGTCGGACGCTAAGAGGTTTAACCAAGGTTGGACACAATCCGAGTGCGGATTAGGTGTTACCCTTACCATGGGGCCTACCTTGATGATGTGTTGTATATCCATTCCATGCATCCATTTTTCCATCCCATTTTAGCATGTGGTCTAAAAAATTAAGCAGATCCTAATTTTATTAGTGATTGAATGCCCACCATTAAAAACTTCCTTGGACCCACCGTAAGCAGGTCCATAATGTTTATATGTTATCTAAACCATTGATAAGATCAATCAGACCTGGATGAAGGGAAAATGCAAAGATCAGCTTGATCCAAAACTTTTGTGGCCTACAAAAGGTTTTTAATGGTCATTCACCACTTTTTCCAATGATGTAGTCCGTTGAAGATTTAAATCTGCTTAAGTTTAGGGATAAAGCCCTAAAATGAGCTGAAAAAACAGATGGACAGTGTGGATATACAAAAAATTCATCAAGGTGGGCCCCAAACCATAGTGTTACCCGGGTAACAGCTAATCCAAGCTTAACCGAGCTTGACCGGGTGCCGGCACCATGTTAATGGTGCCATTGCTTGTTGGGTGGAGTGCCTGCAGTTAGGATTGTACATTCTATCACGGGAATGGCCCAAAATCCAATCAGCATGAAATTCAAAGGAATGGTGTTATAGATCATTTGCAGCTTTTGATGGATGGTTTAAATCTTCGACATTTGTGGACAGTTGGCACAAGTGACAATTAAGGCAACTTGATTCATTAAAAAAAAAAAAAAAAAAGAGGCCAGTGTGCCCTTTTCTCCCTACCAAGACACGGTACAACGCGATAAAAAAAAGAAAAGTGGCTACCAAACCAGCCCTAATGCGTCCAAGGAGAATTAGACATGGATTAATAGGAGGCCCGTTTTTCTACAACTGGCTGTGTATGGGGCCTGTAGTCGTTTTTGCAGCATGCAGCCTGTCCAGCAGGGTTGCTCTACCATGAAAATGGCACATCCCAAAATTCAAGCTGATCCAATCACTGAATGCTTGTTTGGATACCACTAAGCAGTAGATAAGTTACTTTTTCCACTTCCAACCATAGATAAGTAACTTATTTTAGATAAGTTTGGTTAATGGTTAATTATAAGTCACTTTTTTACTTAAAATTATTTAATCATTTTAATTGATTCTTTTAGCTTTTTCACTTTTCATAAGTTGTTGGAGACGATGAAAGAGAGGAGAAGCTAATAAGTACGTGGTTTACTATATATACATATTTGCTTAATAAGTAGAAACTAAAATAAGCTTCATGAGGTGTGAGTAGCTTATCTTAAGTAACATGCTATCCAAACGCCCATGAAGAGACCATTGTTTTACAATGATTAACCATATGAAAATTTCAAAATTGACTTTGTGGCCACCTATTGAGTGAACAAATGTGATTTTTAAGACATCCTATTTTCATGGTGGGTTTGTACAGTTTGGATGACATGCACACACCATACCAGTCCCCACATTGAGTAAGTTGCACCAAAATTCTCCTCAACAAGAAGAACCTTAGGGTAGTGTATATTTAAGGTATCTTATTTTTTGGTGAAATAAGTAAATTAAATTTTTTATAATGTAGACAATAAACTAAGTTCAACATGATATTAGCGCTAGAGTTTTCTCATCTTCTTTCATCTTCGTGACAACCAGTCCGTTGCCGGAGTTGAAGCATCACGATCATCTCACACTTGGACGCAAGAAAGCTACAACTCGTTCCCTGCTGCCCCACCATCCTCTCTACCGTCGGTTTCACTGCGCTCGCTTCATTTCGCAGTGGGCGATCCCTGTCAAGCACAAGGCCTCTCCTCCACTGGCGAACCGAATTCCGGCCCAGCTCTCCCCCTACCGATGGCTAACTCCGTCGCTTACGCCCATCGCTCTCTCATTTCCGCACACCCGACTGCCGCCGCCCGTTTCCCGAAACCTTGGCGGCACCGCATCTGCTCCGGCGAAGTGCTGAGCATCCACAGAAGCGGGTTGCGTACAAAGTTGCGTGGGTCCCATTACTATGTATGTGTTATATCCACACCGTCCATCCATTTTGCTAGATAACTTTAGGGCATGGGCCGGAAAGGCAGATGCAAAGTTCAAGTGGACCATATCATAAAAAGGAGTGGGGATTGAAAGCATACCGTTGAAAACTTCTTAAGGGCCACAAAAGTTTTGGATGAAGCTGATATTTGTGTTTTCCCTTCATCCAGCTATGTGTGACCCTATGAAAAGGTTGGATGGATTGTAGGCCTAGTAAGTTTTCAACCGTTAGCATTTAATCCCACCGTTTTTTGTGGTGTGGTCATTTAAGCCTTAGATCTACCTCATTTTTTAGCACATGCCCTAAAATAATACCGCAAAATGAATAAACGGTATAGATATAATACAAACCGAGCTTAGTGATGCGCATACCGCGAAATCCACTTCCAAGTTTAGCTTGGAAACGGTGTGGCTTGCTACGAAGATCTAACAGTCCGTGACCCCATCTTCCTCGAGCTTTGCCTCCAGCTAGGGAGCGGCAAAGATCTGCCGCGAACATGATATCCACACCGTCCATCCATTTTGCAAGCTTATTTTTTAGCCCATGATACGGAAAATGAGCCAGACCCAAACCTCAAGTGGACCACACTATAAAAAGCAGTGGAGTCAGACATGGATGAAGGGGCTCGATTCTAAAAGTTCCGGAGCCTCCAAGTTTTCAAGTGGTGTGTTCCACTAGAGGTTTGAATCGGGAGCGGACTAGGTGAGACCCCGGATCTACCAAGGTGGGTGGACCCCTGACTGTGGAGTCCACTATGATGTATGTGATTACATCCAGGCCGTCCATCCGTATTGAAAGTTCATTTTAGGGCATGATCCAAAAAATGAAGCAGTTCCGAATCCTAGATGGACCATAGTACATGAAAAAGTGGTGATTGACTATTAAAAAATTCTTGTGGACCCAAAAACCTTTGGATCAAGATGATATTTTTGTGGTCTATTCATCTGGGTGCCTGTGACCTTATCAACAGGTTGGATGGCAAATAAACATTCCGGTGGAATCCATGAAGTTTTTAATGGTGGGGATTAAATCATGACTGTTTCCTGTTTTGTGGTACACCTAAGATTCGATTCAGCTTCATTTTTGGGATCATGCCCGAAAATGAGCTTTCAAAATGATTGGATGGTGTGGATTTAAGGAACATACATCACTGTAAGCCCCACAGTCAGGGGTCCCACCCACCTCTGTGGATCCAGGGTCTCACTTAATCTGCTCCCGTTTGGATCTGGCGCATTTGCTAGGATGATCTCCAATAATGGGTGGACGGCTGTGAATTACTTTGCCACGTCAACACACCACCAAGGCCGTGGTCTGGCTACATGTCCCTTTTTTTTTTGGCAAGTGGACCTAATGTAGATGCACTTTCGGCCAGTTCGGAAACACATGTTCACCCTTTTCCCTCTGCTTAGTCAGCGCCTTCGTTCAAGCATCGTCACAATAATTTAGAAATAGGGATTAGTGTTATCAAAAAAAGTTCTGTGATTATTTTTAGTATAGTGGGGAACGAGTCAATCATCTACTTTGGTCTGTCTTCATGCGCCTTTGGTAATATCTTTCTCTACCAAGATTTTTTTTTTTTTTTTTAAATATGTGTGTTTGCTTTTGTGCTAAGGGTATTGGAACAAATGTTTGGACTTGTTATTAAGCCAGGCGTATGGACTGAATGCGATTGTGCTTATCATATAGACCAAATTCATTTTTTGTTGTTGGAATATCTAGAGCCATCGGTAAAGTAATGATTAATATCCCAACCCAGGAAATATATACCTATTGGAGAGCAATGAGTGAAATCAGAACCACTGAAAGTGACGCTAGATGATCGCTAATCGTTGGAAGTGTCATTGATTCACATCTCATAAATCGTGGTAAAGTGTCTTCTCACTTCATCTTACTCATATGTAGACACCTCACATTAAATGATATTAAAAGTACTCTTCAACTTCGGTTTAGCTTTGGCCAAAAAAATGTTTATTCAGCTCAGCACTCATTGAATGACTATACGGGTTGGACAAGGTATGGCTCAAGATAGGTCTCGAAAGTAGCCAATGGGCTGGATCACTACATTGAAAGGCTCATTGACCCATTTCCATTCAAAATCGTTAGAAATTCTAGAGTAACCAAGCGTATTGTATCTTGATAAAGCTTCTCCCAAGATATCCATAAGGTCTTAAAAAGCCCAAGGGGATAGCTAGGAAAGGCCCTCAAGGTAACTCGAAAATGATCAACGGGATGATTGACGAGATTACAGCCCGTCCCACTTGATTTCGGCTACTCGCCTAAAGGTGCTTGTAAGTCCTGCGCAAATCAATTAAGACACATTTTTCCGACTCCAATGGCACAAAAAACTCACGAAAATAAAATCGAAATAATCTCTGACATCTTCTTAGAGATGTCTGTTGGATTCATTCAATTAATACCGAGATTCATTCAATTAATACCGACGCAGGCAGATGGCAAGATCAAGACGAACACCATAGCTTCGAAAACCCTGAAGCATAAGATTATATATAGTACTGATGCGGAAAAGTGATCTCCAAAAAATGACCATTAAATGTTCGGTTGCAAAAAAGCATCCCAATGACAAAATCTTTTCTAAAAGCCTATACAATAGCTTGACCTATAAAGTAAGCCTACGGGAAAGAAGGCCCTCAAAGGGTTGTTATTTACCTATTTAAGGACTATGACTACTAGCCATTTAGGGGGATAGAGGTTGAGAGCTGAGACGGGCCAAAGTTACTGGAGCATTCAGGGTTGGTTGAAGATCCTGTTGAGCCACACTAAAGCCATTTCACCACCAATCCCATGCACTTAGTCTCGTATAATGAGTTATAACCACCTATTTAAGATCCAAGACCATCATAATCTTTGGTTCTCAAGATTAATAAATTAATGTACGCACTCAAATCCTTGATTGTATAATCATAGTCCAGGCTAATGGGTCTCTAGATTGTTAACTTGAACTCCGATCCATCAGTGTAAGTATTCAATGGTCCACGCCAGGATTCTATATCCATGACACACTCACACTCTTGCATTGGGTAAAGGTAAAAGGGCACAACTAATTCTAAGTTGGTTCCCGATGGTGACGACCTTTAATCTTGACCTAAGTCAGTCTCCTTACATGGAACATATATAACTCTTTGCGTTCTGTGACCACTATGTCTAATCTCAAGTGTCCTATAAATAAACAATATATCGTGTATTCCTCACACTAACCAGTGTATGTAAGATGAAGACAACACTAAATGTGTTTAAAGTATACAACACATGTCCAAGAAGGACCTAGGGTCATCAAGATTAACGATTGAGATTGCCCAATCACATCCACATGTATAGTGTATTAGGGTGCACATTAATTTTATGGGGCACTAATTCTAACAAATATCAAAATTGGTGATGTAGAGAGGATTGTTGAATAATACATGGTGCGGATGGACCAAAGAAAGGAGGGAAGGAGTTGAAGACTAGGAAGAATAGCCAACTAACTGCACTGTTGACTAGCCGAGCGAGCATTGTCAGCTAGCCGAATTTCAGTTGAAACCCAGCTCCACACGCTGGACAGTCTTGGGTCCCTGTTGGTCGGCCAAATAAAGTCTGTCGATCAACCAATTTTTCCCGAACTGGGCCCAAACACACTGGATAGTTTTTGTCCCATGTCGACCGGCCGATCAAAGGTCGTTGGCCGGGCGATTGCTAAAACGGCCCGTCGATAGCCCCTATAAACCGACCGACAGGTTCTGCAGTTTTACGCGGATTTTACAGTTTGTTTCCAGTTTTTTATTAGGACTCTTTCTAAATTCATTTTTAAGTCTTCATGGATTGTTTAGAGTATTTAAACTCTCTTATTTTTGTTGATAGACATTATTGCTTGATTTTTATTTAATAAATCTTGGCTTTTCCTTCTTCTTCTTTGTGGATTCGAAGAACTTCGGTTGAGGATTCTCGGATGCTCCATGGATTCAAAAGTATTTATCCGTGAGAGAAACAGTGATCGATCTCACTATGTCTATACCTGCACCAAGTTGGTATCAGAGCGAAGAAAACCCTCGGGAAGATGACAACTAATGACAGTCATGACAACAACCCCATAGACGGTGATTTAGGGGATCAACCTCTGTTAGCGATGGCCTTCAAAGAGTTCAGACGGGAGAGTCTACAAGTTATGCAAGGGTTGCAAGCTTCACTTGATTGTATCGCCGCATTACTCACTTCACCCCAAGTTTATGGCGACAACTAGCTTCTCGCAATTGTAGTGCCATACAATGGCATTGTTTGCAGAGCATTGCTGATGGCCAACCAGCGGGATTTTTCAGAGGATGTCGGATCCAGCGACAACGACTTCAAGAACTTGATAATCCGACAGCCCCCAATTAGAGATAAGCATGCCAATCGCACCAAAAGAGAGTTATGAGGTAAGGGTGATCTACCTGGCTATAATGGATTACTCAATATCGAGGATTTCCTCGATTGGTTGGCCAAAGTTGAAAGATACTTCAACTATATGGGCGTCCCTGAAGACAAGCAAGTGAAACTTGTCGCATATAAGTTGAAATCAGATGCTTTTGTGTGGTGGGAACAATTACAGATCTCGCGCGCCCGTCTAAATAAACTCCTCATCCGTTCATAGCAAAGGATGAAACAATTGATGTGATCCATATTCTTGCCTAGTGATTATGAACAAGTGTTGTTCCACGAATACCAAATGTGCAAGGAAGGCAGTCGATCTACCGCATTATATTTGGTTACGTTTGATCGGCTAATAACGCGAAACGGATTATCAGAGACGAATTCCCAGAAAGCCGCAAGGTTCATCGACGGCTTGTGCCCCATAATCCAAGACCGAGTTTAGTTACATCTGATCTAGACTCTGGCGGAAGCAGCTCAACCAGCCACTCGCGTAGAGACCCAACTCGCTAGGGTCCCTATGCGCTCCTACCCTTCAACCCGCGTTCCTACAACGGGTCCCGCTCAAGATGCATTCCTGTCTAAGGGGAAGGAGCTCGTTGGTGGGCGTGCTTAGCCCCCAATGATCACGAACCATGACACGGGGAACGGTCCAGGAAGGCCTCAATGAACAATCCCTACAATAGAGGGTCCAAGCCGAGCTCTCAATCCTTATGGTCAGTTAAGGCCAGACTATTGTTTCCGTTGTGGCCAATTGGGCCACTTCTGAAATATGTGTCATCAACGCCCTGCAACCCATCTTACTTCCAATGACAAGAGCACCAAGGAAGGGTATGCAGAAGAAGAGCCTGGGTTTGATGAGTTTGGACAAGCTAAGGAGGGAGAAACAGAGGGAACCAAATGGGTGGCTTAAGACCGTGGTGTCCTTTGTCGTAAGACGATTATGCTACACTCCACGGAAGGAAGTGCATCCTCAAGACCACAATATCTTCTGTACTCAATGCATGATGAATGAAAATGTTTGTGACGTCATAATTGACAGTGGGAGCAGTGAAAACATTGTGTCCAAGGTTATGGTGGACAAGCTACAATTGCCAACGATAAAACATTCGGCCTCGTACTCCATCGGTTGGATCAAGAAGGTCAGCGATACGAAGGTGACCGAATAGTGTTTGATTTCATTTTCCATTTGTAGAAGTTATAAAGATAAGGTGTTATGCAATGTGGTCGATGTGGAGGCATGTCACATGCTTCTCGGTCGACTGTGGAAGTCAGACTGGGATGCAACCCATCAAGAGATGAGACAACACGTACATATTTGTCAAGGATGAGTGGAAGATAGTACTAGCTCCTACGGCACTAGAGAGCCGCTCCGAAGCTTCCAAAGTGGAGGGGAGCTCCCTCTTTGTCATACGAGAATTCCTTAAAGAATTGAGAGAGACAGGTGAAATTTATGCCTTGGTGGTGAAGGGAGGGGAACCAGAAGGCGAGAACATTCCTCCGACCCTTAGGCCATTACTGAATGAATTTCGGGATATCTGGATCGAAGACCTCTCAATGGTTTACCACCGATGAGAGATATCCAACACCATATTGATTCATTCCTGACTAGTTTGCCCAACTGACCTCATTACCTGTTTGAGCTCGAAAGAGAGTGAAATTCTCCAAGGACAGGTTAAAGAATTGATAAAAAGGAACTTCTTAGGGAGAGTATGAATCCTTATTAATACTAAAAAAGGATGGTAACTAGCGTAAGTGCATTGATAGTAGGGCTATCAACAAGATTATTATCAAGTACAAATTTCCAATACCCCAGCTAGATGATATACTTGATATATTGGAAGGTTCTAGAGTGTTTTTTAAGCTTGCTTTGTGAAGCAGGTACCATCAAATTCATGTCCGACCTAGAGATAAGTGGAAAATAACTTTTAAAACCAAGGAGGGACTATATGAATGGTTCATTATGCCATTTGGTTAATCAAATGCACTAAATACCTTTATACGCCTCATGAACCAAGTTTTGAAACCATTCATCGAAGTGGTGGTGTACTTCGATTAACATTTTAATTTACAGCCAAGCAAATCTGAACATATGGGGCACCTCAAGTAAGTTCTCCAAGTGTTAGAAGACAACAAGTTACATCTAAACTTGAAGAAGTGTGACTTCTTGACAGATCATCTATGGTGTTTGGGCTTTGTGGTGTCATCTACGGGCATTTCAGTGGATGAGAAAAAGGTTAGAACCATTCATGAGTGGCCTACATCGACTAATATCCACGACATGCACATTTTCCATGGGCTGGCAATGTTTTACCAATGATTTGTCAGGAATTTCAGCACCATCGTCTCACCCATCACAGATTGCATGAAGAATGGTATATTTCAGTGGACGGACGAGGCAGATAGAAGCTTCGCAGAAATCAAACAGTGTTATCATCCACTCCAGTCCTGGTTTTACAAACTTTGATAAAGTTTTCAAAGTGGACTATGATGCATCCTATGTGGGGATCGGGGTAGTTCTATCGCAATAGGGCAAGCCCGTAACCTTCTACAATGAGAAGCTTAATGAAGCTAGAAAAAGCGGTCCACATATGAAATCGAGTTGTATGCCGTGGTATAAACCCTCCGTCATTAGCGACACTACCTCATGCAGAGGGAGTTTGTCCTTTTCACAGACCACCAGGCTTTGAAATTTATTAATAGCTAGACTAACATAAACCGTGTACATGCTAGATGGATCTCATTTTTGTAAAAATTTATGTTCGTGCTGAAACATTAGTCTGGCTAGCAGAACAGGGTTGCGGATGCATTGAGCTGCTCAGCCGCTCTTCTCATTACCATGACTAATGAGGCTGTCGATTTCGACTACCTCAAGGAGATGTACGCAGAAGATAAGGACTTTAAGGACGAGTGACTGCGAAGTAAAGAAGGCTATCCTGGTGACTTTCACATTCATAATGGGTTCTTGCTTATGGAGAATTGTTTGTGCATCCCATAGAGCTCATTACACGACAATATCATCCTCGAGCTCCATGGTGGTGGCCTTAGAGGCCATTTGGGTCGTGACAAGATGAAGGCCTTGGTGGAAGAACGTTACTTTTAGCCTCAGTTAAGCCGTGATGTAGGGAAGATGGTATATCGGTGTCATATATGTCAGTCCTCCAAGGGTTACTCTCAAAACACGGGACTCTACACCTCGTTGCCTATCCCTGAAGGCCCTTGGGAGGACATCTCGATGGATGTTGTCTTGGGTCTCCCATAAACATAACGTGGCATGGACTCTGTGTTCATGGTGGTAGGCAGTTTTCAAAGATGGCTCACTTCATCCCTTACAATAAGCATATGATGCGACGAATGTAGCCAACCCATTCTTCCGGGAGATTGTGAGACTGCACGAAATTTCCAAGACGATCACATCAGACCGTGATACAAAGTTTGTAAGTCACTTTTGGTGGACTTTGTTGAGTCGATTTGGGACACAACTTCAATTTAACAGCACTTACCATCCACAGACTGACGAAAAAAATTGAAGTTGTAAATAGAACTTTGGAGAATTTAATACATTACATTTCCGGAGAGAAATCAAAGTACTAGGATTTAACCATGTCTCAAGCCGAGTTCTCCTTCAACAACATGGTGAATCGTTTAAAAGGGATATCACCATTCTAGATTATATATGAACGAGTTCCCTGCCACACGTTAGACTTGGTTCCATTGCCCAAGATCCCGAGCATGACCATAGCAGTAGAAAACATGGCGAAGAGAATTACAAAGATACACGAGGAAGTTCGGAACAAACTGATTGAGTCAAATGAGAAGTATAAGATGGACGCCAACAAGCATCGACGGGCAAATGTGTTTAAAGTGGGAGATCAAGTGATGGTCCATCTACGCAAGGAACATTTTTCAATCGGTACCTACAACAAGCTGAAACATAAGAAAATTGGGCCAGTATCGATCCTCAGAAAGCTCAATGACAATGCTTATGTGGTAGACCTCCCAGAAGAGTTCGAGATCTCAAGGACTTTTAATGTTGTGGATTTGTTCGAATATCACGAGCCGGAAACGAACGAGAACTCAGGGACTAGTTCTTTTAAAGCGGGGAGATTAATGTAAAGAGGATCGATGAAGAATACATGGTGTGGATCGACCAAAGCAAGGAGGGAAGGAAGGAGCTAAAGACTAGGAAGAATAACCAACTGACTACACTGTCGACCGACCGAGTGAGCACTGTCGGGCAGCTGAATTTTTCGGTTGAAACCCAACTCCACATGCTGGACAATTTTTGTCCTGTGTTAATCGGCCAACAGCCCCTGTCGACGATTTCGCAATTTTGCGTGGATCTTACAATTTGTTTTCCTTTTTTATTAGGACTCTTTCTAAATTCGTTTTTAGGGTTTCACGTGTTATTTAGAGTATTTAAACTCTCTTATTTTCGTTGATAGACATTATTACTTGATTTTTATTCAATTAAGCTTGGCTTTTCCTTCTTCTTCTTCGTGGATTCGAAGAACTCCGGTTGAGGATTCCTGGATGCTCCGTGGATTCGGAGTATTTACTCATGAGAGAGACAGTGATCGATCTCACCACATCTATGCCTACGCCAATTGGTAAGAGGGCATTATATTTATCATTGTTAAAAATCAACACCAACCACTTGTGCAAGGTTGTAGCAGAGTCTGTCACAATTTGGCAATAAAAGCATTGCCACACACAATTTCTCCTATTAAACGATATAAATGGCTAATTAGCTCTCTATTCATAATTACTATCACCTCTTTTACAATCTTCAATTAATCCCTTTTACTAGAAAATTTGTAGCCATCTTTATTAATATTTTAAAACGGTAGAAGACTCTTTTGTAGATCTAGTACATGTCATATGCCCCAAACTATACGTGTTATGCCATTAAACATGGTGATTCTAACCTTTTCGATCCCCACAATTTTACATATGTTATCATTATTCATATAAGCTATGACACTATTACATCATCGATATATGTAAAAGCAGTTCTTGTGTGGTGTTATATGAAATGAAGCATCTAAATTCAAAATCCATTGATAGTTTAAATTATCTTGTGGAATCACTACAGATAACACTTCTCTGTCATCGAATGCATTATCTTTCTCAAACTAGATTCTCTTAAGAACCATTTGAATCTGATGCTTGACATGCGAATCAAGTTTAGAATTTTCATGAAAATAAGTTTATAATTTTTATACAAGTGGTCACTTTTCTATGAGTTTAATACTTTCGTGTTTTGTACTGTTTCGAATTCAATCTCATTTAATCTCTTCCATTGGTATCTTTCTCAGTAGATCTTTCTCTAACCATCATGGCATCACTAAAAAATTCTTCATTTATTTTTTTATAGGACTTTTCGTAACAAACATAGACACAATCGACTCAATATTGAGATTTGGACCATTGTTGAGATCTATATTCAAACCATCCCATGAATTTAGCATCGACCAAAGTAGAAAGTGCAATATTTTCTTCGTCGTCAATCTTTGCATTGACCATTGCCAATCTATTAATCATTATATTAAACTCACTCAAGTGCTCTTACAAAGAGGACCCTTCCTTCATCTTCAAGTTGTATAGCTATTGTTGGAGAAATTTTTTATGTGCCATCGATTTTCCTTCATACGCTTTGCAATTTGACTCATAAACTTTTATCAGTGATTCAATCAGATACATTAAATAAAACTGAATCATCTAGCGTAAGAATAAGACCCACCTTAGCTAACGAATTTTTCTTCTTAAATACTTTATCTTTCACCTTTATGAGCTTCTTTTCCTTTTCTTCTATCGCAATTATACATCTTTCTTTCACAAACACTCGATTCATCTTTAGTTTTCGCAACACATAATTAGATTTGTTGAATTTTGGCACCTTGAATTTAGTAAAATTCAATCTAGTCATCCAAAATACAATTGCAATACAAATGTCAACATCAATCTTGTGCTAAAAAGGCTTCTCAACCTTTAACTTTAATAGTAATTTTTATGGAAAAACACCCACATAAAATCGATGCAGGCAACGTAAAACCATAAAAGGATAAAAAAATCTGAACAAAAACTCAAGAGTCAAAGAAAAAAAAGTGATAAGAGGTATAAAAATTTACATAGCTTCGCAATGTACCTACGTTCACGGGGCAACAACACAACTAATTTTTTCTTCACTAAAATATAAGAAATCGAAAATACAAGACTTAGCTCTCTCTCTCTTCCACTATATAAAAACTCTTTCATGAAAAGAATGCCTCATAAGAATTCCTCTCCAACTATGTTCTCCCTTCTATAAATAACACGATAGGAGAGAGCATTGTCAAAAGCCAAGGAACATTAGGCTAGGCTTCACCCTACATACATATGTGAACGTAAATATGCGAGAAGGGAACCTTCCACGTATGTGACATGTGGCCCCAAAGAGCTTACTGCTTGTTGTGTTAAATAGTGTTGTAGAAAATTGTGGTCCTAATTTCGTGAAAATCATCCATCAGACTCTACTAGAGTATTGCAATTTTTTCTATTAAAAAAAAACCTCCCACAACACATTCAACAATCTCATGGCCAACCAATCACCTGCATGATGTGTCCCCTAACATGGCACACATATGGCAAGCATGGTCATACATGGGCAGACCGATGGGATTATGATATATAATGTGGCACAAATACATTCCTAACATGGCTGGACTAAAAGAAGACTAAACAAAAACAGAAGTAATCCATCAAATGCTAACCCAATCCTATGTAGGGCATGATGTAACTAGGCCTTAGACGTATTGAGATTGAAGAAATTCATTTCAGATAGAAAGAAATTGTTGTTTGAAGTGTGAACCATAAATAGGTTGTAACTTTTGATTTGGGTATCATTATGGAATGTATGACTTATAAATTTTGACTGTAATAGGTGTGAACACTGGTGATCCACGTTTTCGAGGCGCAAATCGTCGCTTCCACGGGCTCGCCTCTTTTCGAAGGCTTTTTTGTGTTTCGGTTGATATGTTTAAATAAGTTTCTGTTGGGGTCCCAAAATGTCAAGGCCCTTAAAACAAATATCTACGTTCTACAAGATTGACATACCATAAGAAACTAGGGTTATAACACCCGTAAATCCAATGAAACCCTCAGAATACCCCAATCTTACTTAGTCATTTTTCAAACAAAGACCTTAAGTGGGCCCCGCGAATTATGTAACAACCCAAGATTTTTTACTCTCGTGTATAACACGACGGCTGAATTTGTAAGTAAATCATGGACTAATTGATTTGTTAAATAATGAAATATAGCATTCAAGCACAATGGCGGAAACAAATGTTCATCTTATTCTATCAAACTTAATACTTCATCCATCAATGTTTAAATAAGGGAACCAACCAATATTCATACTAATCAATCAAAATATCAAACTATGTCTTCTCTAGAAGACTTATTACGATTTCCATAAATGTAACCACTAATCAAAAGAAATGTCTAATAAATGAAAATATTAACTAAATTCCTTCAACGTCTTCATCCACTATGTGATCGTACGAACCATCGAACTCTTCACCTTAAAAGTCGAGTTCGATACCTGGATCTTCACCTGCATTATCTAAATTGCGATTGGGATAGCGTTAAACACTATCATAGTGGGGAATATTCCCTCCAAGACAATCAAGAATAATAATGTACAAAACTCAGAGTAACGCAACACAATAATATATTTATTCAAACAAAACAATCAAGTAAAAATCTTTGTTAATGCGATGCATGGAATGCATGCTCTGGCTAAGGCACCCTGGCTAGAAAGCATAATACATGAAGTGGGAAACTCCCTGTTACGACTTCACGCTAGCCACTAGTCACCAGAGGTTCCTGGGACGCACAAGCCCATAGTTTTGCCTGACCATGTAAGAAATGGGACGCTCATAACCCAAATCTACACGTGACAGTGTAAGGGAGAAGTAGGACGCTCTAGCCTATTCTCAATTCCGATACACCCACATGGAGCCAAGTGAATGTATGACTTTAGTTTCACCTTTATTTAAGTAATTTCACGTCCAGCCGTATTGAAAGAACTTAATGGTCACTATGGGGAGTTGTAAACAACCCAGCATAGGCCGACAGCTCGAGCTTAATGTCCATGGCACCAACTCCGGCTTATGAGTATTTGTATACCATTAGTGTCCACTCATTGTCCCGTTTTATGATTTTATTATGTCCTAAAAAGCCAATGTTGTACATCATGATCAAATTCATTAAAATACTCATGTAATGTAAATGGATCCAATCAAGCATCATGTACATACAAGGATCCATTGACAAACAATCACTTCCTTCTCTCAGTTAAGTCAAGATATATGCTACAATCCGAAGATTGCACACCCAAGTGCAGGTAGCGAAGTAGTAAAATACTCGGTAAGACCGAGGTCGATCCACAGGGATTGGGGTTAAGAACACTTAGAGGAATTAGTTTAGGTGAGTGAGATGAAATCTGATTTATCCACGAGAGTGGAGCAAGTTGTGTGTGGTGAAAGACAGAAATAGAAAAGGGGCTAAGGCATCAGGGATCCACCCTTAATTCATTCACAAGATTCGATTCGTTGGTCCAACTATAACTCAACTGGAATTGAATAAAGATTCATTCCAACCGGAAGATAAAACAGTTAAACCATTTGCATATTTCATAAAAGATGGTGATCTGAACTAATTAATTTGACCATGAAGCACTCGTTAGTCAATCGTAGGGAATTCCAAGCATCCACTGTGCCCGGAGTCGACAATGGATCAAGGAATTGTACAGATCAACAACTTTGCCAACCAAGTCAACCGATAAGATCACAATTCATACGATCAAATGCATACTTACAAGATAGGAAGCTTTGATTGACCGATCCAACCGTTACGATCTCGTCTATCGATTGCAGGGAATCCAAAGCATCCAATGTGCCCGGAGTCTACAATGGATCAAGGGATTTTACAGATTGATGACTTTACCTGCACTAGCTCGATGACCGTAGGGAATCCAAAGCATCCAACGTGCCCGGAGTCGACGATGGATCAAGGGACTTTATCGATCATGAACTAGCTAATTGGTGTGCAAGGGATCCCAAGCATCCAACGTGCCCGGAGTCGACGATGGATCAAGGGGCTTGCACAACAATAGCGTCCGCCGAGGTGGATAACCAAACCAATCAACCAAAGAGAACTCCCACATTTACACCACACAATGTTGAACCAAAATAACCATATCTTGCAAATTTCTTCAAAGGCTTCACCCCTAGCCTTAGCTAGAGGTTTAGCCAACCATGCTACAATGGAAGACTAAATTCTCTACAAAGGAAAAACTACACTACTCTACTTCTACAAAGAAAAAGAAGAAAAGAAAAGAAGACTTGGATTGTGGGATGATGAGAATGAGAGGGAGAGGAGCTTCTTTTATAGCCTTATGAGGAGCTCCCAAGCCTAGGTGGCACACCAAAAGTTTCTTTAGGTTTGGGAATGGAGTTAGGCTTGGAGTGCCATGTGGCAAGAAAAGTACTCCAATCCTAGGTGTCACTCCAAGCCTAAAGCAACTTTTCTTTTAGGTTTGGGCTTGGAGTGAGGCTTGGATGATGAGGTGGCATTCCATGCCTTACACATGTGTTGGAAGAGAGAGAGAGAGAGAGAGAGAGAGAGAGAGAGAGAGCTCCTCTCCATTTGCTGGCATTGATGGTGCAGCCCACCTTGCTGGATGATGGTTTGGACGGTGGTGGATCTGCTGGATCTTGGAGCTAATGAACGACTGGCGATTGGCTTGAGATCTTGCACGTGCTTGAGCTATATGGATGGACAGCTATGGTTGAGATCTTCATTAACTGCAATGGGCATCTAGTCGATGGAAATCAAGCCTCCATCAGCTGCACGTGTGGATGGTGGGCTGCTGGAGATGGAACGGTCCACCTGCTGGATGTTGAAGATGGTCCACCTAATGGATGGATGGTGATGAACTCTACTAGCTAGCTTGGAAGTAGAGGACAGTGATGGATGGATGAGCATCCAGACTGGGCAGATGAACGACTGAATTGGATGGACGGTTGGATCAGTCCAGTACGTTGGTGTGGTCCCCCTAGCAGGACGTTGAATGAGTGGCTGAGATCACTGCCTCAGCTGGCACATGTGCAGCTGCTCGTGCGACTGAAGGTGGTCCATTGATGGACGGTGGCTGATGATGATGCAGATGGTGAACGTCCACTGCTGCTTGGAATGGACGGTTGGAGATCAGGCTGCACGTGTGGGCTGGAAGACTGATGTATGGCTGGAGTCCGACTGGCATGTGTGAAGCAAGGTGATGATGCTGAAGGTGGAGGGAGTGGACGGTGGATTTGGGACGTGGAATGGACTGCTGAAGATGACTCCCTTGCTGGATGCCAAACACCATGGACGGTCAGCTGGTGGGGTCCACAGTGCTGGACAGACGTAGGTGCTGGTAGCCGTTCCACGCATGCAAGGCATGGCCCACTTGATGGACGATGTCGATACACATTGATGGAGATGAGGCTGGAATCTGAGATGGCCGTTGAATGCTTGTTGGCTCCTCACATGTACAAGATGAGAGGGTGGATTGAAGATGGGTTGAAGTGGGGTCCACTTGCAGCGGCTTGTGGAGCTTGATGGAGCTGATGACGTCCACCTTACTGGCCTGGATGGAAACTCCTTTGGAGTAGCTGGACGGCTAGGATCTAATCTCCAGCTGGTAGTTACTGATGTATGGTGATGTTGGACTGCTGGATTTGCTGCACGTGATCAGCACACGTGTAAGGAGGGGCCTGTGATTGAGGGGTCCACTTGGATGAAGACGTGCTCAACAGGTGGGGTCCACCTTAATGTTTGCAGATGGACAGTTGGAGTTCTACTGGACGGACGTCCACTGCTGCTGGACGTTGAAGGTGGCCTTGGATGGTGAAGATCATGGTGATGGTCCACCTGCTTTGGACGTTGGAGAGATCATCTCCATCGCTAGATGATTGATGCATGAGCTCAGCTATGGGGTCCACCTGCTTTGAACGGCTGGAAACAGTCCAGTGTCTTTGGACAATGGATGAGGATTGAAGGTGGGGTCCATCAAAGCTGTTGATCTTCGGCACCCAACCATCTGGAGCTTTGGACTGCTGCACGTGTGGCATCTGTGGGACATCCTCACACGTGTGATGGACAACCCTTGGCTGCACATCAGCTACTCCTTACTAGCTGGTGAAGTGGTGAATGGTGGAGATTGATCTTCATCTGAACATGTTGGCTGATCTCCACTGTTGATTGGACAATGGCTGGATGGTGATGAAGCTTGGCTAGACTTTGGCTACACACATCTAATGGATGGACGGCTGCTAGCTATTGGTGGCCCACTTGCTGGACTTGGTGAAGATGAAGTGGACGGTGGATGTGTCCTTGGCTGCACGCGTTTGAATAGTGGTCATCCACCTTTTCTCTTGGCATGGTTGGTCCCATATGTGGATGTCCCACATGTGGATGTCCCACCACATGTTTCAGATGTGTACGTGGGCACTCAATCACGACCATCAAAACATGGACAACTTGGATCCAAACGAGTGGCCGCTATGTAGTACTCTTTTTTAGCCATCCACCATAGAAAATGGTCCCGCAGACTTTGATCTTTCTGGCTTGATTTTCGTCAGGATAACCACCCACTTGACATTGACCACTTTTAGGCCTTAAAATGTCCAGATTGGCCCAGTTCTTGCCCAACCTCTCCTGATCACCTGAACATTGAAAAATCGCCTAATGAGGGATAATTAACCGGAAAAACAATGATAATGCCCTTAACAACAAGGGTTAATTATACAATATTAGGTACTTATCGCTGTACAACCAGACTTTGATATTATGTACATACAAGGATCCATTGACAAACAATCACTTCCTTCTCTCAGTTAAGTCAAGATATATTCTTCCATCATGGACACCTCTCACAGGTTCCATCTCTCTACATTGAATAATTTTACCAACTTAGGGACAAAGAGTATACAATAATGGGATGTCCATATGATGATCTTATACACATATTTCATATCACCATATGAAAACCAATGTTACTTGTAATACATAGACTAAGAAAATAAGGGCATAGATTTCATAAAGATAAATAACACAAATACACATGCTTCTTAGTAAAAAATCTAAACAAGGAATCACATCATCATATAATGATATTCATTACAAATCCCACATTAAACTTCATGTTATATGGATAAGCAATTCAAAACAAAATAACTTCACATGCCACAAAAGAAACTTATGATAATCATGATATTATTAATGAAAGGCTTGAAAGAAAATTCCCACCTTGGGATGGACTTAGAAGAGGGTTGTAAAAGATCCTAGCCGCTGGAAAAATATGAGAAAGAACTCCCTTCTCTTCTCTCTCTTCTCTCTCTCTCTCTCTTGAGCATGGAGGCTAGGGTTAGGAGAAGGGCTTGGAAGTGCGTAGTAGGAATATGGAGAGGAATGTACGTACATGGGGAGAGAAAAGAAGGGCGTGCGCGTGAAGTCTTGTGTCACAACCTCTTGAGGTGGGTTTCTCAAATCTCAATATTCGGGTGATCTTTGATCAATTTCAATCAGTTCATCTTATCAAGCTCGAAGAGTAGAGTCAGAATATGTAAATTTCTTGATGATCCAAATTCTAGATTGGCCAATCCTTAAAAATGGTCTGACTGGTGCTAAAATAGGTTAGATCTCAATTAACGGTCTACGCTTGATGATCAGGGCCCAAATTTTGAGAAAATATGTAGTCATGATAGGCAAACAATTGTACAAAGTTTAGTGGTTGATTGATGGTGAGAATTGCCTAGATATGAAATTTCAACTTTTGGCGAAAAAAGAAGGGGCTGGCTTTGTGGTTCAACGGTGTAGGATTATAGATCGGGGTCCAAATTTTGTGTAAACTCGTAGTCATATGAGCATAATGGGTTGTCCAAATTTGAGAAGCGATCGATGGTGAGAAGTGGGTAAATTGAAAGGTTCAGATTTAAAAAGAGTTGGTAACTCCTTAATTTCTAGAACGGGATAACTTCGCGCATAAGAAAGAAGCTTATCAAGGTGGGACACTCAAATCATACTATTGGTCCATGATAAAGACAATCAAAGTCACTCATATGAAGAGAAATATTCAATTACGACTAACCATCTACTTTCCTCACTCAATGGACATGAAAATCAAGGGTTAAGGGGCTGATTTGACAATCGGACCACTTCTACTATGATTTAAGGGACGAAATTTGACCTGTATTTTTAATATGTGACCAAAAGCTTAAATCCAGGGTTTTGCGTGAAAGCGATCATTAGAAACTATAATACTTAAAAATAGTATCTTAACTTAAGTTTAACTAATGGCATTTTCGTAATTATCTGAAAAGTGTGTGATTTTTTTAAATCTGATCTTTCTACGATGTTTATGGGATCATTCTAAGCAACTTTTGTAAAGGGTCCCCTATCGGATCTCCTACGGATGTCCCGTTATTCGCAAATCAACGGTAAATGTACGATAATTAATAAAACATAAATTAAAAATGAATTTTAAAAAATTTTCAAATAAATATCAAAAATCTGGGGCGTTACAAATTATCATGGCCAAAATCCCCAAAATCGGGACATAATCTTCGGAATGAATTAACATAAGCAGTGCATCAATATCTGCTACCAACCGAGCCCCACAAAGCCATCATTTTGAATAACCTATTTTAAAACAGACGAACAAGTCTATCAGCGCACCCTTAAATTCAGAGTAGCGCACCCAAAAAATCAGCATCTTGCCAAAGTTAATTTTTGGGTGCTCTACCTCCAACACACCCGAAAAATCAGGTTTTCTCCAAAGTGAATTTTTGGGTGCTCTACCTCCGGCGCACCCGAAAAATCAAGTTTTCTCCTAAGTAAATTTTTGGGTGCGTTGGACCTATTTTCATCTAATAAAAGGGTACGCTAAGCCAATTTCAATTAATTTCAGGATGCGCTTGTTGAGCTCTTAAATTATACATATTCTAACCCCATTACATCACATTTTATGCATGATTTTCATGTTTAGAAGACCATCTAATGCATGTTTTGTGATTGTAGGAATGAAAGAAAGACTTCACCTAATCCATGCTTAAAGGGCTACACTTAGAAGCCTTTTGATGAGGAATAAAGGTAGGCTAAAGAGAAGAAGAAAGAAGCAAGGAGAAGAGAGAAAGAAAGAAAGAAAGAAAGCAAAAAAAGGGTCCGACCGGTATTGACC
Source organism: Liriodendron chinense (assembly GCA_003013855.2). Taxonomy (NCBI): domain Eukaryota; kingdom Viridiplantae; phylum Streptophyta; class Magnoliopsida; order Magnoliales; family Magnoliaceae; genus Liriodendron; species Liriodendron chinense. Next base: position 4,390,116 of record PVNU02004051.1, read on the forward strand.
GGTCGGCCATAAGGCAACCCCCCTCTATGCTTGCTAAACCAAGGCCCACGCCGGTCCGACCGGTTAAGACCGGTCGGCCAGTGTAATTTTTCAGATTTCTAACAGCTTGCTCAACAAGCTCCGATTTTTTATGCGCTTGCGCGACCTATTACGTAATTCTGAAAGTTTTTGAGTTGGTAGAGAGCTTCTCCATTATAAAAGGAGACCTAAGGCTCATTTCTAAGATATCATAGAAGGCTTGGGAAGTCATGGGAGGGAAGGAGATCGCTGTAGAGCGTCTACAACTCCTCCAAACTTGGTTTTTCTATGTTTTTAGTAGTTTTTCCTTTGAGTTTTTGTTTAACTTGTTAATGGTTGGCTAAACCTCTTAGCTAGGTCTAAGAGGTGAAGCTTTTACTTGTTTACAATGTTTAATTCGAATTAGTTTAAGTATTTTTGGTTTAATGAAGAACACTTCTAGTTCAAGTTTGAAATAAAGTTAGTATTTTTAGTTAATCTTCTATCTTTTGTGATTTCTCTTACATGGGATGTTTTGATTACTGAGATTGTTTAATAGGGTGTTGATTGATAGGATTTTAGGTTGTAGAGATCTTAGATCCATCATGATATGTTGGATGCTAGGAGATCTTACAAACTAAGTTTCCTAAGAGCTTATCTAGAACTAAACTAAAAAGGGTTCTTATCTTTTGAGATAGTTGTTTATGTATTGATTTTGGTTCAATAGAAGTTCAATTCATGCTTCTAAATTAAGTTTAATGACAAGGCTTGAGGAAGAATCATAAATGTGATGTTAATTGTTTTGTGAAGGATTGCGTTGTGTGATTGAATATGCCCAATGCCTTAGTTGATTATGAGAGAACCATATCAGTAGATGATCCATCTATGTTAAATATATTATGATGATTTGATTGCTCTATTTTCCAATTTGATTGGGATAGAACTTCGATTCCAATTGAGTTATTGGCTTAAATGGTTGAATTGACATTGTGAATGATTATAAGTGGATCTTTGGTGCTCTAGTGCGTATTTTTCTAATTTAATAAATAATTTTATATTTTTAATTTTCATCCATCAATACAAATTCAAATTTAGCCCATCCTAGTTATAACATTTAAAATTGTTATGACAACCTCTGAGGATCGACCTCGGTCTTACCGAGAATTATTACTACATCGCAGCCTTACACTTAAGGCGAGCGAATAACACTACACATGGCAGCCCATCATTGGTCAGCCTCTGGTATTTTTGGGTATAAATACACATGCCGACTGTTCATTTGTACGTTGGACAAGAGAGGGAGAGAGTTATTACCCTTTGGATATTTCGAGTGCCCACCAGAAGCCTTGCCGGAATCCCTTTTCCAACGACCGTAATATCTTTCCGACGACCGGAATCCCTTTTCCAACGACCGGAATCCTTTTTCGATCATTGAAATCCTCTGCCGGAGATTATTCCCTACCACCACAGGTCCAGCCCTAAAAACAACAAAATTTCTTTAAGTATGGGAGCACACCCATTAATTCAGCCCTCCGGAACAGAGTGATTTTCAAGGTGCACTGGACCTAGCGCACCCATTCATTCAGCCCTCTGGAATAAAGTGATTTTCAGGATGCACTGGACCTAGTGCACCCATTAATTCAGCCCTTCCGGAATAAAATGATTTTCAGGGTGCACTGGACCTAACGCACCCATTAATTCAGCCCTCTGGAACAAAGTGATTTTTAGGGTGCACTAGGACCCAGCACACCCATTAATTCAGCTCTCCAGAACCAAGTGATTTTTTGGATGCTCTTGACCCAGCACACCCTTAAAATCAGACCAGCGCACCCGAAAATTCAGCTATTTTCAGACTTAGTTTATGGACGCGCCAGATCCCATTTCGAGCATTTCAGGCCATATTTGGACTTATTTTGAGTATTTTGAGCATTCTGGACACAATGAAACAGCTAAATAATCCTTCGGAATACCCAATGAGCAGAATAAAGATTTTCAGAGTTCGATTCAACCTAGTACGATGAATGTAACGGTCTTCCGAAGCAAGGCCGCCAGCATCCAGCACTGTGCAAATGAATGTACCCTCATTATATGTATTATCAAAATATAACCCAGATTAAGGTTTGGATTAAACAAAATGGATTATGGTCACCACAATAAACAAAACTGAAGAGTTTTGATCTATTACTAAATAATTGGTATGAACTGTCACAATACAACAGTCGATACCCTACCCATCCAAATGGCATCCGTCGGTTGGGCTGCTCAATTATACACAACTGTAGATTGGTCTCCCCGAGGTCACCTATCCAAACATAACAGCACGGGCCCAGAGTTGCACCCTCTCAGTTAAAAAACACTGATGGTCTTAGCCCGAATCTCCGGCCAAAACATAAGACATAGACATTTGACTCATACAAAGATGGCCCAGTCCATAACAAAACATACAAGTCTCTACGACCACGAACTCAAAAATCATAATCCCTGCTAACTAGTCTTCTGCCTTTTAATCAAGGGTCATCGATTATTTGATGTAATTAAGGGCTTGTGTCAAATCACGACCCGGAATGTACAATATCTAAGAATCTCTGGAATAAAATTCTCCTTGTGATATCTCTTCTTGTGTATACTTTTGTGAATGCTTGTGATTATCTATGAATGTTTCCATTACTCAGAACTTCAGAGCAACAATACACTAGAAAATGTCATAGCAGCATTTTCTAGTTCTAATAGTTTATATAAGACAGGAGTCACCACTAACCAGTTACTTTGAATCTACAGTCGGCTAGACCCTATAGAAATGTCAGATAAAGGGATCCGAAGATCATTTCCTCTTAAATGATTCTTTTGATCTGTGGTCAGAGATTCAAGGTAGGGGATCACAGTTATAGAGCGAGACGGTGTTAGGCACCTACCCTGCCCGTACGAAAGTACGGTCTCTACTTCACAGAATCTAACTAGTCCTTAAAAGTCTGAATCAATCCTCGTACATTCTCATAGATGATATTGTAGACACCCCACCTTCGGCTACAATGTTGGTAGAGATAGCTGAATGAATGGCGGACCGCACCCCCAGATCCCATGTCCAAATTCAGTCAAACTCACCTTTGTAAGCCCCAATTCATAACCCAACTCAAGCCTGAACCCAGTCAACTCACCCCTAAACATCAGCCTGAAAAACTCCCCATAAGAAAAACCAGTCAAAAAATTTCAAAAAAAGTCAAAATCGGCGAGTCAACCCGTTGAGTCAAATCATCGAGTCAACCCGCTGAGTCAACCCATCGAGTCAACTCACCATGTCAACCCATCTCTTAAACCCAGTCAACTCACCGAGTTCCAGACCGCAGCCTCGGATCAGGTCCGTACTACCTGCTGAATCCCAAGAAAGGCCGTACGGGGGGCCGCCCAAACTTAATTACGGGAACTGCCACTCCCTGCTGCTATAAATACCCCCTCCCCTTCTCATTTGAGGAAAGCAAAAGCCCGAGTGCAATCTATTTGTTCCGAGTTTCTCTTCCCCCTTTAGCCTACTTTTCTACCAAAGAGAGCCCGTGTGAGGAGAGCCTAGCCCTGGTCCAGCCCAGCCTGACCACTGGTCCAAGTCTCCCAAGCCATCCAAGTCTCGATCCAGCCACTCGAAGCTAATCCTTGCGACACCTCCGTCCATCCAGCTACTCTATTATCAGCATCATCTCATTCGCATCTAGCATAAGTGCAACATTTACTTTTCTTCCGACCCCCCTGCTTCACTGCAAGCACTTTGATCATTCAAGCGCACAGCATGCATCCTGCATAAAGCACCTGTCAGTTCGAGCGTATGCTCTGGGCTTGCCTGTTAATGGAAACCTGCCCATCAGAAACTCTTACTGTTCAGACCTGCATTCATGCATCATGTCATTCATAAGAATGTACGAGGATTAAATCAGACTTTCAAGTATTAGTTTGATTCTATGAAGTAGAGACCGTACTTCGGTACGGGCAGTGTGTGGGGTGCGCAACCTCTTCCTACCCTGTAACCGTGATCCCTTACCTCGAATCTCTGGCCACAGATCAAAAGGAGTCATTTTAGAGGAAAGAATCTTCGGATCCCCTTCTCTAACGTTTCTACGGGGTCTAGCCGACTGTAAATTCGAAGTAACTGGCTAATGGCGACTCTGGTCTTATACAAACTCATCCAAACACATCCAGCTTAACACGACAACCGAACAAAGCCCTCGAGAACGAGGCAAGCCAGTGACACAAACGACGATTCGCGCGCACGCACTCCTTCTTCTTTTCCGAAAGGAAAGAGAGAATGTACGGGAGCTTAGAACGGTGAGGGTCCACAGAATAGCGACTCTGCTGGGGATATGCTAGTCCCACTAGTCGTAATCCGACTTAAAAAATAGAATCCTCCCTATACTTGAAAGTCATTAGTCCTCATACAATCTCATCTGCATAGCATTCTACCCAAAACCAACACAAAAAAATAGAAAATCCCAAAACCCAAAAAAGAGTAGAGTATAGTCCTCACCATTGCACCTCCTCGGGCTCAACGTGTTCGAAAACAACTTCCCTTCCGCAGCATAATCCGCACTCGGGCTCAGCAAGCCATGTCCGACCACGAAGAGGAAACTCACCTCTTCCCCGCTCTTGCAATGACCGAAGCGCAACCTCCAGCGCAACAGCCAATTGAAAATACGCCAATCATACAAGAATTGGCACAAGGGATGAGAGCAATGCATGAAATGCTCTTGCAATTCATGCAAGCACAAGGTACCGCAGCAGCCAACAATCAAGCTGGCCCAGTTTAGCAATCTCAGCAACCATGACGGGTCCCCCCGGCTTCCTAGTTTGAATCAAGCACAACCATCGGAGTCTGCCCAGGACTACCGACAACAATCATCTCTTCCAGCCTCCAATTCATCCCAACCACAGCTATCAGGGTTGGCACAGGACTTTCAATACCCTCCTAATGAAGGCCCTCAATCATAACAACCCTCGACCTCCGGGCATTTCTTCCAGTATCCTCCTGCAAACAGGAGCCATTTTCAAGTTTCTTTGCAGTCTCCCTTCTGAGCTCCAGTCCAACAAAGTCCCTATAATGGGAGTAATTATCAGGCCCAGCCCCCTTCAAGCAGGAATCATAGGAGCATCAATGACACCAATTATTACGAAAGGGGGCCAGCTCAGTCCTGGCAAAGGGCAAGATCTCCTTCATCTGGTCCCTCTGAAATCGAACAACTCCGAGAACAGATGCGAGAGATGAAGAGAAAGTTGCAGAAGCAGCAAGGGGTGGATCTTCCATCCACTAAGTTCAGGGACCTTTGTCCATTTCCCGATGCAATGGTACCTCAAGGCTTTCAAGTACCAAAATTTAAAAGATATGATGGGACAGGGTGTCCTATAGACCACTTGAGATCATTTTGTGGTGAGCTAGAGGCTGTGGCAAGCAACGACGGGGCGTTGATCCGTCTGTTTCAAAAGTCCCTGAAAAATGATGCCCTAAACTGGTACACATCATTGGACTGTCATCGCATCAGGACTTGGGAGCAGCTCTCCCGGGCTTTCATTGATAAATTCGCGTACAATCTTAACATGGCACCCAGGAGAGCGGACCTCACAGCTCTCAGGCAAAGAAGTGATGAAACATTGTCAGCCTACGTTGGACGATGGCGGGCCATGGCCGCTAGAATGAAGACTCCCATCGACGACGAGGAGCAAATCTCCATGATCGTCCACTCGGCAAATCCAAGTATCTCTGGATACCTTGTCTCACATCCATATGCGAACTTCACCCAACTCATCTGCGCCAGGGAACAAGTCGAAGCCGGAATAAGGGCTGGGATGATCTCCCCTTGGTGGCCTTATCAAGCCTCTCTTATACAACCGACAGTGGAAGAAGAGCCTACTGAATACGAGAATGATAACGGAAGTGTCCTCATCCCCCATCCAATAGAAGAAGACGACCATGTCGCCTCTACTGAAAGTGCACTATTCATCCCTCAATACGGACAACCACAGCAACAGCAACAGTCAAGATGGAACTCACAGTTCCCTAATCAAGGTTGGCAAGGGGCACCCCTAACCAGTCCAGTTTCAGAACCCCTCATCCTGCAAGGGACATCTCCAGTCGATCCAGTCTCTGCAATGCAAGGGGCACCTCCTGCCTATCCAGCTTTCATCAGCCAAGAAGAGCCCCCTCTCCAATTTATCTGTGCCATCGACTCTGGTTCAGAGTTTGAACCTCTCATCCTACAAGGGACATCCTCAACTATTTCAATCCCAGAGCCCATCATCATGCAAGGGGCACCTCCAGTCAGTTCATTCTTCACATCATTGCTCGACGAGGGGCACAACCTACCCATTCCAGCCAACCAAGGGCACAACTTGCCTATTACAGTCAACCAAGGGGACGACTTCCCTGTCGCAGCATCACTCAGCCAGGGGCACAACCCGCCCACTCCAGCCAACTGGGGGCACAACCTGCCCACAACATCTAGCCAGGGGCACAACCTGCCCATTTCTCCAGCAAACAACCAAGGGCACAACTTGCCCACTGCACCAGTCTGTTCGGCTTCTACTTCAGCCATCATCCTCCAAGAAGAAGACCCTTCCTTGGACAGCATGCCACATGCCCTAGCAGAATTGGGGCCCAGCTTCAATTATGTGGCCACTATCGAGGAGGTCGAAGGGGAGATTGATGTCCAGATTCTGATCTGTCCAAAAACATCAACCATCACTCTTCAGGTCTTGAACATCTCAGCTTCATTCCATCTCTTTTCCGATCAGACCCGGTTTCACAGAATCGGTGTCATCTCTTCAAGTCTTCACCAAAGGGTCAAGCACATCTTCGAAGATAGGGCAATCACCATCATTACCGATCCCGAACAATTTCCCATGGTAGAAGCATCCAACCTTCGAGAGCCTACCATCCTAGCCATGGACGTACAACGCTCTAATGGGGAAGTCTCATACCATCATAATGCAAATTACTTCCCTCGTGCATGTCCCATCGGATCGAACTATGTCTTCCTTCCTGCCGAGCGTCAAACCTTCTACTATCAGCTCGAATATCAAGACTCGACCCTGAATCATGGGAGTTCAAGAGAATGTGGATAGAAAAATACTGCGATATCGGCCTACTCGGATTAGGAAACCAAAGCACAGAAGTATCAGAAGAAGACGGGGTCATCAAGAAGAAGGGAATCTCTGCATCTGCACACCAATGCAGTTTATCAATGCAGAGATTATCTATCCTGATGATGGGCTGGATTCCACCTTCGATGATCAAGCGAGCAGATCGAGTCTGATAGAGTTGCCCAAAGAAGACTCAAGCAAGGGGCATGAATTTCCCCCGATTGACTGGACCGCCGTTCTGGTCCCACCTCAGCCAAATGAACCCGAAGAGCTGCAATACATCGGGGATGAGCCAGGAGAAATCGCATCCAACACCGACTCGGAGCCCAATTTCAGACCTACCATGACGTTTGGGCACAACGATGAGGGTTAGCCTACTGATCCTTCTGGCCCTGCCTCCTGAGGGGAAGGAGCGCAGGGCAGTAACAGGTTTGTAGTCCCAATGACGACCAATAAAAGCCAACAGTGCTCGGCTCCCCGAGCCAAATCAGACAACACCTGGTTCACATCGCCGTCTTGCTCGGGTCCTTTATAAAAAATTTCAAAAAAAAAAATCAAAAGATTGAAAAACCTAAAACACCAAATATTTCAAAATTTTAAAAAAATAATAATAATTAAATTTTCACAAAGTCCGAAAAGTTAAAAAAAATGCAGATATTCAAAAAATTTCAAAAAAAAATCAGAAAATCTTTCAAAGCCAACAAAAAAAAAATCAGAAATCTTTCAAAAATCCCAAGCAATAAAGTGTCAAGTTTGTCTGTCAAAGCACTTGAGTATGAAGTTGACTCATAAGATTTCGATTTAGAGTTTAGGACTTCAAACTCAAGGGTCTGAACAAAGCCAAATGATGTGGAAAATGATGAGCTGACTCCCAAACTAAGAGGGTCTCCTCAAAAGCTCGAACCAAAAGCCAATGTCATCTCAAAAAATTTCAAAATTACAAACCTAGGATCTCCTGAGACCCATAAGGAAGTGTGCATTGAGAATCCTTGTCCCCGAAAAATAAGTAGAGAATGATCGAATTTTTGAAGTCATGACTTCCCAGTCTTGCGTCCTATGAAGACTTATCTAGATTCGATAAAAAACTCATCAAGCCTATCAAGAATATGCTGCCAAGACTATGCTTGCATTTCATGCTGGAGTATGCGACCAGACAAATGATTAGAGAAATCTCGCAGCTCAATGAAGACAAGATTGTTGCCAACATGTCAGCAAATGCTTCAAGTGTCAGCAGCATGCACATCGAATCCATGTGTGTGCTTCAACCTGACAATGCTCCAGCTATTCCCTGTACGAGGTATCTACATCAACGAAAAGATTAACTCGGCATCATCTAACAATTGATTACTTCACAAAGAGGAAGGAAGTAACATTCTGATCTCGCGCAATAATTCTCATGAAGAATGATATCATCAATTGTTTAAGGGTTCCCATATGCTATCAACATTGGCAATGGGACGTCCTTCAAAATCTAAGGATGGAGGAGTTTCTCGAGAAGCTTAAAATCAGAAGACAGACCTACGAGTTCGAGTTAAAATCATGTCACAGTGAGTGCTGATGAAGAATGAAGTCAAAGAAAGAAAAGTCATATTGGGATTTACGACAAGCACTGCCGCATCTATCAGACTCAAGGGGCAAGCTCCGAGAATCAGAGAAGTTCTTCTAGGAGGCACCGTTCGACTCACCAACCTGAGGGGTAAGGATCTTCCAGAGCCAATCAACGCCAACAATGTGAAAATCTCTCACAGGTAAGCCAATCCAACCTTATCAAGAGTTACATTAGCAGAGCTGAAGTTAAGAAGTCAAGGCTTAGACCTCTGAGAATCCCTTCCTGTCCACCAATAAGTGTTACAAATAAAGGGTTCAAAAGCCAAAGAAAAAAGAAGAGAAAAAAAAAAGAATAGAGCAAAAAAAATAGGGGTAAAAAGGGGGGGGGGGGGGGGGGGGCACACACCCTAAAAAAAAGAAGAAGAAGAAGAAACAAAAAAAGAGAGAGAAAGAGAAAAAAATCAGCCCAAAAAGAAACACATCTATCCATCCATCCACCTCATAAGGGTCTGTAGCTAAGGCCGACAGCTCTGTCATTATAACTTAAGATAAGGGCCGAAAGGTTACCATCGGCCGGCAACGACGGATTCCTGACCTCTGGCCGTCACGGTTATCCAAAAAAAAAAAACAAAAAAAAGAGATGTGTGCTTAAACAAAGAGAGCGAAGTGAAAACCTGAAAGGGCGCTCCGAGTAAAAATAGTGGGCACACAGCGGACTTGGTGAAAACTCGAAAGGGCGCCGAGGGTAAAAACAGCATTGTTGCCAAGGGACAGGCAAGATCAAATACCCGGGACGTGGTGAAAACCTGAAAGGGCGCCACGGGCAAAAATGACGGGAAAAAGCCGGCTGTAGTGAAAACTCGAAAGAGCGCTGCAGGAAAAAATGGTTCGAATAGAAAAAGAAAAACTAAAAGTGCAGGTACCAAGGAATCAGATGACCCAGATCAGTTCAAGCGGTTACAGTTCAAGAACAAGAAGAAGTACAGTCGGGAATAAAGAACTCTACAAACTCTAACAATCTCAGGAAGTAACAGTTTCCATTGCCTACACCTCTAGGGAACCAAAGGGATCTCACAAGCCAATCTGGAGACATCAGTCAAAACATTGGCCGAGCCTCAGTTCTGATTCCTATGTCCCGACATAAAATCCAGACACACACTCACAAGACAACTCATGGCATAATAGATTTTCAAACACTTTTCTCTTTTTGCATTAAATGCAGCATATTTCTTTTACATATATCATGTCATGTTTTTCAAAAAATACAAAAAATGCATCATCACCAGCTATGCAAAAAGGGGACGTACAGTCAACGTAATCAATCTCTACCCTCCTCCTCAGGCTATATCAGGTAAGTCTTCTGATTCATAATGAAATAGCCTCGCTCTCAACCTGCTCACCTTCATATGCAGGTAATGCACCTCATCGCGCTCAAGGATACGGATCGCGGTCTCCTCGTCAGACAACCTCTGATCGGCAGCCAATCTCCTTGACATCATCTCACAATGATATCGAAGTGCGAAAATCTCAGACAGTAAATGGCCATGAGTGGCCAAAAGGAAACCAAGATCGATGAATGGGCGCTCCTCAAAGGGCTCGTATGAACCAGATGAAGAGCCAGCATCTTCAAGAATATCCTGCTCATCCTCATCGGCAGTCTGGTGCCAACAAGGAATGCGCCGGTATAGGGACTGCTCAGCAACCCAGTACTGATATGGAGTGGTCGCCATCGAAAAAGCCCGCAGCTCAAAACCAAGCAAATCCGCAGTCAAGTAACTCGCCCAGAATCCATCAACCCGAGTCCTAAAGTCAGATGTTCTAGATGGAAATGCTCGACGCCCGATACCCTGTGAAAGCAAAAAGAGAAGCATCCTGCTCATATCCGAACTGCCGCAGGAACCGGATAGGATAATAAGAAAAGTAAGATCGAAAGCCTACCAACATCAAAGGAAAGCGGTGCGCATCGCAAAGCACTGGAGGAAATGAAAGCCAGGATGACTCCCAACGAACATTCCAGTCACGAAGCTCAGCGAACATCCTGCGATACAAGGGCTCACTCATCCTAGCCATATGAGGAAGAAATTTCATGATGTGTCGCATAAGGTCTAGGCGACGGGTGCCAGGAAATGGTACAGGAACAGTCATGGAAAGACGCTCCCATAGCCAGACCTGATCACAAGAAGGAAAAGAAGTTCAGCTAGGGCAAAGCAATTCTCAAAAGACAAGAAAAGAAAAGGAAAGTGCAGAAAAGATACCTGAAGAAATGCACAGCAGCCGCGAAGGACATGAGTGCGGCCCAGGGCACAGTCAGTCAGCCCATTAAACAGCTCAGCCAGGACGAGAGAAATGATCCCCTGCCGTCGAATAACTCGACTCATCACCTCGAAAAGTAAAGGAGTCTGAGATCTGTGTCATCCCGAGAATAGCACCTCAGCTATCAAGCAGAACATCAGTGCATTCCGAGAAAGTAGAGGCCCTACCACACTCTGAGGACCCGAAAAAAGATCATACAACAAGTCCAAGGAGAACACCACAGCATCATGGCCGGCAGCTGTGTTCACTCCCCAAGTGTAGGGTTGCGAAGTAGTAATAATTCGGAAAGATCGAGTATCATTCCCACAGAGATTTATGAATGGGTATTCTCAGAATTTGTCTAAAATAACTAATAATTAATATCCTATTAAGAACTAAAGCTAGAAAATAGTGAGTTGAGTTTAAACAGTGACTGTGTAAGGTAATATCAATCTAAAAAGTCACTAGAGCGCCAAGGATCCACTTTTGATAAGTTTCAATGCATCAACACAACTAGATCTCACATAACTCAATCGGAATCGAATTCATATCTCTATCCGATCGGAATATAGAGCGGTTCAATCAACAATTATCTAAAGCAGTTGCTCATTCATTGATTCGATTCCCACAACAATGCTTAGGCCTTGGGCACACTCAATTGTGTAGGCCAAGCCTTTTTCCAATCTAGTTGAGATTCACAACCATAGCTTTCATCAAATCCTGTCACTAGACTTGATTACAACTAATGATTAGAACTCTAATTAAATCAAAATCAATCAGCAAACAACTATTTCAGATTATAACAAAAAGTACGAACTTTAGTTGAATGAGTTCCCACATGAAAATCAAGCCATTGTACACAAGGCAATCAAAGGGTCTACCATGCCCGGAGTCGATGATAGATCAATGAACTACACAAGCATAACCAATGCTCAGAAGATAAGCTACTAAGTTTAGAATCACTAAGAATCACATGAGCCCGGAGTCATCAAGAAATCAAAGTAAAACCAAACTAGTACTTGATTCAAACTCATATTAACTAAAATTCTTCAATTAAATCATAAAAAGGAAACTTAGGTTGCATCAATCCATCAAAAATAAATTAAAAGCTTCACCTCTTAGCCCTAGCTAAGAGGTTTTAGTTCATCTCTAACATCCTTGAACTAGAAGCCTCAAAAACATAAAAACTACTAAAACAGGAAGAAAACTAAGAAAGCTCGAAGTAGAATCCGTCTCCCAAGCAATCCCCACGTCCTAGCATGCCTTGGTATGAAGAGGAGAAGTCCCTTTTTATAGATTGGCGCGGAAGATTCCAGATTTAGTAAGGAATTACGTAATTGCGCAGAGAAAATCGGAGCTTTACGTACAATCTGTTACGCTGACGACCGGTCGCACGACCGGTCTGAGCTGTGGACGATCGGTCGCACGACCGGTCTCAAAACTGTAGAATCTGTGTAGAGAGTTTTTGTGTTTCTAGACTACTCTTGACCTGTCTGGCGACCGGTCTAAGAGGAGAAAAAAACAGTCCAAAAAATACATTGTCGACTTGTCTGGCGACTGGTCTACAGACAGGTCTAAGAACAAATTTTCAGATTTTCTTCTTTCTCTTCTCTTTCTTTCTTGCTTCTTTCTTCCACCTTTTGGCAATTGTTCTACTGATCTTCAATGCATACAAAGTGACTCTTTTAACTATGAATTAGTAAAGTCTCCCTCTCATTCCTACAATCACAAATCCATGCATTAGAATAGTCTTTAAACATAAAATCCATGCATAATGAGTGATGAATTGGGGTTAGAATATGCACAATTAAAAGCTCAACAGGCTGCAGATTGAACAAGATAAGGGATCCCGAACCAGTTCTGCGGTGTGGCAGTCTTCGAGAAAGTCTTCGGCGAAAAATACTGAGAATAATCCCAAGGAAGACCGGTCAACGCGCAAGCTCCTCCAAAGAAGGTCTCATCTCCATGTCGTTGAACGCAAACAAGTTTAACGAGGGGACCTAGTCAATAGTGCAGCCCCGAGCATCCCCCAATCAATGTCAACTCTAGCCATATGAATCAGACCGCTAAAGCCATGGGACTCTAAATCTCGAATCTCATACGCTGACAAGCTGTCAAACCAAGCAAGCAGCCGTGGCGAGCAAGAAGGACGAGGAAGCAGCTGACAAGTCCTCACAGGAATCCCCTCCAGAACAAAAGGCCCAGGAATCAATGACAGCTCATCAAGGATCAGAAGATCAACGGGCGAAGGAGAAGGAAAAGCTGGGACCTCTGCAGACTCAACAGCCCCTGACCTGTCCCCAGTAACAGCTATGTCTGATATAGTCGCATCACTGTCTGAAACTGTCACGACCTCAGCCGCATGACAAGACTCGCCCACCTCGTGAATCGAGTGCGTAAAGGACCGATGATCAGGAGAATGGCGATACTCCCCACCAAAAGGGCTATCAACAAAGATCACATCACACATCATAGCATCCTGAGCAATCTGACCGTCGAAAAATGCATCTGAACCATCAAGAAGTGTCTCGACAACCCCGATCGAAGAATCAACAGTCAGATTTCGACCTACGGCCCTCTTCAACATAAAGTCGTGAATCCAATCATCATCCTGTCCAATCAAAGGGATCATCGAGGCATCCACACCATCCATCATCAGGGGGACATCATCAATGATCACATCAAGTCCACCCAAGCAAGTGTGCCACACATCTCGGCCATCATCAAGAGCATCCAAGCCATCAAAGGTATCATCTGAACCATCCATTCCATTCAAACATGAGATCAGCCCATCTATGTCCATCATAGCCCCATCACCACCATCAATCATATCATCCATGTGGCCCACACTCAAGGGATGCATAGCCTCACCTATGTCCCATCTCCTCATCCCATCCATACCATTCACTTCTCCCATAATCAATGCCCCATTCAAATCTGAATTTCCAGCATGGCTGCCATTAATGGGGTCATTCAAAGCTCCACCAACCACTCCCCCTAAATCCCCATCAATGCCCTCATTCAATGCTTCATCTACACCATCAATCAAAAGCATTCCACCATTATTAAAGCCTTCACCACTTTTTAAAGTATGGGACCCATCATGGATAGCCCCCACAGCCCCTAGATCTCCACCATCCATTGCTTGAGAAAAGACAAAACAAGAAGAGGACAAGATGAAGAGAAAAGACAAAGAGAAAAGAGGATTCATAGCTGGAATCGAATTCTCCAGTACAGAGAATGTGGGGACAAGAGCAGTGGACAGAAGGGAATGTCCGAACCAGAGCCAGCCCAGACCGCACAAGAGGCGACTCTTGGGCGGCCCGCTGTGGGCCGCCCGTATGGACGCGCTCCCTCTCTCTCCGCAGGATTGGCTCCATGGTCGTTGGTAGGTGAGGCTGACAGTCCACGTCAGCAGATGGCACCCTGAGGGCCGCCCAAGGCTCCAATCCACTTCGGATTTCGTTTGAAGATGATCAAAATCATCTGGAAGGTACCCCACCTGTCCAATCATGAAGTATTACAGCCAACATGGGCTTGATCAAGTCAAAGAGAAGAAAAACTAATCAAGAGGGGCCCACAAGCGATCTGAGCCATTCAAGGGCTAGATCATCATGATCCAAACCATGGAAAGGCTCATATGGGTCATCAAATAGCAACATCAGGGGTTTGATTGTCAAGAAAGGAGACCAGAGTCCAAGATCTGATCATCAAGTGGGCCCACATGGCTAAAAAAGGCAATCCGAACCGTCCAAGTCATCATCCACACCAGGGAAAGCCTTCTTAGCCTTACAAAACATCAAGGATAGGTGCTCCAAAGCAACGTTGAAGTCTGAAAAGGGCCCACAGGGCCAAATCAAGCAATTCGGACCACTCAAATCACAGTCAGCCCCGTCAGAAGCCAAACAAAGTAAGGTAAGTATGCCCGACCATAAAAGTTTGGGTCCGAAGACCTTAAACTACGTCGGGATCGACATCCCGAGAGATTTTCAATAAAAACCGATAGCGGTCTTGATCGCTCGAATCAAGATCCGCTGACACCAGACATTTTTCTAAAAAAAAGAAGTATTTTCAGCATGTACAAAGTTTTGGTCCGAAGACCTTAAACTACATCGGGATCAAGATCCCTAGGGATTTTTAATAAAAAAATGGGCATCGATCTCGACCATCAAAATCAGAATCGATGACTCAGAACACTTTTCAAAATCACATAAATATATTACCAGTCTCGCTCTTAAGTTTGGGTCCGAGGACCTTAAACTACGTCGGGATCAAGATCCCGAGGGATTTTCAATAAAAATTGGCATCGGTCTTGATTGTTCGAATCAAGAACCGATGACTCCAGACATTTTTCTAAAAATAAAAAAATCTGTCTATGCATTTTCAGCCTTCGCTTGTAAAGTTCGGGTCCAAAGACCTTAAACTACGTTGGGATCAAGATCCCGAGGGACTTTTTAAATAAAAATCGGTAGGAGTCTGGATAGTTCGAATCAAGATCCGCTGACACCGGACATTTTCCAAAAACAAAAAAATGTGTTTGCCCTGTTCTGTACAGTTTTGTGGTCCGAAGACCTTAAACTACGTCGGGATCAACATCCCGAGAGACTTTTTAATAAAAACCATCATTCGATCTCAACTGATCAAGGAAGGGGTCAGATGGACCGGACCTTTTCAAAATTACAAAAAGAATGCATTTTCAGCCTGTACATATTTTTGGTCCAAAGACCTAAAACTACACTGGGATTAATTTCTCGGGGGACCCTTTCCTACTTTCAACCAAAAACCAGCATCGGCCTCAACCGCTCGGATCAAGGTTCGATAACCCAGATCATTTCAAAAATACCAAAAAGATTTTAAGCTTTTCATAAAAAACAGTATCAATCTCGATCACTCGAGTTGAAGTCTAGAACTTTTTCAATACAAAAAAATATATATTATACAAAAAAAATGATTTTCACCATCAATTTTAACTGCGCAAATTCATCCCCAGCAGTCCAAAGACCTAAAACTACACTGGGATTAACTTCTCAGGGGCTTTCTTTCCCAACCTGTTTCGGACATGGCTGACACTTGATCGTACGGGTGTCCGGAGTCTTCTAAATAGGTAAGGGCTGAGGCGGACAGAACCCCGCGACCCTGTTCGTGTTAAACGCACCGTGATAGACAACCTTGATTTGGAAGTCGCTCTTGAACCTGACGGATGTTCCCTGTTCCTAAAACTCATGAAGGGGATTAAGATAGTTGGGAGGTGAAGCGCACCCTCACGGAATTGTGAGCAACATAAGGCCCCAAACTGGATTGACAAAGGGAAATGTGAGGATGTGGCTCATTCTGTGGCCGAAGGAGTCCGTCAGACGATACGTGGTCTATGTGCATTGCACATGAGAAACAGGAAACTTTGTGGGTGTGTTGATTGAAAACTCTCAAATCTCCTCATCCGAAGATGTAAAACTTCGGTACTTAATTGTGTGAGACTCGTCTTGCTCGCTGACGTAAAATGGATCGAGTGCCTTACCAGCAGTAGAAGCTGGAAGCGGATGAAAATTCCACACATTTCCCTGCATTTCAGAAAAATCTCAAAAATACAAAAACATTGCAAAATATTTTCAAAAATCATAAAACATTTCCCTTGCTTTCAATAATACCAATCTTTACTCGGACAAAATATTTTCAAAATCACAAAAATATATCCTTTGTCTTCAATAAACAATCTCTATCCTAACTATTCAAGTAAAGATCAAGACTACATATTTGCAAAAATCATAAAAAAATTATCACTATCCCCAGCACTGCACTTGTCTCGAACCCCGCTCACTTCATAGTTTGGGATGACGGATCCGATCGCCCGCAAATTGGAATCTTGACCAAAACTGGTGACCAAGCACCGTCTCAATCACATCCATTCACAGAATAACATTTTGAAGTCTGATAACATCCTTCGTCTATTCCCATTAGCAAAGAAACAGCATCTTGGGATGATGGACCTGATCGACCATGGTTCGGGATCTTGACCAACCCGCTGACCAAACATCCGCATTGAAAAGAAAATCCCAAGGGGAGCACAACCCCGCAAGCAATAAGCTCAAAAGTCCTCTGCATCCCCAGTAAAAGCAAAATCATCAAACTAAAAGGGAATGAGCCAAATCATGCATCCATCATCAAATATGCATCTCCGTGCATCAACATCCATCGCATCAATCATCAGGTTTACCTGCTTTCAAAATAAAAGTCAGTTAGTCAAAGACCCGACAGGCATCCCTAGTGGAGGCGCGTGCAAACCAGATTTTCATTTCAAAAAGACAAAAAATATTCCTATTTGCAAATAAAAACCCTACGGAGTATCACTCCCCAGAGTGGGTATCTTTTCAAAAATCCAAAAACATTTTTCCAGTAGAGCGTTCTGCCTCCAAAACACCAAGAGAGCTTCCATATCTCTGGGTAGGAGCCGACGCAAAAATCAAATAAGATCCGATGTCTCACGGTTTCTCCGGAGACCATCGGATCCAATGCACTCAAAGTACGGTTGAACTGAACTCCAGTGTCAGTGCGGTCGTACCACATGCCAAGATACGAAAAGATGAAAGCCAAAAGGCTCGGTCAAAGAAACCATTTGAATAGGTGGAAACGATGAATTATAACTCAAGTATCAAAATCAGCTGATTGGGTGGAAAGAGTTTACCCGCACATACCTAGGCGTGGATGCCTAAAGTACCTTGACTGATTCCAAGTCGGCGTAGTGGACTCCCGTAAGACTACATGACGTAGGGCAGCTAACCACTTTGACAGTCAAGCGAAACAAGCACTCCTGGAGTGATCCGAGAAAACATCACACAATCAATCTCAGGGTCAGTAACCTCGTAAGACTATGACGCAGAGGCTCTGCTGCACCTTTCCGATGTTAGTACCGATCGGGAATGGAAGGGTTGCGATTGGGTACCCAGGTTGCAGCGCATTGCAGGGACAATCGCAAAGTTTTCTCCAAACTCCCGCGGTATGTGTGAGTTATCAATCTCCAAACAATCAACTGACTCAGATACAAAGGAAAACAAAGATTCCAGACCACAATCTAGGAAAGAATGAATTGCAAACCAAGCATCAAAACCAGCAGATCAGGTGGAAAGAGTTCACCCGCACATACCTAGGCGTGGATGCCTGAAGTACCTTAACTAATTCCAAGTTGGCATAGTGGACTCCCATAAGACTACATGACGCGGGGCAGCTAACCACTTTGACAGTCAAGCGAAACAAGTACTCCTGGAGTGATCCGGGAAAACATCAAACAATCAATCTCAGGGTCAGTAACCTCGTAAGACTATGACACAGAGGCTCTGCTATACCTTTTCGATGTTACTACCGATCAGGAATGGAAGGTTGCGATTGGGTACCCAGGTTGCAGCGCATTGCAGGGACAATTGCAACATTTTCTCCAAACTCCCGCGGTATGTGCGAGTGATCAATTTCCAGACAATCAACTGACGCAGATGCAAAGGCAAGCAAAGATTTCAGACCATGATCTATGAATGACCGGGTCAGAAGTGGGGTGTCCACTCGCTTTGGCATTCGGTTGCACGCAACCTCCGCCAAAGAGGGGCATCTGTAGACACCTCACCTTCGGCTACAATGTATGTGGAGATAGCTGAATGAATGGAGGACCGTACCCCCAAATCCCATGTCCAAACTCAGCCAAATTCACCCTTGTAAGCCCCAATCCATAGCCCAACTCAAGCCTGAACCCAGTCAACTCACCCTTAAACATCAGCCTGAAAAACCCCCCATAAGAAAAACCAGTCAAAAAATTCAAAAAAAAGTCAAACTGGCGAGTCAACCCGCTGAGTCAAATCACCGAGTCAACCCGCTGAGTCAACCCATCGAGTCAACTCACCGTGTCAACCCATCTCTTAAACCCAGTCAACTCACCGAGTTCCAGACCGCAGCCTCGAGCAGGTCCGTACTGCCCGCTGAATCCCAAGAAAGGCCGTACGGGCGGCCCCCTGAGGGCCGCCCAAACTTAATTACGGGAACTGTCACTCCCCGCTGCTATAAATAGCCCCCCTCCCCTTCTCATTTGAGGAAAGCAAAAGCCCTAGTGCAATCTGTTTGTTCCGAGTTTCTCTTCCCCCTTTAGCCCACTTTTCCACCAAAGAGAGCCCGAGTGAGGAAAGCCTAGCCCTGGTCCAGCCCAGCCTGACCACTGGTCCAAGTCTCCCAAGCCATCCAAGTCTCGATCCAGCCACTCGAAGCTAATCCTTGCGACACCTCCGTCCATCCAGCTACTCTATCATCAGCATTATCTCATTCGCATCTAGCATAAGTGCAACATTTACTTTTTTTCCAACCTCTTGCTTCACTGCAAGCACTTTGATCATTCAAGCGCACATCATGCATCCTGCATAAAGCACCTGTCAGTTCGAGAGTATGCTCTGGGCTTGCCTGTTAATGGAAACCTGCCCATCAGAACCTCTTACTGTTCAGACCTGCATTCATGCATCAGTCACTACGAGCACTTGATTATTCAAACACACAGCATGCATCTCGCATAAAGCACCTGTCAGTTCGAGCGTATGCTCTGGGCTTGCCTGTTAATGGAAACCTGCCCATCAGAAACTCTTACTGTTCAGACCTGCATTCATGCATCATGTCATTCATGAGAATGTACGAGGATTAAATCAGACTTTCAAGTATTAGTTTGATTCTGTGAAGTAGAGACCGTACTTCGGTACGGGCAGTGTGTGGGGTGCCCAACCTCTTCCCACCCTGTAACCGTGATCCCCTACCTCGAATCTCTAGGCCGCAGATCAAAAAGAGTCATTTTAGAGGAAGAAATCTTCGGATCCCCTTCTCTAACGTTTCTACGGGGTCTAGCCGACTGTAGATTCGAAGTAACTAGCTAGTGGCGACTTTGGTCTTATACAAACTCATCCAAACACATCCAGCTTAACACGACAACCGAACAAAGCCCTCGAGAACGAGGCAAGCCAGTGGCACAAACGGCAATTCGCGCGCACGCACCCCTTCTTCTTTTCCGAAAGGAAAGGGAGAACGTACGGGAGCGCGAAACGGCGAGGGTCCACAGATATAATGCATGAATATGAGTCTGATCAGTAAGAGTTTCTGATGGGCAGGATCCGATTGAATCAGCAAGTCGCAGAGCATACGCTCGAACTGACAAGTGCTGTGAAAGATACATAATAGTGCGTTTGATTGGTCAGAGTTTCTGATGGACAAGATCTGAGCAAGTCAATAAGCCATAGAGCATACATTAAGACCTGATCAAGTGTCAATGGTGGTTGATAAGCAGGGGGTTGGAAGAATAAGAAATGTTACACTATGCTAAATATGAATGAGATGATGTTGGTATATGCATAACTGGATGGACGGGGGTATCACAAAGGTTAGCTCGAGTGGCTAGGATTAGGACTTCGGTGTCTTAAGAAGCTTGGACTAGGGTTAGGCTCTTCACTCACTCGGGCTTTCCTTGGTGGAGGAATGGGCTAAAGGGGGTGGAGGTGAGCTCGGATGGACTGAGCTCTCTAAATTTTCTGGGATGATGAAACAAGAGAGGAGATGGGGTATTTATAGCTGCGAGAAGTGGCAACTTCTGTAATTAGGGGCGGGACGATCTCTCTCTCTCTCTCTCTCTCTCTCTCTCTCTCTCTCCTTTGGACAGCTGGCACTCCGAACCTGGAGTGAAAAAACCCAGGTTCAAAGTACTTTTCCTGTCTGAACTTGCTTCGAACCTGAGGGTTGGAGTTAGGCTTGGTTTTAGGTTTGGTTTTGAGTTTTAACTAGGTGAGTTGACTGGGTGCAAGGGCTGGGCTAACCAGGTGAGTTGAATCAGTGAATTGACTCAGTGTGTTGACTCACCGGGTTGACTTATTGAAAAATTTTGGACTAGTTTTTCTTATGGGTGGTTTTTTGGGATAATGTTTATTGGGTTTGGACCTGGAGTTTGGGAGATAAACTGGGTTTGGACTGGGTAAGCTGATGGGTTTGGTCCTAGGGTTTGAACTATGAATTGGGTACGGACCTCCATCCGTCTAACCATTCGACCAGCTTTATAGCCAAAGATAGGTGTTTACAATAAGCCATCCAGGGTGAACTGACCCACATAGTATGTCACGTCCATCTATTTCGTGAGAAAACGTACGCATTTGGTTCAAAAATCAGATTTCGGAAAAATTTTACTATTTTTAGTAATTCCTATCTTTGTCATATTTCCAGTTATAATCATGATAGGACTCATTTAGTAAGGTTTATCTAGACTTTCTATTTTTGACAAATTAGCCTTTAGATGAGTTTAATTATTTTGGATAAGTTATATTATAGTTAGAATTTTACTATTTTTGGTAATTATGAATTTTGGTTTATTTTTTCTCTACTAATGGTGTGATTGAAAAAAATACACATTAGACATTATTCAATAAAAGGATTCCAGTTTTATCTCCCTCTTTTTCTTTTTCTTTTTTAGTCAAGAAACTAACTCCTGATTCAAGGTTTTAATCACTTAGAGGAAGATGGTGATCTTTCTCATTATCCCTGCATCAGATTAGCAAACAACTGGTATCAATCAAGAGAAATACTTTCTCACATGACTAAAGTTGCAGTGCTCCTATTGCATCGGTTCAGTGGGACAGCCCAGTCAATCGATCTGAACTGTTTACTAAGTCGAGAACACATGTGAGAGGACAACCACCCAAGAATCAAACTGAGCATATGATCTAATCCCTCCTTAGCCGTCCTCTTTTTTTCTTTTTCTTTTTTCCTAATCTGTCGATCGATGGGATGGCTATGATTGCCTAAAAAATATCATTCTTTAGAAAGATAAGTAATGATGGGTCCTAACAAATAGATGGATCAAATTGTTGATGTCTCCTAGTTTTGTGTTAATGATCTTGACTGTTCATATTAAAGGCCATTGGTCAAGTGGTTAATATTTATTAGAACAGTGTGATGTTTTCATGGCAGCCCATGAAGTGTGGGGGGGGACCTAGTGAACAATGGACTAGACTAAGTGTCCCAATGCTAAAAAGAACATAATTTTCCATCTTTTTTTCCAGAAAAGACATCAAAACAAATGATCTTTTATTCAAATATGTTACATTTTTTCTTGTATTCTCGATTGGTGGGATTTGCAGGCCTTTCAGTTTCCCAGTCGCTTTAGGTTATGTACTTGTATGATGATTCATTTTCTTCCGTCTTCTACTGAATACAATGTTCAGATGATGTTCTTCATATACACTTCCTTTTGTTTGTAACGCCTTTCCTAGTCATATTCATTCGTCTTGTTTTGATTTTCTTATTGTCTATACTCCTTGGCTGAAGTTCTTAGGAGATTTTTCAGATGAATCTATCAAAAAAGACAACTGGGTTTTGAGTTTTGATCTAACCTGGTCCTACATCCTTGTTTTTCTTTATAAAATATGATTAGATACTATCAAGATTCTTGTGATGAGTTCCTGTTGGAATGGCAATCTATGCAACCAACACCTCAACGTGCTATGATTTGATTTGCAGGCCAGGTTGCAATGACAATTTCTGTTTTTCAATGTTTTGTGGCGGATGATTTTAAATTTCAATTATCAATTCGACAACCACCTTTTTTTCTTGCTTGTTAATATTTATTATCAATGAGGGAATTATCAATTATATGAACCTCAATCCAAGGACAGTTTGTAGAGAGTGGGCCCACAGAGGGTTGGCCATGACCCAAAAGTTTAGCAGATCAGATGATCCTAGCCTTTCAGTTTCTGGCCTTGTTTTGCAGTTGAATGTGGAATACGAATGTTTTACTTAGCATCTGTTTGGAGGCACCAGGTGGTTTATGGGGCATGGTCCATCAACAGTCAGGGCCATCAGATCAACAGTCTAGAAAATCATACCAGGGGCCCTACTTGAGGCCTGAGCATAGTAGAGTCCTCAGATGGAGGGTTATACAATTCGATTCTTAAATCAGAGTAAAATAATCCATCTTCTTGGAATCATCTTGTGATTAGTATGATTTTAATAACATTGAAAGGGACTAGGATTTGAAGACTATGTGGTTGTCGTCTATTGTGTTTATACATTGTTATCGTTGTATATTAGAAAACTTCATCTGTTAATGGCAGCGGTTCACATTCTTCTGTCCGTCGATGAGTCCTACATGCTCGGTTTGAATCAAGACATCCAAATTCTCTGTTATAATTGAGAGTTTTTGGGTAGTGTTCAATCGGGTAGTCCTCATTTCAAGATGATAAATGGCGCCTTCTCTTTCCGTGCATTCGATCACAGCTGGCCTCAAGAGTTCCATGATCCGCTTCAGAAATTCCAGGTCGAGGATGAACAGATCAAAGGAAAACAGACCCCTTTCAATGGAACAGCTGACTGGGGAGATTTCAATTCCTCTGATTTGGATTTCTATCAAGAGAAATTGTTCGAGAAAAGAATCCTCTCACCAAACCATCTGCACTCACTTTCGTCACAACTCGCTACGGATGATATGCAATTAGATGCTGTTTCTGTAACAATTCCCTCATTCCAAGAACTCATGAAGCTCCAAACAGGCCTATACTGTAATTCGAATACTGAATTTATGGAGATTATCGAATCCAAGAAGGAAAAAGCCGATCCAACACCATTGACCTCTTTGGAGATTCTTAACAGCTTTCAAACATGTGAGGAGGATATCGAATGGAGAACAGCCGTTCGAACTGATCAAAGAAGCATCATGTCCTGCTACCAGGGGCAGGGGATCATCGGCGGTTGAAATCATGAGGATGGCTGGGGCCCGTTACATCCAATTCGCAGTCACAATGGATGATGATCTCTCCATGCTTAGATATCCATTTGGTTCAATGCTTTCGGGTCTTGTCAACGATGAAACAAAAGGCATTGATCTCGCCCACCTTCTTCTAGCCTCAGCTGAGAAGATCGGCAAGCAACAGTACGATCGAGGAAGCAGATTGCTAATGCAGTGTGAATACCTCTCATCCCATGTTGGCGATCCAGTCGAAAGAGTCATCAGCTATTTTGTAGAGGCCCTGCTGGAGAGGATCGACAGAGAAACAGGATGGATGCTGTCGAAGGGTAGACGAAGTGAAGATATCAAAGAAGCTTGTATGGCACCCCACCCGGCCCTTTTGGCATGCCATCAACAGATACCATTATCCCAAGTCCTCCAGTTCACGTCGATTCAAGCCATCATCGACAATGTGGCTTCTGCGAAGAGAGTCCATCTGATCGACCTCAACATAAAGATTGGGCTGCAGTCTACAATTCTGATGCAGGCTCTCTCAGAGCGATCCGCATGTCCGGTTGAGCTTCTGAAGATAACTGCAGTCGGAATGTCAAAAGATAGGATCGCCGAGACAGGTAAGAGGCTAACAAGCTTCGCTGAGACACTGAATTTAACTTTCAAGTTCATGGCAGTAGTAGTATCTGATATGAAAGATCTCAAAGTGGATCTGTTTGAGGTAGCGGCCGATGAAGCGGTTGCAGTCCATGCTCCATCGGTTCTATGGACCATGATAAACCAGCCCAATTGTTTAGAAAACCTCATGAGAGTTGTGAGGGGCCTCAACCCATGTATAATGTCAGTCATTGAAATCGAAGCGAAGTGCAATTCGACTTCGTTCTTTACTCGCTTCATTGAAGCTCTGTTCTACTTCAGTGCATGGTTTGATTGCCTCGAATCATGCATGGATAGAAATGATTGTAACAGAATGTGGGTTGAAGGGAGCTTCCTATATCATGGGATTCGAAGTATTGTTGCAACTGAGGGTAGTGAGAGGGTCGTAAGGCATGTCGGGATCGATGTATGGAGGTCATTCTTCGGGCGGTTTGGATTTGAGGAAGTCGAATTGAGTGAAATGTCATTGTATCAAGCAGGACTGCTTGTTAAGCAGTTTGGGTGTGGAAGTTATTGCAACCTTGATAGGAATGGGAAAGGACTGACCGTTGGGTGGAAAGGAACACCATTGCATAGTGTTATTGCTTGGAAATTTGGATGAGAGAGAGAGAGAGAGAGAGAGAGAGAGAGAGAGGAAACTAACAGAATGAATTTATTGTATTAAAGGGCATTTGGTACCCATAAGCATTCTATGCAATTTGTAGGTTTTGAAATGCAACTTGCTTTCTAGTTTTTGATAGATAGTCTGTAGATTTATATCTGTCTATACTTATACAACGCGAGCAGCTTTTTAACATTTTTGCCCGCAATTAGTTTTCCGCCCAATTCAAAGGTTAAAATCAAATCATGGATACATTGGGAACTAAAAAATGTGAATGTTGTTTAGCCTACTTTCAAATTTCACCAGCAAAAGCTTGCGACAGCTAAGATTTATCTGCATTTTTTCAATCCTTCAAAGAAAGTAGCCCGTTTGAACTTCTCTTCTTTGCATGTATCCTGCAAAAAATGTAGCAGCGGGTCCATGCAATAAAGCTTCTATGGGACTCACTATGATAATTGTATGAAATCTATACGTACATTTATTGTGTTAGCTCATGTTAGGACGTCATCCCAAAAACAGGATAGATTTAAAGCTAAGCATGAAACATGGAGATGGGTTGCCCCCCCCTCTCTCTCTCTCTTAGAATTTGAGATGCTATTGTGATTTGTTATTCATGGAAGTTCCATAAAGTGGTGTCTTCACTGTCCACAAAAAAAATAAAATGTTACAGTGTCGGGGACTTCTGATCTGGTGGGTTGCTATGGTGATGAGTCACAAGTCAGTTATGGTGTCCACTGGGAAAATCTGACCATTTTTCGCGAGTTTTTCTAATTGAATGTGGAGTATTAGTCATGTTCTGAGTTTAACTAGGGCTGTAAATGGGTCAGCGGACCCGATGGGGTACCCCAACCCAACTCATTTAGACCCGACCCAGACCCGGCCCATTTGTTAAATGGTAAGGTTCAAGAACAGACTCAGTTGCTAAACAGGTCTAGATTTGGTTTCCTTTATATTAGGCCTGACCTGACCCGACCCGAACCCATTTAGTAAGTGGACGGGTTTGGTCTATGTTGCAAGGGGGACCCATCAAGGCCTGGACCTGTCCAGACCCAATTTTAAATCTAGGAAAAATGCTTGCATACCAAATTCAGACCTAGACCCATTGGACCTGTTCAAACCTACCCATTTAGCAAAAGGGTCTAGATCTAAAATTTGGACCCAGACCCATTTACTAAATGGGCAGGTCTAGTTTTGGCTAAACCCACCCCAAACCCGACCATTTACAACCCTAGGTTTAACTGTTTGTTTTGTAGAAACTGCTAGCCGGAATGCTGCCGTAGCTCGATCTGCATGACTTTTGAGCAATGGTCCATCCACTTGGTGGGCCCATGAAAGCGGCCTGTCCTCATCACCACACACAAGTGCCAACCCACAGCAGATATGTTTAATAACATCCCTTGAAATTGGTGGCCTGGGTGCCTCACATTAGAGCTGACATGCATTAAGGTTCGCTAAGTAGGTTGTCTTATGAAATGATCACATACATTTGAATGTCCAAGTTATGGTAATTTACCATACGTTCGAGCTGTGTGGAGCTCATTGTGACGTGTGAGTCCCCTATGTTAGGCCTAGATCCCAAAATCCAGCCTGATCTGTATTTCTGGTGGACCATACCAAAGGGAACAATGGTTGGGGAGAGAGAGAGACACCCGCCTCAGAAACTTTCAAATGGAACGTGGGGTCCACCATGTAGTGTATGTCATCCGAGTCCAGATCCTCTACCTTTACTGAGCAGGGAAATCCTGCTTTTCACCTCTCTTATTAGTCCGGCTCAGCCAGCAGCTCTGACGCAGTTAGGCTGAGCTGAACCAATCAGAGAGGCAACAGCAGAGGTTCTCTGCTCAATTTGAGCAGAGGATCCAGATTCATGTTATCCAACAAGGTTTTCAGACTCTGATGCAACTACGTCTATCAATGAAAGGTTGGCTTCGGCCTGGATTTTGAACTATTCGAGTTGAGCCAACTCAAAATTTTGATTTTGCTTGGCCTGAGCCCGGTCCATTGACAGCCCTAAGTGTGACTCATCGAAACAATTCGGACTCTGTTGGGCCCCATCCAATTCGATAAGAGAAGGCAATGGCCCACATTGTTTCCGTTGGGGTGATCCTAACCGTTGGGCATGTACACCTAAAATTTGACTCTTGAAGGATGGGATGATCCTCTAGGTGCAAGTTTTTGTCTTGGCGAGTTGACTCGGAACGAGCAGATGAAAAATCTGAATCACTGATGTGGGTGGGCCAGTCTCAGGTCATGCGTTAGTTGTTCTTGATCACTTTTGAAAGTGACCAAAAGCTCGTGATCTGCCGATGAACTGCCAGAAGAACATGTACATCTACACACAAATTACACTTGGTTTGAGTTCAAGCCCATAACGTAATGGATCGACCACTCGTCTGAGTTGGATGTGACTTGTCTGAGTCATCTCCGGCTCAGTCGAGTCTGATCCGATTCAGCACCACGAGTCAGAATAAAAATAGGAAGTGACTCGGCCGAGTTGCAAGAGTCGAAGTGTGGTCCATTGAAATCTCAGGTCGGATTCCAGATTTGGAAAAAATCATCATCATCTAAGACAATGCAGTAAGGTTGAGTTCCCTGTTCATTTTCTATGGCTACGATCTTCCAATATGGTAGATGTGAGAGTGCGTACATCCATGATGGGGGCCATCAGATCAATGGTTTGGATAAACCCAACCATGGGCCCCACATGTATGAACTAGGTGCACGGTGCACAATAGGGAATTTCCCTGTTGGTTTCAAACAGGGAACTCGCCTTCCACAACATGCCAGGTTAGGGCCGGGCCAAGATCTTTCCAAGCCCGGCTCACATTATTGCCCGAGCCTGGTTTGAGCCATGACGAGTCAAAGTAGTCTAACCCAAGTCAAGCCCAAAATATTTATGCTGAGCCCAAGCCCGAGGGTTGTTCTGATTGGAGCAGAAGCTGGCATGGATGGGAGTAGTTAGCATGACCAATAAACTAGGATTTAAATATTGTTGATATTACAAAATTGCCCTTGCAAACCCTAATGGGCCTGGCCAGGCTTGGCTTATGGGCTGTTGTACCTAGTCCTAATCCGGCCTGATTAAGAACGGGCCTGAAGTTTAAGCTAAAGCCTAGCCTCATGCTTGACTACTCTAGCCCAAGTTTGCCAGGCAACAGGCTAGCCCAGCCTATTGACAGCCCTGATCAGAAGTGAAGCTCAAGTGTTGATGTAATCTAGTTTAGTAGCATGTAGGAGGCATTTGGCATCTCTACAAATTAGAGGTTTTTGGCTTATTTCTAAAAAAAGTAGCTTTTATACTGTTTGGTAAAAGCTTATTTAAAGTGCATTACTTGTCTAAAAAATAACAAATAAGCTCTGATTTAACTAAGTTGGGGAGGGGTTACTTTTTTAAATAGTGCTTATTTAACTTAAAGGTATAGGACATTTAGACTAATTTTTGAACAAGTTTATCCTTGAACTTTCTAAGTAATTCCCATCTTTTCTACTTCTTTTCTCTTTACAATCTCTTTTAACGAGGCCCACATGATGAAGACCTATATTGAAGGTGGGCCCCAAGTGATGAATGGTCCACATCAGAGGTGGGCCCATATAATGCACCAGTCACATCAAAGGTGAGCCCCACATGACGGATGACCTGCATTAAAGTATGGCCTCACATGATGGATGATCCACATCAAGTAGGCCCTACCTAATGGATGGTCCACTTCAAAAGTGGGACCCACATGATGGATGGTGGATATTGAATGTGGGACCACATGATGGAAGGTTGACATTAACATTAAGGTGGGCCCACATGATGAATGAGCCATATTGAAGGTTGGACCTCACATGATGGACGGTCCATAGCAAAGGTGGTACCCACATGATGGATGGTGGACATCAAAGGTGGGCCCCACATGATAGATCGCTCACATCAAAGTGTGGTCGAGCATGACGGAACATGCACATCAAGTGGGTCCCAGTTTATGGGTAGTCCACATCAATGGTGGAACCCACATGATGGATGATGTCATTGAAGGTGGGCCCACATGATGGTCGGTTGACATCAAAGGTGGGCCCACATGATAAACGACCCATATTGAAGGTGGGGCCCCGCACAATAAGTGGTCCACATCAGGGTGAGCCCACATAATGGATGGAGTGGGCTTCAAATGATGGATGACCCACATCAAAGTGTGGTTGGCCCCTCATAATGGACAGTCCACATCCAAGTTCTCGCATGATAGTTGAGCCATATCCAAAGTGGGCCACATGATGGATGATCCACATAGAAGGTGCACCCCATACGATGAATGGTGGGCATTAAAAGTAGGCCCCACATGATGGACAATCCACTTTGAAGGTAGGGCCCACACTATGGACACATCAAATTTGGACTCCACATGATGCGTGATGGGTGATGGACATTGAGGGACCCCACATAAAGGACAATTAGCATTGTTGGCGAGCCCCACATGATGGATGACCTACATAAAGGTGGGCCCCTAATGATGAATGGTCTAAATTTAAGACGAGCCTTATATGATGGATGACCCACTTTGAAGGTTTGGCTTACACAATAGACAGTCCACATCAAAGGTGAGCTCCATACGATAGTTGATCTACATCTAATATACCAGATAATGGATGACCCAAATATCTTAAAATATGAAGATTGTAGTCATTCTTTTTTTTTTTTTTTTGTCATTTGCAGCATGGTTTGTCTATGATGAGATCCACAAAACAACCATTTGTATTGCTTTTATAATAGAGTTGCTGTAATCTTTAAAAATGACCTCAACTACCCCTAAAAAAGCCTCTTTTTTGAAGGTTTTACCAAACATACTTATTTTAAATAAGAGTTTTTTTTAACTTGAAAATATAATTTTACCAAACGGGCTTATTTAAAACAAGAACTAAAACAAAAGGAGCTTATTAAAATAGCTCCCATTGAAGAGAGAGAGAGAGAGAGAGAGAGAGAGAAAACTCTTATTTAACTAGAGTAAAGATGCCAACGATCCCTTACATTCATATCCTTTGAATTTATGGCCCATAAAAATAAACGGTTAAGAAGAGAATTGCGACAATGATCCATATGTAAGTGGAAATATCCTAAGATCAATGGCTAGGATCTTTAATAGAAGACTTTGGAGGCACGGTCAACCACCATAAGACGCGATAGGCCAATGGTGGGAATTTTTGGATGCTACGTTTGTCTCGAACAGCAACCATGGAAATGGCTTTGTCAATATTATTCTTTTTCTCAAAAAATGAGTGAATTAATGTCTCTTAGGTGGCTTGTCATTATTATTCTTTTTTCAAAAAATGAGTGAATTAATTTCTCTTATGGCGCTTGTCATTATTATTCCTTTTTTTTTTTCCAAAAAATGAGTTAATTAATATTTCTTTAGCCACTTGTCATTATTATTTTTTTTCTTGGAAAAATGAGTGAAATAACGTTTGATAAGTCGCCTGTCATTATTATTCTTATTTTTAGAAAATGAGTGAATTAATGTATATAGGAAAAATTAATTCATTGGGGCTCTTTTTAGTTGTCCACACAGTTAGGGATTACTATCCGAACAACGCCAGAAAAAAAAAAAAAAAAATCATTTTCCAAGAAAAGTTTAGTGGCATAACAAACAATTTATTGAGGATTGTTCCATGGTTTTTCCTCTTAATTGGGTTTTCCATCATGTTTTTTATTTCCACGTTGTTGATCTTCCTTCATCCCTCTCAGAGAGCACGGTGTGATAAATGGGGACCTTTCATCCTTTAGGCCACGCCTATTAAATAATCTTATCTATCCTTTCCCTTCAATTTCCCATGAATGTTTGGATCACGGATGACGTGTTGAGTAAACCCTATGGGGGCCACCATGATGTATGTGTCTTATCCACACCATCCATCTATTTTAACAGCTTATTTTAGGGCATGATACCAAAATTGAAGCACATCCAAAGCTCAAGTGGACCACACCACAGGAAATGGTGAGAATTGAACGCCTACCATTGAAAACTTCTTGTGGGCTAAAGAACTTTTGGATCAAGCTGTTATTTGTGTTTTACCTTCATCCATGTCTGTGTGACCTTATGAACATGGTTAGATGACAAATAAATATCATTGTGGGCCCTAGGAGGGTTTCAACGGTGGACATCATTATCCCGACTGTGGTCCACTTGAGCTTTCAAATATGCTTCAATTTTTGGGTTCATGCCTTAAATGAGCTGGAAAAATGGATAGATTTCATGGATAAGGAACGTACATCACGTGTGGGCCCCACAGAGATTACTCAGCGTACTGCGTTCAAATGTTTCAGTGTCAGTCATTTTACTGTTTCTACCATCACTCTCAAGGGCACTGGCAGATGAGTCGCATTATGCCAGATATGTCCAATTTTCCATGTAAAAAAATGAACCCTCCAACCAAGTGTACCGTCAGCATGTGAAGGAAGGTTGTACATGTACCGTTTTACTGGCTCATATGTCCTGAAATCATAAATAACCATGCATTCAAGGGAGCAGATTCCCTGCCTCTGTACAGATTAATTTTCTACGCCACTCCTTGTTTTCTCTTTTTTGGAAAACGGTGCACACGTGGATGGACCGAAATTGTCATTTTCTTAACAAGCACATGGTTGCATTTATGACCCCAACATGTTGTTTGGACTCCGAATCGGTAGTGACTCTCTGTGGGCCCCACCATGATGTATGTGTTTTATCCTGGCCATCCATCATTTCAGGGCATGTGCCCAAAAATGAGGCACATACAATGCTTAAGTGGACCACACTAAGGGAAGTAGTGGGGATAATAGTGATGCCTGCGTTGAAACCTTCTTATAATAGTACAATGTGATGTTTATCTGCCATCTAACCTATTCATAAGGTCACGTAAAATTGGACGAAAGGAAAACACAAATACCACCTTGATCCAAAAATTTGGCGTCCCTGAAAGAGTTTTCAATGATAAGATTTCAATCCGTACTATTTCCTAAGATGTGGTCCCTTGGAGTTTTGGATCTACCTATTTTTTGGGTCGTGCCCTAAAATGAATGAGAAAAGTAGATAAACAACATGAATAAAAAAGCACATATTATGCCGGGCTTATAGAGCTTTTCCTGTACTTACCTCAGCACTTGAGGGCGCACTTTATTTCCTATTGTGTGGTCCACTAAAGTTTTAGATTTACCTCACTTTCGTACAAAATGAATAAACCACATGGATAAAAAAAACATGTCAAGATGTAGGCCACAAAGCTTTTCCAAATACTGACCTCAGCACTCACAGGGTACACTTTTAGGTTCAAGTCAATGTTGTATGGAAAGGATGGCACGCATGGATGGATCAAAATTGTCAGTTTCGCCGACACAGCACATGTTAATAGTTTGTCTACCGCCATTTTTCCTCTTCTAACACTAATTCCAACAAAAGCAAAGATGAGTATTTAAAAACTAGAATGTAGTGGGTATAAGACCATCCAAACAGAAAGTTGGCTTTAACTTATTTTTCTTTAAAACATTAATGAGTAATAAATTATTATTTTTTTAGACGCATGCATTTGAATGTCATACAAGTGAGACCACCCATCTTCAATCCCAACCCCACTTCTTGTGCTTTCCTCACATCCTTGTGCCATTGTAATATGATTCTTTCATGGGTGGAAGTGTAATAATAGATAACAGAGATTCCCATCCCGTGGAATAGTCAAACACTAGGAGAGGAATTGAACCACCTGGCTAAGAGCTATGACAACCAAAGGCTAGTTTCTCCATGTAGTCTAGGCTACCCTTCCCCTCACACATCTAATCATCAAGTAAACTTCTTTTTTTCACACACCCACACTCAAACACACCACAATGGATACTCAAAACCCATGACCTCGTGTTGAAACTCTTATGAGTCTACCACTAACCAATGAGTGTAGACCTTGATCATCAAGTAACCTACATGTGCTTGGGTCCTTATTCATGCCCCGTTGTAGACTCACAAGAGTTTTGACATAGAGGTTATAGGTTCCAGTATTCATTGTGGTGAAATCCAACTATGGTGCGAGTGTGTGAGTGTTTGTGTGTTACAAAAAAAAATAATAGTAATAAAATCTATATGCCACAAGTGTCACCTTTCATATTTAAGTGACTGACATGTGCCATAGTTCATCTTCCAGTAACCCACATGTGCCACATATGCTAGTATCAATATATTAGTATATTGTACATTTATATATATATATATATATATATATATATATATGTGTGTGTGTGTGTGTGTGTGTGTGTGTGTGTGTGTGCCAATGAGCCTTTATCTTTAACAATGAGCAAGCCATGGTCCAAAATAAAATACTAGGAAAATTCTAGCCCTTTATTTTTTTTAAATTTTTTTTGTTAGTCATGTAATGCACCCACACAGTTAGTCACACGATGCACCCCCCACCCACTAGTGAGTTAGTGTGTCCCCTTAGCATTTCGCACCTGAGACACGTTGTTGAAACGGCTAGGCATCTTCCAGCTGAGCTAGCAGGAAAATTCTAGGCCTCTATTTTAATTTTTAATTTTTTGGTAAGACTTGACATAAGTTTCACCATGTCAGAAGAGATTCGCACTATTGTCGGATGCAGATTGGGTACTACCCACCTGAACATAACGAGATTTGACTGAACGACATTTGATTGAACGACAGGCCACAGACAGAGATGAGACTCATTAGAATACGGCAAATGACTGAACAATCCCACCACATCAGGGTGGGGTGGGGCAGGACCCAATTAGGGCTGAAAGTCGGGCGGGTCGGGTTGGTGCTAAACCCTAACCCAACCCAAGGTCCCTATACCTCAACCCTAACCCAACCCAACCCAACCTCGGGTTGGGAATTCTCAACCCAAGCCCAAACCAAGCGGGCTCGGTCGGGTTGATCGGGTTGGCCGGGTTGATACATGCTAATATTTTTGTTATTACATTAATCTATTATGTTTCAATACAAGCCTTATTTTTTTGTACTTATGGCTTTATTAATTATATATGTACTTAGTTATGTAAAGAACTTCACTTTTCCTAAACAAATAAGTTAAAATATAAGTACATATTATAAGTTTACTTTACTAAAGTATAATAAAAGTATAAGTAACTTGTATATAGATCGGGTTCGGGTTGGGTCGGGCAACCCGAGACCTCAACCCAAGCCCGACCCAAACTTCATCGGGTTGATGTTTTCATAGCCCAAGCTCGAGATCGGGTTCGATACTTCTTGCCCAAGCCCAACCCAATGTCGGGTCGGTCACGGGTCGGTCAGGTTGAACCCGCCCAACTTTCAGCCCTAGACCCAATCCCCGCCCCTACCAGCTGGTTGTAAATTTTAGCCCTTTATTTTGGTGGCAGCTGGAAGAACAGTACTGAAAGACAAAGCAGACACAAGGCCCATTAAGGAAAGACCCATCTATTAAATGCTTAAGATGGTGTAATCACAGCCACCAAAAATTTTTACGGTCCAATCAACGGCTGAGCTACAGGATGCCTGGTTTGGATCACCGTACACATGCGCCACGTGTGTGCTACACAATCTAGAGGCAGGAAAATTCAGTGCCTCTCTAGCCATGTAATCCGCTCCCTACATCTGATCCGCTGTTTAAGTTATGTTGAGTGGGCCCCACATATTCAATTGTTTAGATCCACGTACGTGAATGGAATCGATTCTTCATGTATAAGAACAGGGACGTGAGCGAGTGGGCCATTTTACAGGATATTTACCATTTTATATGAGGTTTGAATGGCCTTTTGGTCAAACAACAGCTCCCAAATCTACGGACTAGATTCGGTGGGCCATGTCCCGACAAAATCATCTGCTCTATACAGTCAGACTCGCAGCATTCAAACATTGCTGCATGTACACATAATGGGAATTGATAACAACACCCCCACCATGTGCTACCACCCCTTTCTTTCTACTTCTAGAAATGAAAAATACAATCATTCGATCCATGCCTTCTACGGTGCATCTGCTTTCAAATTCACCCTCGACTCAACCGAATCCCAGCTAAACCCAAGACCGGATTAGTCACTTCGAGTCACTGGGTCTTTTAACCATGGTTATGAATGAGACATTCACAGCATGGCTATTTTACATGGTGAGGATACTTCTTGCCCATGGCTAGGGCTGTCCACGGATTAGATCATGGTTTGAGTCTGATCCAATTTAATCGGATTCGGATAATTAATCGGTTCAACGGATTGAAATCTATCTTTGATCCATTTAATAATCGGATTGGATTTGGATCGACCCCGATCTAATCTGGTAACGATCCAATTATAAGGGTATAAAAGGAAAAGAAAAAAAAAAGGAAGAAAAAAAAAAAAAAAAAAAAAGCTCTAGTTTTGATTGAATTCATATTTGGATCGGCACTGATCGGCTCTAAAACCGATCTACTTACATAAATGAGTATTAGTTTTGATTGGATTGGATTTGGATTTCGAAAAATTTAAACGGATCAGATTCAGATCAAAAACTTATCTGGATCGAATTTGGATCATGTAAATTCTTAATTAGATCGGATTCGGATCAACACTAATCATATCTGAATTATCCATTGACAGCCCTACCGATGGTCCATTTGGGCCACCAAACATTGGTTTTCTTCGTTGAATGTGGACCGTCACTTTATTCTTTCTTAATCATTAATTGCAGGCCTTTAGGATTGTCTGATGGAGCACCTTTTTGGGGGCCACTAAAAATTTGAGAACTTATAGGAACATTGCAGATTCTCGTGTCGATAATCATCGACATGCGTGTCTCAAGAAATATCAAAGCTTAGATTTGCTCGGGATAATCGTGATGCCGGGGTCCATGCTCTCCACGTCAAATTAACTACAACTAAAGGTGCATTTTTCATTGAAATTGTAATATTATAATATCTTACTCAAGGCTCCTTGGAGTATTACAAAGTGGAAAGAAGTGTTTTTAGAAAATAGATTCCCTGGAAAAGAGGTTATAGTTTTTGTGTTTACCTATATGGAAATTCATTGCAAGGACAACACCTCTTTAGTCATTGAAATAGAAAATTGTGTTGGGTCATTGAGAAGATAAAGCCTCTTTAGTCATCAAGTCATCCTTAGCTATTAATTCGTCACCATCAGTCCGCTCTGCTGATCCATTTATCAACTGAAGTTGTGACTCAATTGAGATTTTTTTTTTATAGGTCAACCACCCATCAATTAGTATCCATCTGTGAATTCATTGTGTAATTGAAGAATGAAATTTTCATGAGGCACTCCTTCATCGCTTAAGTCCGCGATGAAAGAGAAATCTTTAAAAAATACAAAATAAAATTGTTATCATTGATAATATATTTGGAGAAGTCTCATTAAAAGGCCATTAACATAACTTATATGGACCCTAAATTTTAAATTTGTAGTTTTATGAAATAGTGAATTTTTCTGAAAAAGTAAATTTGCTAAAAATAGTAAATAACTTTTAAATTAACTTCAATTCTTTCTCGTTACTTAGACAGGGACTTCAGGTTATTCTACAAATCTTTAAACCCTAAAATTAGCAAAAACCATAATTTGCTAAAAACAATAAATTTCAATTTAAACTCAAAATTAACTCCTAAAGTTATTTATTTTTGAAAATCGTTCAGCAGCATTGGCCACCATGTAAAGCTCATCAATAGCTTTTCAACGGTATATTATGCATATGAAATAGATGTATGGCCCCAAAGTTAGGGCCAACAGAAGCTACAATGTGCTTTAGACCCTTTGATTGGACTTTCTAACCCAAATTCCTTTAACCTTAACTGTTCATGTGATTGTCCTTAACTTTGTCCCATATCAAAATGTGAGAATGTGCGTTTGAATCTTCAATTGAATTGCAATAAATTAATTCAATAAATGAACAAAGTGGGAATTAGCCCCGATGTGTTCTAATTAGGGGAAAACCCCCAAATTGCAACTGAAATGAATGAAATTCCAAGTGCTGTGGTTTTTCACAATTTAAAAGCTCGTTTGGATACTACCAAATAAGTTACTTTTCGACTGAACTTAAGACGTTAACTTTTGGCACTTAAGTTCGTTTGGTAAGTATAATTGAAAAGTAACTTATTTCTTAAAAATTACTTAGTTTAGTTAGTATTTTATTTAGCTTTTTAGCTTTTAACTTTTTTACTTGTCTCCCTCATGTCACACTTCTGCTCTCTTTTTTTTTTTTTTTTTTGAGGGGTGGGGGGCACACCCACACTGTTAGTCACCCTCTAATGTTAATTAACCACCCTCCAATTTGGCTTTTCTATTTATCTCTCTCAGGTCACACCACATATCAAAGTTCTCTCTCCTGGTTCACTCAATTACTGCTCTCTCATACTGTCCATATCAAAAGAGGCCCCACATGATGGACTGTCCCATCAAAGGTGGAGCTCACATAGTGGACAGCCCACATCAAAGATGGGCCCTACATTAATTGGTGAAAGATCCAATCCACCAATTAGGTTGATTTGATCTTCTACATCTTTCCCAAACATGGTTCTAGTCCACTCACCATGTGGACCGACTATGGGAAACAAGTGAATGGGTTAGAAAACTTCGGCCAAGTTTTCCAGAGCCGTACATTTGTTTTGCAGACTGTGGCCCACTTGACCAGTGGATCAACCTGATTCTTGTGCCAGGGCATCCATATAGTGGTCCCGTTCTGATGGATGGAATGTATCTCAGACCAATCGTGCTATGCTAGCACATGCATGCCATGTACATGAAGATTAGAAAAGCTCATTCTATTAGGAAAACTGCCTCAACGCTTGGCTTTTTCCTTTCATGTCAATATGTTGCTTATTATATGTAGATTTGAATTTTTCTTTCGAAAGGTTACTTATCATTGTGTTATTACCAAACATACTTATTTACTTATTGGCTGATAAGTATGTTGTTTACCAAACATACTTATTTGCTTAACAAGTAAAAATAAAGATGATATAACTTATCTGATAAGTAGCTTATCTTAAGTAACTTACAATCCAAATGGGCCCTAAATGGCACTGTCACCTCTCAGAACATTTCCTATATATTAATGGAATGAACTACAACTTGTATTGTATTATTAATCGGTGATTATCCATTGTTTTCTATGTTCTGGCCCACGTTTTCTCTCTTTTGACACAATAATGCAAGTACTCTAAAATGAACAATCTACTTCCTCACTTGAAAGATAAGACAAAGTACAATTAAATACATCCAACTATGGTCTGGCCCACCTGATCGAGTGGATCTGTCTAATTTCAAAACAAGATCATACTCTGTTAATTACACCTTGAAAACCATGCTTGCATGAGTGAAATCATACGGGACTATTTGTAAAATCTATGGGTTCCACCGTGTCCATAATGTATATATGTATCTGATCCAAGCTATCTGTCAATTCTATCATCTCATTTTAGGACATGGCCCCAAAATCAAGGCAAATTGTAAGCTCAAGTGGACCACACCAAAGGAAACAAGGGGAATAATTACGTCCACCATTCAAAATTGAAACCTTCCTAGGGCTATAGCTAGGGATGTGGAACCATCAGCCAACCTGATCATAAGGTCACACAGACATGGGTGAAGGATAAACACAAATATCAGCTTAATCTAAAAAAATTGTGGCTCTTAATAAGTTTTCAATAGTAACCATTCAATTCCCCCTATTTTCTCATTTATGATTCACTTGAGCTTTAGACCTATCTCATTTTTGGGCTCATGCCCTAAAATTAGCAGGTAAAATGGATGGATGAGACACATACATGATAGTAGGCCCCACAGATTTTAGTGGATTCGTTTTATCATTAGCGTGACAACTCCCCAAACATGAGCAACTGCCAACTTCAAGGGAATGCAGCCGAAGTAAATTACAATAGTAAATAATAATTACTCATTTACATTGTATTTATAGTGTAAGTGATAAAAAAATAATAATAATAAAAAAGGCCCTCAAAATCATATGCATTCATGATGAGTTCTAACATTGGATTAAGCTGACATTTTGGTTTTGTTGTGTCACACCCAAAAGGTTAACCCGTTTGGTGAAGTAACCCCAAAGTATATGAAGCTACTTTTTCATTATCCCCCAGCCGATGTGGGAGTAACCCAACAACCCCTCCTCCTACAGTCGATGTGGGTCCTAGGGCTCTCAGAACTTAGTCTCGGCTTACCCCCCTCGCTCGTGGGTCCTAGGGCTCTCAACACTTGGTCTCGGCTCACCCCCTAGGGTGTGGACGCCACTATGGCATGGACCCGGACAAATAACCTTGCTTTGATACTAGTGTTGTGTCACACCAAAAAGGTTAACCCGTTAGGTGGAGTGACCCCAAAGTATATGAAGCTACTTTTTCATCATCCCCCATCTAATGTGGAACTAACCCAACATGTTTTCCCTTCATTTAGGTTTGTTTGACCTTATGAATAAGTTGGGTGGCAAATTAGCATCACGGTGGGCCCCAAGAAGTTTTCAATAGTGGGTATCATTATCACCACTACTTCTCATGGTGTGGTCAACTTGAGCCTTGGATCTACCTCATTTTTTTGTCTAATGCCCTTAAAAATATGGAAAAATGGATGAATGGTGCGGATAAAATCCATACATCATGGTTGGCCCCATAAAGCCCTTGCCTGGACCAATTTTTATCTAGGCAGGGACATGATGCAATCCACTTCCATAAAAGTTATGCCGGTTGGATGAAATAGTTTTATGGTAAATATCATAAAAACCGATGATTAAGATTGAGTGGTAGAAATACGCCCAATGATGATTTTAAAGCATGCATGCAATAGATCATGGATTGTTGGATTACTCATGACTCAAAAGAAGCACTTTGGTCTTATGATGCCAACCATCTAATCCATGACTCATAAGAGGTAGAAAATTTTAAATAAAGTGCTCAAATTCCAAGCTTTACAATTATCCAACAGTACACGTGAATTTTATTTTCTTTTTGCACCATGGCTTGCTCCCAATAGTAAGATTTATTGGGCCATCTCAATCAATGATTGACAATGCCATGCTTAAAATTAAAGCTTTAAGGACATTACTAAATACGAAGCATTTCCCATATATTTTAGGATTTTTAATAATTAAATATTGAGTTGTTCAAGTAAAGACTCATCCAAGTCGTTGAGCTGACCCAACCAATGTTGCGTGTGTCACACATCGACTAGGTTGGACGATGAAAGGAGCTTCATATATTCTAGGGTCACTCCACCTAATGGGTTAACCTTTTGGGTGTTACACAACTAGTATCAGAACTAGATTATCCGTCCAAGGCCCATGGCGATGGGGGAAGTCGAGATCAAGTTTCGAGAGCTCTATATCCGTCATGCCTAGGCCCAAGTCTCACAAACGAGGGGGATATGCCGAGATCAAGTTCTGAGAACCCCAGGGCCCAGACCAGCTGTGTGATGGGGGGGCTGTTGGGTTTGTCTCACATCAACTAGGTTAGACGATCAAAGGAGCTTCATATATCTTGGGGTCACTCCACCTAATGGGTTAAGCTTTTGGGTATGACAACTACCAGGCCATATGTCAAGTTGAGTGACTCTCCTATTTTGTAAACGAAATTTAGAAATAACTCAAATTGGCATTTTATTGAATGCAATATTAGTGGTATCACTTTGATTTGAACTCAAAGCTTTTAGGATTAGGGCTGTCAATGGGGAGGACCCATGTTGGTTTTGGCCCGAATTTTGAACCGGTAATCCCATCAAGTGTTTGAGTATTTAACAAAAAAAGGGAATAAAAAGATCTATGAAAAACAAAAGTGGCTGAAATAAAGTGTTTCTTTAATACAACATTTTTTCAAGTGCAAAAGATAGTCCTACAATGAATAGGGAGAAGATTTTTATTTCTTTATAATGCTTTCCTTTTCACAACCTTTTCAAAAAAATGCTTTGTTAAGCTCTAGTTCGTATACAATCAGTAAACCAGGTGAGTGAGTCTTGATGAGATTGGTTTTCCTTAAGAGAGCCATGTTTTTTGCAAATCGAGGCACATCTCAATCTCAACTTCTTGTTTTCACATGATAGTGTGATTAAAACTCTCTTTTTTATCTACATGAAGGAGCATAAGCCCTTTATATTTTCATGCAAGCAAGATCCTCTCTTCTCATTCTAGTTTCGGAGTCAGATTTTCTTTCTCCTTTCTGAGCATACAAACAGTGGTAGTTTGGTGTTAGGTTTCTATAGTTTGTACATGTTGTTAAAGCCGTATGCTGGTCAATGTATACTGGGGATAGCATGTTTAAGTTTATTATACTAATTGAATTTATCAAGAGACGTGAACTATCTTAAAAAGTACAACTGTATATGGGTCTTAATCCAGCAAAAAATAAAATTCATCAAACAGTTGGGTTACTACCTCTGCAATTGTTTAAACGGGCATGCTGTTACTTATTACTTTGATAGATTATTAGCTGAATATTTTCATACCATTATTTCTAACATTAGACTACCCGTATTTAAAATATTGGTTTTGCTTATCCAGCTTATAATCCATTGACAACTCCATTAGGGATCCTGTGGAAAGCCAAACTCAACGGGCGCGGATTTCCTGCGAAAGCCTTGCGCAGGATTTCCTGCGCTGGGAACCACGGTGGGGCCCACAGTGATGTTTTATGATAAATCCACACCGTCCATCCGTTTTGGGAGCTCAATTTAGGCTATGAAAACAAAAATAAACCGGATCCAATACTCAACTGGACCTTACTAAAGGAAAAGGTGGGTAGGTAAATTAGTACCGTTGAAACCTCCCTGGGGTCCACAGTGATGTTTGTATGACATCCATACCGTTCATAACGTCACTACTACTGGGATGAACTGGAAAAACAAATATTATCCTGATTCGAAACTTCTGTGGCTCCACAAATATTTCAACTGTGGTCGTTCAAATCTCACGTTTTCGGCCCAGTTGAGTATTGGATCTGGTTAATTTTTGTTTTCATAGCCTAAAATGATCTCCCAAAACGGATGGACGGTGTGGATTTATCATAAAACATCACTGTGGGCCCACCTTGGTTCCCAGTGCAGGAAATTCCTGCGCAAGGCCTGCCCAAACTCAACTGAGATAGCTATCAGCTGTCTCCTTTCCCACCGATTGGTCCAAAGGAGTAGAATGCTAAATTGTGGAAAAAGCTTTCCACCTAAACAGATTCCCAGGTGGACCTCCAAACCTGTCGTAACGCACACGTTGATAATGTACACCATACATCGGATAATCCTAGATATCCAATCACTGACCATCATAAGAGGGGGGAGTTATTTGATACTCTGGCTGCATATGATGCTTGATACACAGGCATTTTCTAATGGTACACAAGTCATATATTAGCTAAAATTAAACGGACTAATAAGTGGAACCGGCTGTCACAATCCAAAAAATCAGATTGGGTGAAAAATCCTGACATCTGATTGGTGGATCGTTGGATTTTTTTCATTTTTTAATTGTCCAATAAATGTCCACAAATCTGATATTCGAATAATCAAATAACTGTAATTTTGGGGTCATTATGCATCGATAGTGGCATCGATAATTTGGACTGTTTAATTTAAATTATATGTATGCTGCCACGTATGCAATAACAAAGTAATTTATAAGTGCGTGTGTATCATCCATCACCCGCTGCCGTAGTATCAAAGTTTTTCTCCTGCGGATTGGGTGAGACCCCTGATCCACCGAGGTGGGTAGGACCCCTGGCTCTGGGGCCCACTATGATGTATGTGAATAAATCCACGCTGTCCATCCGTATTGAAAGCTTATGATTTCAGGCATGATAAAAAAATGAAGCAGTTCTAAATCCCGGATGGACCATAGTACAGGAAACGGTGGTGATTGATCATTAAAAGTTTCTTGTGAGCCACAAAAGCTTTGGATCAAGATGATATTTGTGTCGTCTCTTCATCTAGGTGTTTGTGACCTTATCAACAGGTTGGATGGCAAATAAACATTCCGGTGGAATCCATGAAGTTTTCAATGGTGGGGATTCAATCACGACTGTTTCCTGTGGTGTAGTCCACCTAAGATTTGAGTCAGCTTCATTTTTTGGACCAGGCACTAAAATGAGCTTTCAAAATGGTTGGACGGTGCAGATTTAAGTAACATGCATCACCGTGAGCCCCACAGTCAGTGTCCCACACACCTTGGTGGATCCAAGTTCTCACCTAATCCGCTCCCTAAACAAAAAATAGTGAATGGACAACATTCAACCTAGGAAAGTGAAGAAAAGTGACGGACAGGATTGTCTGTATCGGATTTCGAAACATTGGCCATCCATGATGGGTGTCATAGCATGTTATAACATCTTTGCATCACACGCAATAATGACTAATTAATCTAATTAAGATAACCATGCCATGCCTTCTTTGTGATTATTTCTATAATTAACTCTAGTTTTGACATGTTTTTGGACTACTAAGGTGTGCCATGCTTAGAGAATAGGCCATGGCCCATGTCAAAAGTAAAACTTTGATACTATAGTAGACTATGATAGATGATACACATGCACTAAGAATCATGCAGGTGGTATGTATAGTTAATTCAATTTGAACTAGCCAGATTATGGGTCCCAGTTTAGATTCATCACTAAAAAGATTACATTTATTTGGTAATATGAATATTGAGTTTATGGACATTTGTTGGACGGTTGAGATGAAAAATATATTGGCTATTTAAGCAAAACAAGTGTTGAAGAATCAGGGGATAGGATTGTTCAGCCAATCTGATTTTGGTATTGTAACTTATTTAAAATGGGTTTTACAATTTAGGTTGTCTAATGACACTGGCTTGTAAAATGTCTGAGTGCCTGCATATCTAGTATCATACACGGCCACAGTATCAAATAACCCCTGGGTGTTACCCAAGCATTTTATCATCAGGTAGCAAAACCATAAGCGGGTGGACAATATTCATATCCTTTTTTCTAATGGTTAGGATCATTTTTAGAGAAA
This sequence comes from Liriodendron chinense, assembly GCA_003013855.2. Classification (NCBI taxonomy): domain Eukaryota; kingdom Viridiplantae; phylum Streptophyta; class Magnoliopsida; order Magnoliales; family Magnoliaceae; genus Liriodendron; species Liriodendron chinense. Next base: position 4,433,985 of record PVNU02004051.1, read on the forward strand.
GAGGACCATCCACTGCTTCTTGAAGTGGGGCCATAGTTCGATGATCCATGCCGTTGCTTGATGGGCGCCACGGTGGATTGATCATGCCTCAAAATCTCTCAAAATGTAGACCTAGCTGCCTATCTTAGGACTTGTTTCAGTAGAATTTTGGATTTCAGCCTTTTCCTTCCTGCCAACATGAGCATCCAATACATGCAAAAGGTAAGACACAACATGATGATCACCTGGGGAAAATCAGGCTCATCCAATTTTTGGGTGGGCCACAAATTACATAATGTGTGTGTGTGTGTGTGGACAGCCAATGGAATGAGTCGGTGCGTGTGGCCCACCCAATAAGTGGATCGGCCTGATTTTCATCCCAGGAGATCGTGATGGTGCGGCCCACCTTTTGCACTGATCGTTGTACTGTCTGATTATTAAAAAAAAAAAAAAAAAAAGAAGTCATTGCATTTTGATTACCCATGCAACATAAGATCTTCTGATTATCTTACAAAAAGCATATGAATCAACTTGGTGATTGAAAGGGAAAGGCGTCATTTTAGTCAAAGATCTCCATTAATCTCAATTAGTGCTTTAAGGACACCACTAACCATAATTATATCCATGAAGTCATGAGGAATTAGCACGTTAAAGAGAGTGATGATTCTCCTCCTCTACCCTTTTCTGTTTTTTGGACATCTTTTTTGGGGGAATGAAATGATCCTTGACCTCAGGACAGACAAAGTGATCCAGACCGTTGATCTGATGAACCCCACCCCAGAAATTAACCATGAAAAAAAAAAGCTACTCAATAGGAAAATCCTAACCCTTAAATTGGTGCCTTACAGATGGTCAAGGAAAGAAGGCAATAATTGTCTACATTCAGGAGGAAAAAAAAAGGCCAAAATGAGAGGCTAGGATCTTCTAATCTAGGTTAGATTTAGTTCATAGTCCATCCACGATAAAGCCCTTCAGATCAATGGTCTGGATCACTAAACCATGGGTCCACACTAGCAGAATAGAGATTAATCATATATATAATCCACTATCAAGGATGCAATGGGCCAGGTAGCCTGCCCAACTGGACCTACTAGCTTGGCCCGTGGGTCAGGCTTAGCCTCACATGCATGCACGCTTGCACTCAAGTCATTGTAACCCAACCTAACCCAACCCAACCTTGCCGGATGCAAATTTGAATGTACATGTATCATATCCTATCAATATTGCCACAACCATCTATCTTGAGCATGGAACATTAGTTTATTCTTCTAAAATATTTATTTCTTTGTGCAAGTGTGGTCACTTGTAAATAAATAGATTAGAAAAATTCAAAGGGTGAAATAGATTTTATCATTGTTTTCTAGTTGGACTTGGGCAGGGTTATGGCCTTGGGTCTTAAGTGTTGGGTCAGACCTGAGGCGTATCCTAACCCGTCCCATTGCCACCTATATATCAATCCTCAACCCAAGCGCTCTCGGTATGGTCAAAACTCAATGTGGAAATGTTAGGACAATTATTCAATGATCCATATTACTAGTTTATCAGCCCCACTTAATAGGTCATGCTCTCAAAATACTTTGGGTAATTGTAGCCTTAAAATCAAGGTTTAAAAATCATTTTTGGCATATTGTATGGTTCATCACTGATACGGGTCACGTCATCTCATATTGCCCCGAACATAGGCTGGTATTGAGCTGATAAACCCACATTATATAAATCAATACGGGTACATATCACCGGTATGTACCTGTGATATTTAAATGTGACCCATTTTTCATTGCAACGTGTATTTAAGTGTGACCCATTTTTTATTTCTCATTGAATTTGCAGCTGAATGTCATGAAAGCTACTCTATTTTTTTTTTACACAATTTTGTTTTCTCTCACATTCTTGCTAATATATGCCACATATTTGAAATTTCAAACCATTGATGGAGCTCACGTTTGGAAGAAAAAAAAATCCGGCGACATTTCTATCGTATGGGGTACTGGGTTGCGCCACAATATTAGTTTTAATAGTCATTAATTTGTTATTGGTAGGAAAACAAATTAAAATGCATTTTCTACTGGCATCCAAACACCTGCTTAGCCTTTCCCCAACAAATTGGTGTTTGCTTTTAAGGCTGTAATTTCCCCAACAAATTACGCTTTTAAGGTTACACATCATTACCGCTTATAAAGATGCTGCTTTGATCTAATTTGACCACATGGCTCGGTGTTTGGGACGGATTAAAATTTCCAGTCGACTGCTACGGATCTAACATTTCCAATGTTTGGGTAAATTTATGAAATTGGCTGATTGATATTGCACTGAGTGGATCCCATGGGAGATATTGAGGAATTTCCCTGGAAATCTTTATAAATATCATAATTAGGGGTAAATGGCAGGAATACACTCAAAATTTTCGTGGAGAGCGAAATGCGTCGCTGGTGCAATGATTATGTAGCGCCCGGTATTTTGGGGGCTGTTGACCAAAACAAACACGGCCTACATTGTTGATTGACAAACTATTTTATAATCAGCTGCTCCACCAAACATCACATCATCTTCTTTCATCAAGGCTTTTTGGAGCAGGCAATGCTAGCTAGGGGCCCAAATTCAAAAGAGCAAATTAGGTATTATCAACTAATAAGGCGTGTTTGGATGGCCGGATTACACAGTAACATGATGTAAAACTCATATCCTTATTCTTTGTAGCCGATTGGATAAATCAAGCCGTCAAATCATAGCAATCTGTTGGAATTATCATCGAGTTAGATAGGCAAAGGTGCTTTGAGGTAGCATAGTTTCATAGACCTCATTATGATGTATATGTTATATTCACGTTTGTCATTCATCTTGTGAAATTATTTCATGAAAAGAGAAAAACAAATGAGGCACATCCGAAACAAAAATTGACCACTACCATAGAAAGCAGTTGGGATTAACACTTGTCATTAAAAACTTCCTTCAACGCACATGAATGTTAGACAAAGTTGATATTTGGGGTCATGCCATAAAATAATATTGCAAAATGGTTGGACGGTATAGATATAACACATAGTAGGCAAGTTATATCTACATGTATGTAATCTCTTTAGTACATTACATGTATATCAAAAAATTGAAACTACAATATTAGTATTGTATTACATACGGCTTTACTTCGAACTACTGTGATAATGATAATCATTAACCATTTATATAACATTACACCATATTATGTTGGAATCCATCCATCGAACACATGCCCTAAGATATTACCTAGGGCTGTAAATAGTCGAGTTTGGGGTGGGTTTAGTCAAAACTAGACCCGCCCATTTACCAAATGAGTTTAGGTCTATAATTTAAACCCATATCCTTTTACTAAATTGGCAAGTTTGGTTCGGGTTTGAGTTAACCCCATCAGACCCATTTATAAATCATTTATAAATGGGTCTGGGTCTAGTAAAGAGAGATCCACCCAAACACATTTAAATGGGTCTGGTCTAACTAGTCTGGTTAAGAGATATCGAGACCCTGAACTTGACTCACTTATAATGGGTCTAACGGTCTGGGTCGCCTTAATTTTATATTAAAATTAATCAATACCAATTAATAATACAATTTTTGGATCAATGTAATATTTATGCTTTCCCTTCATCCGGGTTTGTATGACCGTATGAACAAGTTGAATGGAAAATAAACATTATAGTGGGCCCGAAAAGGTTTCAATGGTTGGCGTCATTGTCACCACGGCTTCCTGTGGTGTGGTCCAATTGATACTTAGATCTGCCTTTTTTTAGACCCGTGACCTAAAATGATCTATTAAAATGGATGGATGGTGTGGATAAAACACATACATCACTCCAGGCCCCAAAGAGCCCCTATTAGGACCGTCCATCTCTATGCAGATCCAGCGGGGAGTAGTATCCAATCCACACCCAGTGCTGTGCTATATTCAAACGAAAACAACAAATAGCTCATGCATTCCAATAAAAACAGCTCATGAGCTGTTAAAATAATGGGATTAACTACAGTGACGTCACCAAGTCCTGTGGCCCCATCATGATGTACGTGTTGTATCCCCACCATCCATCCATTTGGAGAAATCACTTTAGGCATCCACCAAAGATTGAGGCAGATCTAAAGCTCAAGTAGACCCACCACAGAAAGCAGTAGGGATTGAATGCCTACCGTTAAAGAATTCTCAAGGGCTACAGAAGTTTTTCAATCAAGCTCATATATGTGTGTTCCTTTCATTCGTGTCTGTGTTAGTTGTGAACAGGTTGGATTTCAAAACAACATCATGGTGGGCCTCATGAAGGTTTCAACAGTGGGGCGTCACTGTCCCCACCGTTTTCTGTGATAGTGTCCACTTGAGCTTTGCATTTCCTCATTCTTTAGCTCATACTCTAAAATGATCTCTACAAATGGATGGACAGGGTGGATACAACACATACATCATGGTGGAGCCCATAGAACTTGGTCACGTTACCTTAGTAGCAAATCTTGCTACGCACCATGTCAGTAGCTAATTCACATCCCTGTTAGAAATAAAATGTTAGTAGGTGTTAACTGTTTCCCTAACGTGGAGCCCACCTCAATGAACGTTTTGTATATCCAAGTTGTCCATCAGTTTTTTTCCTATAATTCTAAAGCATAGTCTAAAAAATTAAGCAAATCCAAATATCAAGTGGACCATACCATTAGGAATAGTGGTACATTGAACGCCCACTATTAAAAACTTCTTCATAATGACCACATACATTCAACAGTGGGATAACTTGTGGCCCATATATAGAAAATCATTACAATAAAAATGGTAGATCCCACGAGAGGGTCACCTTTCATACCCAAACAAGACCATACAAAGTTGTGAGCCCACCATAAGTATAAATCAAAACGATAAAAAAAAGAAAAAGAAAATAAAAAAAGAGATGATCCTACAGGTTTTAAATCAGGTCTGGACGGTCGGGTTGGACGAGTCCCATGCAACATAGGCTAGACCCACCCATTTACTAAATGCGTGTGGGTCAGGTGGGGCCTAATCGAAAGGAAACCAAATCCAGACCCTTTTAGCAACTAGGTCTGTCCTGGACCAGACTCATTTACAGCCCTAATATTACCCCTGACATGGTAGCATATTATTAGGTTGCAACAGTTGTCAGAGTAGGGCCAACAACTTTCACAGGCCGACGTACTTGACTCATCTCTACAGGCATGTGCAGACATAAGTAACACTTTAGTAACACCTAATCCGCCTCCCTAATTTCGATGAAAGACAAAAAAGGATAATGAAATTCAGTCTAAAGTAACTTTAATTGGGAGGGAAAAAATAAAAATAAAAAGACTAAACTCACAATATAACATAAATCCATGTAGCTTAAACTAGGTATCCAATTGAAAACCCTGTACTAACCATGATCCAAGGGGGAGTTGCAAAGAAACAACTAAGCACGACGAAAAGGTCATGGTCCAAAGTTGGCTCCACATGGTACGAACCCATGAATGCACGACTATCAGTGTGATTCACAAGTCAAGATCAGCAGGCTCCGTACCATTAGATGCTTTGGCACAGCTACACTGCACTGCACCACCCTTGAAAGGAAACTTACGAGTAGTTGACTTTAGTTTTGGATTCATCGCATGAGATGCTACACCAGCCTGCTAAGCATGCAACATACTGCACGGGAATCCTCTACAACACACCCAAGCTCTCTACATCCCATCATTTTCTATATGTAAAATCCAGTCCGTCCATCAGATGTGATCCCCAATTCTACATAGTAGAGACAAAACTCATCCAGATCCACTACTCCTGTGGGGCTACAAACATTAAATAATAGGAATGGATCACTAGCCATAGTTTGTGTGTGGGGCTGCTATGGTGTGTATCTTTCATCAGACTCGTCAGTCAGGTATGATTGATTCGGATGAAGGGAACGTACAAAAACCGGCCTGATCCAAAACTTAAGTGGGCCACGCCACTTAGACGTTTTAGGTGCAATTTTACACCGTTCCCATTTGTGTGGTCGTAGTTTCTTGTACGATTCCAGTCCCCACTTATACATCAATGCGGTCCATTAATCTTCATCAGTAATTAGTTGATGATAAGATGATAAATACAGCAACGGCCTGCATTTAACTTTAAAAAGGACTGCTTTGGGGTCCAGCCGTCTAGGAAAACTTGCTTTTTCTTGGGAATATTACAAAAAACTACATACCTAGATGAGAATTACACTGTGGTACCTTTTTCAAAAAGGTTTTCTATAAATTACCCCCCATTAACCTAAGAAATTGTCCTTACAGTAGCTGAGAGCTGAGACCAGGTGTGTTGATCCCTGTTAGACCCGAACACAAACTCAGCTTCATCCATGATTCACATGGACCACATGATGAGACTCTTGTGTAGCCCACTTGAATCATGTGTGGGTATGATTTTTGGGTCACAAGCCTAAATTTGAGCGTGACATCTAATGGTTGGAATGGATTTCATATGATCATCAAAGTGGGCATTGTAAAAATTAAAGGTAGACGTCTCTCTCCCAAATATTTCATTTTATATAGCTCACCTGAATCACAAGTTAGCTTGAATTTTTGCACCTAGGCCTAACATAGGATTATATTCTAATTGTAAGAGTGGATCTCACATAAAAATCATAATAGGCCACATGAAAAATCCACGGTGGGTGAGAATTTTTTAATACATTAGCTAAATATCCATATTTTTTTCAATTCCCTCTCCCTTTATAAGGTTGAGTGCTCATTGCTTCGCTCAGGATGAGAATTCGAAGTTTTCATATTCATTTGCAGTTTTATTACTGGCTTCTTTGTTGAGTCAGTGGATGAGCCAGAAGTTGGTGAGGGCAGTGAGTCGGTTAAGTTACTCATGATCGTGAGCTGGGCACTTCTCCTATTCGTATGTCTTGGCTTGGCTTCGTCTTGAACTGACGGCGGTGGGTGCATGCATTTAAATAGTAGGGAGAGGTATGCCTCCCTTAAATTTTCATCGGGTATGTGAAATCCACTCTGACCATAAGATATGGAATCCCACACTAGGTTCAGGTCCAAAATGTCAGCCTGACTTATTATTTAGGTAGACTGCACCAAAGGAAAGAGATGGAAGAGGGAATCCATCCATTAAATTTTACATGCCCCATTGTGATTATTATATAAAATCCACTCCAACCATTAGACGCCATACAAAATTTTTGGCTTGGGCCTGAAAAATCAGTCCCGTTTGTGATTCAAATGCACCACACGCTAAGTGAAATAGTTTGGAGGGTGAGCATTCCTCTATGCACTTTTCTCAAATCATGTGGTCCATTTGAGTCACAAGTGGAGCTCAATTTTGGGATCTGGGCGTAATAAGGGGTGACACACTTGGTGGTCGGTATGGATTTCATGTAAACATTACAGTGGGGCCCACCCAAGCCATGACCCCTTTACTCACGCGGTGGACCAAGCAGCATTAAAAAATCTGATGGAGGTACTCAATCATAATTAAAACATTTTTGAAAAAAGTACCTAAATGTAAAATCCTAATTATGTAGTAGTTTCTACCAATTAAATTCTCTCTCTCTCTCTCTCTCTCTCTCTCTCTCTCCCTCCTCTCTCCACCTCTAAGATCACAGTGACAACTCTAGTTCTCGGCAATCTCTGGTCGAAAATTTCCTAACAAGCTCTATTAGGTTTTTATTATTTTTTGCCATAACTTAGTAGTAATATTTAATATTTTAAAGTCCTGCCATTATTTTCAAACTTTTATAATAATATCATGAAAATATCACATAGAGCATTTCCCGTATCATTTGTCGTGGGATTTTCAAGATCTAGGTCATGTTCATAAACACTGGCTAGGATGTTTCAACCGAGAATCTTTTTGGAGGATGGTTCATTAGCCATACGGTCAAGAGATCAATGGTACTGACCACCTGAGCCATGGACCCACATGAACAACATCATTGTGTGCATGTACTCGAGCATGTACTCGACCAGAGGAACCTTCAATTACTCCAATCTAAAGGAATGATCATTTACATTTGATATGTATGTGAGTTCCTATGCTGTCGAGCTTCTGTGTAGCCCACTGTGGCTTGTATAGAATCTAATAGTGCATCACGTGCACCACCTCATATTAACCGCACAACCCACAAATCAAGCCGATCCGAAACTTAGGTGGGCCACACCACAGGAAACAATATGAAATAATGCCTAAACCCCTAAATTCATGTTCTGTGGCCCACCTGACTTATGGACTCATCTATTTAGTGGATTTTTGGGCTTGGGTCTAACATGGAGAGGTGGGCGCATCTGATGAATGGATTCGATAGCACAAACGCATCATGGTCTTAGGTAAATCCAAACGAATGTGATCATTCCCAAACATAACTACATAGTAGTTGAGCTTTGCTAAGCCCACGTGCACGTACAAGGCAGCTCATGTACACACCCACACGTACTAGCAAGGTAGATACGCACGAGATCCCACTCATTCACAAGAGATGAACCACTATCTAGGAGATCTTATCCAAGAATCATGTGGGTTTTGAATTTGCTCGCCATGTTATATACATATGTGTGTATGTGCCGCATACGGTTCTCGCGCCTTGTGACCCTAGCGTCGAGTAGACTAAAAAATCAAGTTTGAGAGAACCGAAAGTGGGGCTATTCAAAAGTACCGACTGAACTAGACTGAACTAGTTGGTTTCAATTGGTTTTCCATTCTCATTCCAGTTGGTTCAGTTTTTTATACTAAAAACTGAGATTGTCGATTCAGTTGTCGATTTGTGAAAATTATAAACCGTTTTCAACCGAACTGAACCGACTATATATTTATTTAAATTATATTTATTATGTATATGTTACCCTCTACTGTATGACCCACCTTGATAATATCTTATATATCAACTACGTCCATTCGTTTTCTCAACTCATTTTAAGATGTGTTCCTTAAAAATTAATCAGGTCCAAATCTAAGGGAGCTTCTACTCCAACAATTGTATCAAGGGAAACTAGAGCTTCCAAATCTCCATCAGCAGTTTTTCGACTACAGGTGAATGTAAAGAAACACAGCACCAACAATCCAATATATATAGTAAAACTTATAAATGCACCCATACCCAAAAAGACGAGTTGGGCTTTCTTTTTTACAAAGGATCATTGAGTGAAATATTTCATTACTACCGAAAGAATTGAGCTAGTTATGACATTAAGGATCTAAATGTGATAGTTTCACAAATAGCAATGCTTTCTGTAATCGTACACGTGAAACATATAAATGCACAACTGAAGTTTATCTTATTAATAATGTAATAAAAATAAAAAAAAACTCCTGAAAAGAATTGTTCAAATATCACCAATCATTGATAAAAATAAAACTAACAAAAGTTATACACAAAATAAACCCCTCATTTATGATGAGCTTCGTCGGTATATTTGCTACATTATCATTGTCATGATGTCACGCCCCGAAATTCGGTACCCGAGGTAGTTAGACTCGACTCTGAATTTCAAGTCATGATTAAATTTTTAAGTAGTAACAACCACAATTTAATATAAATTGCATCACAGTAAATCATTCTTCTTACAATATATTGGTGTTACTTTCAAACTCTTACTATCCAATATAGATTTTTTTTTCAATATAAAAGAAGAAACTATAACTATATCTTTGCTCATGATTAAATTCCTACGCCCTGCAAAACTTGTTAGTGCACTTTTCTGTGGCATACTAGTGCACCTTGTTTGTCAATCACTTACGTCAGTGAGTCTAGTATCGGTTGAGCCTAATGAAGACAAAGACAGAAGACTCAAGTGGCCACACTGCATCAAGGAAGAAGATTCAGGTAAAAGTGATGCCTTGATGTGCCTTAACCTTGACCAAAACCCAACCCCTTAACCTCTTTGATGACCTTGACCATCTTAGGAATACCCTTAGTCATCTTAGATTGGCTCTAGGTGTCCCAAAAGAGCACCCAAACCTTGGTCATTTGGTGTGGAGTGTGATAGAGTTGGGTCAGCAAACTGCCAGGCTTGAACCGAGGCCTGTCCGACCGATCACGACCGGTCGTGGACCCCTGGCCTGACCGGTTAAAACCAGTCGGACAGACAGTCCAGCTCATATAGCAAGCTGCTGTGGTGAGAAGGCATTGGGCCGACCGGTCAAGACCGGTCGGCTGGGCTGGTTCGACCGGTCGGACAGCCCCCCCAGCAAACAGTGAACTCTCTATCTTGAATTGGCTTTTGGCCGACCGGTCGGAAGGAGTCGTTTTTGCCCGTTTTATGACCGTTGGAGCTCATTTTTCCTATATAAGGAGCTCAATTTTTTGGCATAAGTGAGAGGGTTTTGAGAGCCTATTACCCACACCTTTTGTACATCTTTTGGGGCCTCAAAGAGGAGGAGTTTCAAGTCATATCCCTTGTGTTTAAACACAAGTGAGGGCATTCAAATGCAAACTAAGAGATGACTTGATTCCTCTCTCAATTCTAGAGATGAGACACTATACCACATAGGCATATCTCTTGTTCAAAACCTCTAGAAGACCCTCTAGGTGAATCTTCCTAGTTAGAACAAGCTACATACCCCATGTAGGAGATTCAACCCATCCTCCTATCACCTTGGGCATCTCAAAGGCATCACATGCAAGGTAATTGATCGAGTGTAGCTAAGGCATTGGTGACGCAACTGACGACACGATTGTGGGAGCAAGGGAAGCTGATTGAAGCACGGGAGAGCGGAGATCAAGCAACCCAAACCTGCGCTAAACAATGGGCTCATCCGATAAGTAATATTGTCTTTATTGAGAGTCCATTTAGAGTTTGTTTGTCAAACTCGATCTAGGGACGTTAGCCATTCCTTGACCCGTTAGCCGGGCCTAAACTAAGTCTCCAAGGGGGAGCCTCCGACACGGGAGTGAACGTACATTGGGTTGAGAGTTAGCCTATATCCAAAACTCCGTTTGGGTTGAGAGTTAGCCATTTGTCCAAAACTCCGATTATGGTTGAGAGGTGAACCGGTAAAACCTCCATGTAGAGGTTGAGAGGTAAACCTCATTTAAAACCTCCGATAGTGAATGCCGGTGTGTTCAAAGGAGTTGAGTACTTGAACCAGGAGTGGAGTAGACCCAAAGTCGAACCACTATACATGCTTGTGTTTGTGATTGTATTGAGCACATTGATATCGTAGCATTGGATGTTTAATTGTTTAATTATGAATGCTTGGTAGGAATGTATGCTAGGCACTAGATTGACACATCCACACGTAAGATGTACTTTCACTAGGTGTGTAGACTTGAGCTCATTGATCCATTCTCATAAGTCTACATAGGTTGCATAGGTTAGGATCTTGATTAGTTATATCTCTTAGTTACCTATGCATGCTTAGACTAGGATTGCTTATTGCTTTATCATATGCTAGTTTTGTGATTGGACCCACTTAGGCTTGGAAGCCGAAGTGTTCTTGCTTACTTAGTTTAAATTGTTGAATTGTGTAAGTAGGTGAAAAGAATTTCAAAAAATGTCCTAATCACCCCTCTCCTATAGGTTTAGCCATAATTCTAATTGCTCTTTAAGCTTCCGCACATACGTGGGTGTTGTGTTAGACCACCCGACGTACTTTCAAAACTGTCTAGGTAGACATGAGTATAACAATTTGTGGGATCATATCCAACCCAAATTTAAAGTTTGTAGATTATCAAATACATAGTTAATAGAAATATTTTAATTAAATTTGAAATACGAATTGAAATAATAATTTGCAAGATAACATGAATTCAATACTGAAATCGTAAAGATACTGCTGAATACTTTCAACAAATTCTCATCAATAATAAAGTAAATAACATCATTCTTTACAACATTGTACCCAAGTGGATGACCACGTTACATTAATGCTCACGCATCGATACCTCGTGGTGTGGGACATTCATACGTTAGTTGGTTAGACTACTGCTCCAGTTGTACCTCTGACGTATATCCGCTCACACAATTGTACTCATACGCCGTACACAAAGGAGATTCCAAAGAATTCAATGGGTTCTAGGGATCTTTCACCTAAGGGACACGATCGCCCTACTTGTTGGCTTTAGGGTCTCTCACCCAAGGGACATAATCGCCCTACTTGTTGAAACTATTTATCTCTTTTTTTCATCATTTGATAATCAATAGAAATGCATGTGTATCATAAATGATTCAAAATCAACGATAAAACAATTTAATAATTCAGATTTTCATATTATAATGTAGGTTCTATTTCAATATGTAAAAAAGTAATACTATTAAAATTTAGTCCTTAAAATTTCTATAAGGTACAGTTATTATTAATATTTTTTTAATAGTTTAAGATTTGTTTCTTTATACATATTTTTTTCAGAACTTCCTGAAAATACTGAAAATTCAATATACGTCTGAAAATCTCTTCTATGTAATAAATTTGTTTAAATATGAAAATCCAACTATTAATATAAATTCTTAATTTTCTTTAATAAAGTATAAAGATTATTATTATAAACGTATTAATTAAAATTATTATAGTTAATTTTTTTTTACTTAAGAGTTGAATTAAAAGGAGAAACTACTGGATTTTAATTTAATATTGAATTTTATTAAAATCTCAGCTTAATTAAACTATACAACTATATGCAACAATTGTTTTAATTCAGCGAAATCTATAATTTAATTTACTAATTTTAATTTTTAAATTTAAAAAAAATTTATTGAAATTTATGAAAAAAATTTTGTTTGTATGCACTTAATTTAATTTAACTCAATAAATTTTTTTATTAAATTTTAAATAAACATGTATATATTTCTAAGTCATCAATTTTCAAAGTTTTCGATATTACAACAGATTTGAAGTCTAATATTTAAAATTAAATGTGATAATTTAAAATTAAACCTAAAATATAATTTTGTTAACTTATGAACTAGATCAAGTCTTAATGTTTTTTTTAATAAATAAGAAATAACTTAACCTATTTTAGAACAAAAAATATTCAGAATTTTAGTGATGAATATGAAATTAAAATTTCGAACTATTGTACGATCAATTACCACAGTATTATTTCATAGTAAATAATATATTCAATGCTTCTAAAATTATAAAATAATAATATGAAAATTTTAGATCAAGTACGGATCACCCACCTAGACAAAACTTTAGAAAGTTTCATTCATTCTTTTTTTTTATTTTTTTCTTCTTATTTTTTTCTTTTTTTCTTTCTTTCCTTACCACTCTCTCACATGAACACCATAAAGCAGACTCTCTCTCTCTCTCTCTCTCTCTCTCTCTCTTTCTACACAACAACTCATGTCATACAAGTGAGTAATACTCCCTCTCTCACCTTATATTTAAACATTTTTTTCACATGTGCTAATTACAACTAGATGCAACGTAGCTAGTAAATGCTTTCATTTTTTTTCTTTAAAGAACGTATTAGGTGTAATATTGTGTATACGTGTGCCACATGTGTGTTACATGCACGTGCCGCATGTATGTGCATAAAAAAGTGTGTATGTCACATGTACAATGGGTGCACACGGTGTGAAAAATATGAAGCGTTCATGGATGCATAGTATAGATGGATGGATAGATAAACATATGGTCAAATGAGTGAGTGTGTGAACGGCGGATAGACTTCATGATGTACATGTGAATTAGAGGTGAGATAGTCGATCGACTAGGATATAAGGATGGGTTAAGATCAAGTACGGATCACCCACCTAGACAAAACTTCAGAAAGTTTCATTCATTCTTTTTTTTTTTACTTTTTTCTTCTTATTTTTCTCTCTTTTTTTTTCTTTCTTTCCTTACCACTCTCTCACATGAACACCATAAAGCAGACTCTCTCTCTCTCTCTCTCTCTCTCTCTACACAACAACTCACATCACACAAGTGAGTAATACTCCCTCTCTCACCTTATATTTATACATTTTTTCACATATGCTAATTACAACTAGATGCAACGTAACTAATAAATGCTTTCATTTTTTTCTTTAAAGAACGTGTTAGGTGTAATGTTGTGTACACGTGTGCCACATGCACGTGCCACATGTGTGTTACATGCACGTGCCGCATGTATGTGCATAAAAAAGTGTATATGTCACATGTACAATGGATACACACAGTGTGAAAAATATGAAGCGTTCATTGATGCATAGTATAGATGGATAGATAGATAAACATATGGTCAAATGAGTGAGTTTGTGAACGGCGGATAGACTTCATGATGTACATGTGAATTAGAGGTAAGATACTCGATCGACTAGGATATAAGGATGGGTTAGATGAAAAAGTGATAAACGATGGTGATTGTGGTTCATTGATGTTTAGAGATGTGAATGTACGGTTGGATTTACAAATCGATTTCCATATTAGAACTTATGGCGTGATGAATATAAAATTAAATATATGAGTACAGTGTATAGAGAAATTTTCACTTAAAAAAAAAGATTAATGAATTGGAGGTTTCTCCTTGTATATTTTTTTTAAAGCTCAGGTGGACCTGGAAACATTACCAATGTGGCCCGGTACAGAAACTAATTCGATGCGATTGACAGGTAAGGTATCCATCTTCATATGAACCGTTAAAATTCTATTCACACGGGCCATTTGATGGCTACAAAATTATATGTGATGGACGGTTGGATGAATATAAAAATGAGATTTAAGTAGACCATTAGGTAACTCGGTAAGTGGAGAAGTCGATGTACGGTTGATTTTATGAATGTGTTACTTAGTTATGAGATATAAGGTGTCGGATGTAGGGTTGTGTGTGTGTGTAAGATTTTATCCTTTTTACAAATTACAAGTTTGCCAACAATACATGTATTTGACTTGTGAGCTCCTAAAATTTGTTCAATCGTGTTCTAATGAAAGAAGTAATTCAGTAAATTTATCGAGAGAAAATGTAAGAATCATAACAATGATTTTTTTTTCGGTGGTCTAAATTAGCGGGTCTAAGTATGATATATGGTTGGATGATAAGATGTGTGTAAAAAAAAGACAATTAGCAGTGCAATCATATATACAAGTTAATTTACTATTACCTAAATAATTAGATAGGTGTAAGATGTATGGGTCTTAGTTAAATTAGATATATAGATCGTCAAATAAACGACTTAGATTAATAATCTAATAAATTTAACTACAATTCTGAAGATGGATGAATGAGTGGGTGATCACATATCTTGTACGGCGAATAAACGAGTGGGTTTAGTGTTTATTCCACGGTTAATTGGTCTGGTTAAAGAATGAACGATTAATCTTAGGTGTATGAGTGAATAGAGTGCATGTAGACACACCAACATTATACAATTATCAATTAATGGTACACATTAAATAATTCGATCAGTACAATCAACAGTCACAACTTACATCAAAATTTTGGGTCATTACATTTTACCACCCTTAGAAGAATTTTGTCATTGAAATTCAAATATACTCAACACAATGGGTAGAAATGCTCATCCTAATTAACAGTGTGTTTAAGTTTGTGCTAAATTTCATATGTTATAGGATTTGTGTTAGCGCAAGTGTGTGTAAATTATTATATGAATTAGGGTTATTACAATCTACCCTCCTTACAGGAATCTCGTCCCCGAGATTCGATCGTAATAGTAACCACATTTTTACTGCGCACTCTGATGTGCTTAAGTGTATTTTCCTCGAAAAAGTAAAAAGCAACTATAAGAATAATATCATAAGTAAAAATAAATAATCAATATCATAGTAAATCATGAAAACATTAAAATGAAGGCATCTACTTAAATTTTATCTAAGCGCACTGACTAAATCCAATGTTGGATCCTCTATAACTCTTACTTAAGATTAGTGTAACACATACCTAAGGTCCTCAATAAAATCTAATCCCTAAATTTTGATGCCAACTTATCACACCCCGAAATTCGGTACCCGAGTTAGTTAGACTCAACTCCGAATTTCAAGTCGTGATTAAATTTTTAAGAAGTAACAACCATAATTTAATATAA
This sequence comes from Liriodendron chinense, assembly GCA_003013855.2. Classification (NCBI taxonomy): domain Eukaryota; kingdom Viridiplantae; phylum Streptophyta; class Magnoliopsida; order Magnoliales; family Magnoliaceae; genus Liriodendron; species Liriodendron chinense. The sequence goes on from PVNU02004051.1 coordinate 4,449,915, forward strand.
ATTACATTATAGTAAATTATTCTCCTTATAATAGATTCATGTTACTTTCAAACTTTTACTATCTAGTTAAATTTTTTTTTTCAATACAAAAGAAGAAACTATAATTATATTTTTGTTCGCTTCACCTCATGATTAAATTCTACGCCCTGCAAAACTGTCTAAGTGGGCATGAGTATAACAGTTTGTGGGATCATATCCAATCCAAATCTAAAGTTTGTATATTATCAAATACATAATTAATAGAAATATTTTGATTAAATTTGAAATACGAATTGAAATAATAATTTGCAGGATAACATAAATGCAATACTGAATCGTAAAGATACTGCGAATACTTTCAACAAATTCCAATAAACAATAAAGTAAATAATGTTATTCCTTACAATACCTGTAACCAAGTGGATGACTATGTTGCATTAACGCTCACACACTAGTACCTCGTGGTAAGGGACCCATTCATATGTTAGCTGGTTAGACTACTGCTCTAGTTGTACCTCTGACGTATGTCCGCGTACACAATTGTACTCATATGCTGTACACAAAGGAGAATGATTCAATGGGTTCTAGGGTCTTACATAATTTTTTTTGAATTATTCAAACTTTTCTATTCTTTGTCTATAGAGTACAGTCATTTTCATAATTTGATTCACGATAATCAAATTATTCATACAATTTTTTTTAACTAAACAAGCTTTAATTGTTATAATACTATCTTCACTAGTACTCGAACTAGCATGTTATTAACACATAACAACATGATAATGAAACCAACATTACCATATCTACAGATATAGGCATAACGATTTTCCAATCCGTAACTTGCAATCAATGAATCAAGCTACTTGTATCAACACCTTGGCACCCACTTTAAAGTATAAAATGATATGTTCAGTCGACAAACTAAATTCTTTTGTTTTATTCAATAAAGTCTTTGGCTTAAATTATATAAATTTCTTCATTAAAATTATTTTGTAAAAAGATAGTTTTCGTATCCAACTGCTCAGGCTCTAATTCAAGCATTGCTTGCCATACTCAATATCATATAAATAATATTTAAAATGATTATTAAGGATTTTTTTTTTATTAAAATCAATGCTTGACCTTTTAGCATATTCTTTTCACCACCAGTTAGGCTTTGTATCTTTCAACATTCTCATTCGTATATTTCTCTAGCTTTTAAATCTATCTACGACCAATGGCTTTTTACCCTTTATATAATTCAATCAATTCTTGAGTCTTATTTTTCTGTAAAATTTTCATCTCCTCTATAAATACTCTTAACTTGGCTAGCATCAATAAATTCACATGCCTCTTGGTATAGACAAAGCTCTCATCACTCTTTTATCTTCTAAACATAAGCCATAATATGATCATTAAGCTAAATAAAAAAGTTTTATAGCTCTCTTGAATTGGCCTATATCATTTTGAGTTTCAACACTTGGTATTTAATAGACATGATCTTCATCAACTTTATCTTTAATGATAACATTAACTTGCTGATGTTATGAGTTAATATGCTATTTTTTTTAACATCATTTGAATATTTTAACTCAATTCTTTCTTACTCTAAGATAATTGGTTCCTTATTTTTTTTTACATCAAATCTTCATTATAAATGACATCTTAGTTAATCATAAACTGGTGGACAGTAGAATCCCATAACATATACCTCTTTGTTTCATCTGCATATAGCTAAGAAGGATAGGCCCAAAAGTTCCCGCTTTGTGGTATTAGTGGGCTCAAGTATATCTTAAGAAATGCGGAGATTGCTATTTCCTTTGTGCCCAGGGAGGTGAATGGCGTGGCGGATGCCTTAGCCCAGTTGGGAAGTGACACTTAGGTAGATACAATTTTCTCACAGTTGGATCAACTCTCTATAATCTGTCAGGGTTCCTCTTTCTCGACCATGTCGGATAAGGAAACTTGAAGAAGAGGTAAGGTAGTAGTAAGGATGGGGCCTATTCTTTTTTGTAGAAAATCTTCTGCAAAAGAAATGAGAGAGAGGGAGAAAGAGCTATATAGTGATGGGGTTTGGGTTGTTAGCGGGCTCGTATGATAGACTGGCCCTTGTTAGCTTTTTTGAAAGGACAGTTCGAATGGTTGTATAGCTATATATATATATATATATATATATATATATATATATATATATATATATATAGTTAAGACAAATACTTTTTAGACATTACTTCTAGCTTAAACTTAGTCCTTTACTATTTGGGAATGTATGTAAGTGTCATAACCAAAAGCATAAAAGAATGAATAATTAACTTATTTTTTAGATGACGACTCTTTAAGGGCCTTACAATTTAGTGTAATTATGGGAGAACTGATTCACTAAGTAACAAGTTGTATTGATGGTTTCCATCCAAAAGCACTGCTCGAGCTTAGCTAACTTAGTATACTCATAGCACGATCCATAAGTATGTCATCCAATGTTTGGCTACTCTGTTTTACTATGGAGTATCAATGACGATGTAGTGCTTCTGCTTATTACAAAAAAATTCTTGAATTATTTCAAAGTTTACTCTCATTTATTATTGGTTCTTAAACACTTAATCTTTTTTCTCTTTTAGTTTTTAACAATACTTTGAAGTCAATAAAACAAGCATATGCTCGCATCACCCTTTTTTTTTTAAGGATGTAAACTCATACATTCCTAAAGAAATTATTAATAAAATAAATAAAGTACTTCAAGCCTCCTGAGAATTGGATAGAAGTGTCATACGCATCAAAATTGATTATATTTAAACTATATTTATTTCTAATAGTGGACATTTAAAATATATTCACTTCTAATAGCGAAAAAATGAATTTTATGGAGCTTTTAAATTATCAATCCTTACGAAAATTTAAATTAATAGATTTTAAACCAGAAAATAAATTTTAATTAGAAACTCAAGGAAAAATAAGTTTTGTGATGCTCTACAAATATTCAATTCTTAAAAAAATAAGAATTAATAAATTTTAAAATAAAAAGTAATTTTCGAGCAAAAAGTATATTTAGTCCCAGCTTACTTATATAGCCAGACTGCTTGCGCCAAATTGTAGCAGAGTTTGTCACGACATTAACAATAATAATATTGTCAACTATAATATCTCTAATCAACTAATATAACATGCCTATCAATAATCATCATCGTTTCCTTTACAATTTTTAATAAATTATTTTCAACCAAAATTTTAAATTATCTTCATAAAAAAAAATAATAACAAAAGACTCTTTTGCAAATTCATTACATGTCATATGCATGAAATTGTATGCATAATACAATTAAACAAAGTGATTATGATATATCCAATTTTCACAATTTTATACGTGCTATCGACATCCATATAAACTGTGTCACAATAATATAAACGACATGTGTAAAAATAATATATGTGTGGTGTCATAGTGAAACAAAAGGTTCAATTCAAGTGTAGTATGAATGCCAACACTAATCTTGTACTAAAAGGCTTCTCAACTTTTAACTCTAATATCAATTGTTGTTAAAAAAACATACGTACACAATTAACGTAAAAAAAAAAAAAAAAAAAAAAAAACAGAGTTAAATTAAAATTTAAAAAGTAAAAAGAAAAGTAAGAGATAAAGAGGCACAAAGATTTATATAGTTCGACAATTTGCCTACATTTATAGGCAGTAATACAGAGCTTTCTTCTTCACCAGAATAGGAGAAATTAAATAATACAAGCCTAATCTCTCTTTCCCACTCTTCCATTATATAAGGAATCTCTTACCAAAAAATTCTACTAAGAAGACCACTTCTCTCGCCATATGTGTTCTCTTATACAAACAACAAATTACTTCTCTCGCAATATGTGTTCCCTGTAGAAAGTGCAATATGTGTTCCCTATAGAAAGTGCACATATTAAAGCCTAACAAAACTAGGGTTCACCGAATAAGGACAGAGAGAGAGAGAGAGAGAATAGTCATTTCCTAACACTTATTCAATGCACGAAAAGACGTACATATGCACACCTCAACATAGAACACGTGGGTGAGACATTAACTTTCCATCGCTGAAACTAATGCTCCGAACATCTGCCTAAAAAATCTAGTTGGTCATGGTGAATATGCCATCCAACTTATTCAGAAAAACAACAATTATCTAGATAAAATGAACACAAGCAAGCCATTCCAAAACACAAGTGGGCCTTGGATGAAAGGGACACACAAACAGACCATTCCAAAAACACAAGTGGGCCACATTATGTGAAAATAAAATTTTTAGACACTATTTTACATTGTTTCTTGTAAAGGCACACCAAATGCATAGTTTGGATTTCACATAAACATCATGGTCCCGCAAAGTTCAACAAACCATGCATTCAGGCATATGTGATCCTTTAACTTTTGTTGTTTATACGGTAGTTCAATTAATGTACAATATTGCTTAGGTCTTATTTGAGTGCTAGGAAAATAAAAGTAGAGAAAAGTTCCTTTTAAATGAAAAAGGCATAAAGTAACATATTGTGATTCAAGAGCTTTTCTTCTATTTTTTTTTTTTTTTCTTTTGCTTTTTTAATGTTTTGATGTTATGTTCTTATAATCTAAATTATAGAGTGAGCCAAGATGGTATATGAACCCACCATCCCCTTGTCATGTGGGCTCAACTATGTAGGCTTGGAGAACGGATGGCCTATATTTATTTATTATAGTAGAAAAATATATTCATTGATCTGGGCTACCCATCATGGGAAGCCATCTTTGGTAGCACGTACCAGTTAGCACATTAATTGAATTATTGTAACCGTTTGATCAATGGCTTGGAGAATGGGTTCATATCGATTAGAATAGAAATAGTTTGATCATTAACCTAGGCATTGGATCAGATGCGTCCCACCTTTGATGGCCCGTTCCCCTTGAAAATCGTCATGAGTGGATGATCCTAACCATCTAATTAATTGAAGTTTGGGGATTGGGTTGTCCATATAATTATACCAGAAAGGGTCCAATGACTGATCAAGACTGTCCAATATTTGTGGCTCACCTTTGATGGCCCTCGCAAAAAACAATTTGATTGGATGATTCACCCATCTAACAATGTCTTGAAGAGTGGATGGTACATATTGCTTATACTAATTAAAAGGGTTTGATCACTAATATGGACATGGGTGTCCCATCTTCGATGGCCAATCATTTTCAAAAATCACCTTGATTGGATGAGCCTAACCATTGATTACCATTTAATCAATGGTTTAGAGATTAGACGGTCCATATAGATTGCACTATAAAAAGATATAACCACGGTTAATCATCCAGATTGTGTGGCCAACCTCTGATGGCCCATTCCTCTCAAACATCACTTTGAATGGTCTTCCCACGTGATCAATGGCTAGAAAAGGTCTGGTCATTAATAGGGTCATCATGATCATGCACATCCCACCTTCAACAGTCCATTCTAAAATTTTCACTTTGACAGGTTGATCCTAACCGTGCGATCCAAGTTTAGCAAAATGGATGGCCTATTCTAATTACAGTAGAAAAGGAGAGAGGAGAGAGTACATGAGAGGAAGAAATTGAGAATGAAGTTTTTATTCCCTAGAGAGTAAAACATTGAGAGGGACACGCTCCCAAACAAGTCCTAATATTTAGGCCAGGAGCTCTAGATGAACCCTTCTTAATAGAAATTAAGACTGCACAATGGATGCATGCATGTGGATGCGCAGCGCTCCAACGTAGATCTAGGGTTAACAAAGGTCCTAATACAGAGTATCTAAATTTAAACCTTTTTTTTTTTTTTTAACACACACCCACACCATAGATGCACACTAAACCACATGAACACTCAAACCCATGACTCCCGTGTTGAAACAGAGCCAGTCTACCAATGAGCCATGGAGCCGGACTGTCTACATACAAAGCATGAGATACACAAATTACATATCATTGAATGCGAGAGGGTAACATTTTAACTGTAGACAATAGTGTAAAAAATGTAGAAATATATGATACTTAATAGGAAATTTAGAAATAGAATTTCAAAAATGTCTTTTCATCAGGCAGACCTGACAGCTATGTATACCCATTATTTCTACTTTTGGCTGTACAATGGTACAACTTTGTACTATGGTTAGGCTAGAAAATGAAGCATATGTGTTTTTTTGGCTATACAAGAATAATAATTTAAAAAGCATTTTAGTTTCTAAAATGACTTTTCCCTTCTAATCATCTCTTCTTGAAAAGTGCTCTTGAAGAAGGTTATTGCTGCCTTCTACGGGACTGAGAATTTCTTCCATGCAAAGATCTAGCCAGCTTTTTACTTGATTGTTGGTATCCTTATTTTGGAGCTTAGCTAAGCCGGCATGTGCGTGCAAGGCAACTAATGGGCAAGCTACTACAAGTCTACATCTACCAACACGGCAGACAGGTGAAATATCCAAACCATGCATCCACCAGTTGGGCCTCAATGAATTGATGCTAATGTCCAAAAATAAAGGTCGTCCACTCTATTTGCATGACATAATATTATAAATAGGCAGAGAACTTAGAAAACGACTCTTTATTTTAATTTACCAGAAGAGTAGTGAAAAAAAAAAAAAAAAACCCATCCCTCTAAAGGTTTGGTGATTTGTGAGGCCCAACTCATGATTCACCCACAGATGCATCTGCCTGCATTGAGCACGTCTTTTGTATCTTAGGTCATGGTTTGGTTGGAAATAATGCTCGGATATTCTGCTTTAAACATAGACAGCCTTACTCTTAGCATGATGACCAAGTACAAAGTTAAACTTGATGTTAAAGCCGACTTTTTCAGCTGTCCATTTTTTTTTCCCCGAAAGTAACTTTGTTACTATCAAGAACACATACATCCCATTCAGGCGGGTATCACATGAAAAGGCAGGCACCGCCATCATATATGATAATCAATGCAAGAAATATACAAAACAAAAACTCAAACTCAACCCAAAAAAGCGATGAAGATTTTACCTTATGTTGGGACTTTAGATTTTGAATCTGGATTCATTTCCAATGATCCAAGCTGTTTACATTATGGGTTTCAGTTTCTCATGGAGGATAGAGGTCAAATAAAAGAAATTAAGTTTGAAAAGTTTCATCTAAAAGTTTTATTTTTTATTTATTAATTTTTTAACCTTTGGTTTTTGCCTCGCATCCATCATCCAAGTAAACATTTTAACATAAACTGCAGCTTGGGTCATTTGGAGAAAGATGAAGTCCAACCAGCCGACATAGCCTATTGCAATGTATCAGGATGTAATCTAGCAAACCTCTTTATATGCTTTTGGATCGTGAGGTGTAAAGTGTCCTAATATTAAGATTGGGGTATCTAAACACTATAGCTGATGATGATGTATGCAGACAACATGACATTTCAGACTCATGTAAGGGTGTATTATTGCTTATGGTAGATTGGAATGGAAAATGATGTATCTATCCCACGCAAACTAGTTGGACTTGGATTGCAAGGTGACCCAAACACCACGTAGCTCAATGGTGATGGAATGTGCCGGATGATCAATTGGGTCACGTGTCACTATAAGCACATACTCGACTCAACAACTTTCAAAAATGTTTTGCATAAGCCTCATCGCTTACACAACATGTGGTTCAATCAAATCTCACTAGGTCACAATATCACCGTGGTGTTGGGTCCACCATATATATATATATATATATATATATATATATATATATATAAACTCGAATTGGGTGGTTAAGAGCTCACCACCGACCTCAGTCATGGAAAACATGTGGTGGGATTTGATTAGTGTAGCTGTATGCTGTTCAGTTGGGCCTGAGTCTCTTTTTAAGGTTTTACCATAGTACCTCATACCCCACTGCCCTACCAATCAAATATAGCCATGTGATTTCCCCAGTGAGGTTGGTGGTTGGTAAGCTCCTCGCCACACAATGCGCGTCCCATGCATACATGAAAAGCTATGCCCATCTTTTGGAAATATATGATCTTGTGCACATATGTATGTGGATGGAGAGGGTTCTAACACGTGTGCATGCCATCACTTGAATGGTTAGGATTAATCAACCATGACGATTTTAAAGATAGGCACCCTTCACAATGGGATCCAATGGTTAGGATCACTTGATCAGTGTGATTTTAGATGTAGGATCTTTACACGGTGGTACTCACAATTTGGATGGTCTGGAACACAAGAACCACTCACTGTCATTTATTAAGTTGTGCAAAACTAACACAAGAATCCCATTGGCTTTACCATAAAAAAAACCAGCTCACCAGAAGGAACCAATAGCCATAATGGGACCCACATCTAGGAAGGTCGGATTGACGCACATGCATCCATCGATGGGTTGCAGAGTTCTATTGTACGGTGGTAAACGTGGGTCCATTTCTAGCAGAACAATGGTACAATAGAGTCATCGTTATAAAGAAACAGTGCAGTGTGAATCAGGACCGTCCATTATAGATGGCCAATACTAAGAAGATCACACCTACCAGACGATCCAAACCATCAATTCTCGTGTACGAGGCCACTATTTAGATAATGAGGATCATCCCATATATCCACGTGTGTATTTTGTTATCCACAGTAGAGCCAACTAGATGGACGGTCCTGATTGATATATGGACCTGCCACGTGCCACGTGCCACGTGCAGTAGGCAGAGATGGCTCTGGCAAATCTCCAATTACTAAATTCCAAAGGTGGGACCCACCCAAAAAGTGATGTCCCACCATGTTTTCTGTCATCTGTATTTCAACAGTCAATAGACAACAATAAAAGTCGCGAACTATTCGCTCGCAGACTACTGAAGAATCAGAGCGGAAGAAAAAGACCAAAAGATACTCGAGAAATCCAACTTCGTACTCCCCTACTCGCCTCTCACACGTGCCAACTTATCACACGTATACAAAATCCAATCCGTTGATCATGCAGCCACCATAAAATATAATCTAATGGTGTAAAATCTATCTTGTCCTTTTTTTTACAGTGCAGGGAATACCTTTTAAATCCTGACAATTGTCCATTTTACTTATACCGTTCAATTATAATATATAAGTGGGACCCGCTTTCTAATCAGATGGTCACATTATTATTTTTCTCTCATTTACTCGAAGTTAGAAATACGATGATAGTCTCAGATCCCTTACACGTGTCTCAAGAATCCAACCCTAGCCGCGAGTACACAAAAACTGTACTCGCTGGACTTTATCTAAAAAAAAAAGTAGAAGTAATTACAGCGTCCTCCCTGAAAACGCGCGTTATTCTCTCAATTTTTTCTTTTCCGAAGAGAAATTTCTCGGGAATCGCGCCAAAATAAAAATTATCGGAGTATGGTACAACGCGTCTGTACGTATTTCATTTCGTACATCGGGAGCACATCTGTTACACCTCAGACACCTTTCTCATGATCTTAACCGTTCATATCATCAATCTCCCTTTCGATGGTCGATAGTCAAAAGAAAAACTACCATGATGAAACGTTTTAACCCTTTTTATTTAAACGCGACCAGTCTCCAGCAAACCATTAATATTCACTTCTAATATTGCAAATTTTTTGATCTATGGTATATGTAATTATATAAACGGTTGGGATCATTGATTCAGTACGGTAATCCAACGGCTATAATGCCGACGTATGAAAAAGGAACACACAGTGATGTACTGTAGCAAAACACATTTTACCGAGCCAAACACACCTGGTACACTCACACTCGTACTTGCACTTTCAGCGCTCCCGAGCACATTCACGTTCCGTCCGGGCCCGGGCTCCAGCCTCAGCCCAGTCAAATCACGACACGTGGAGTTCCGTCACATCGCATTCAAATCAAGATGGGACAGCTAGATGAAAGCTATAAATACGGGCGGCCTGTGTAAACCGTCACTGTTTCTCTCTCCGAAAGACAGAAAGAGAGAGAAAAAGATAGAGATTGCAGAAGCTTGGAATCTGAACTCTCTCAGAAGCTTGAAAATTACAGAAATGGCGTGATTTGGGAAAAATCAGGAACGAATGGAGAATCTCTACAAGCTTGGAAGTTCTGAGTTCCCATGCTCTGATGATGGAAGCTTCACTCCTGTTGAGAATCTGCATCGGTTTGAAGATTTCCCAGACAGATTTCATGGAAACGGAAGATATGAGAGCGAGATCTCAAGATCATCGACGGCAGCAATGTCGGATTTCATAAAAGCACAGATCGCTAGTCATCCCAAATACCCGAGCTTGGTTTCTGCTTACATTGAATGCAAGAAGGTCGAATTCTCTTCTTTCCTTATATCATTTTCTTCATTTTCTTGAAATTGTTTTGAATTTTTGGATTCTTATATAAAAGGTCGGAGCACCGCCGGAGATTGCGACGCTTTTGGAAGAAATCGGGCGAGAAAACCACCCGAATAGGGTTTGTGGAGAAATCGGAGCGGATCCGGAGCTCGACGAGTTCATGGTATTTCTTCTGGTTTTTTCTCTGAGGTTGTTTTGGTTGGGCGAGTTGTAATTTTGGGAAGTTTTGAGGTTTTTCTTTTTTCTTCAGGATTCGTATTGTGAGGTTTTGATCAGATACAAGGAGGAGCTTTCTAAGCCGTTCGATGAGGCGACCACGTTTCTGAGCGAGATCGAGTTGCAGCTCAGCAATCTTTGCACAGGGACGTCGACTACGTGGAATGACCCGTCGGGTATTTTTTTTAAATTTTCTTTTTTAATGAATCTGCGCATTTTTATATTTTATTGAGATTTTTTTCTAACATGAACTGGTGGTGTTGAGTTCCTATGGACTCTTGGGAACTGCCGAAATACGTATCATGGCAAAGCACGCTGAAAATACCTGTCGTGGTTGTTTGCGTTGAAAGATTCGAAGCAGTGGTGGTTACTGTTAGAATAAACGTAGTGCGTAGTGCGCATACCCGGTTTTTGCTATATATATGCTTATTGTATGTGTTTCGCCTGACGAAGAAGTGAGTATTTTAGGCTTCTTTTGTAGAGTGAGATTTGCTATAATAAGCCGCCTTGGTGTGGATAACCACGAAAAATAAAAAAAACAATTAAATAAGTAGATAATGTATGGTATTTTTCTTCATTTATGAGTTTTTTTTATTGGGCTTCAGTGCCGTGTGTTTGTCCCCATCATTTTTGGCAAATCATACATGGTGCAGATGGCGCTTGCCTTCTTAGATCGGGGCCGTTGAAATGGTTGTTCTCATCATTGATGGAGCATAGGCTGAAAATCATATGTATTGGTCAATCCTAAGCGTCCAATTTTGTCTCTTGAAATTGGACTCTTTGCCTTTTCTTTTCAACCATTCTTTTGATCGCCACCGATCAAGGTCATTAGGATCATCCTAATAGTGCAAGTTTTGGGTTAATCTCCATCAATCACGGCTTGTGGATTGTGCATGTATGCCATGTGGACAACGGATGGAATCAAATGGGCTTCTTTCTCTAAGCAGTGCTTGCTTGCTGAGCATAGATTAGTTTATAAATGAAGTTTGAGTTATTTGTTTTGTGCCCTTATTTCAAATCTCAGATTTATCCAAACAGTCATCTCTCTCTATTTTATCATTATTTTAACCTGTCAAATCATATCACACAGAGTTCCATTTCTTAGTGAGGAAAACATTTTTAAATCCTTAGTGAATAAGTCCTAATTAGTCATATGCATTCAACCGTCCTGTCCAACTTTGGTACTTGAAATTGGACTCTTCAACTTTTCTTTTCAACCATTCTTTTGATCGCCAGCGATCAGATCATTAGGATCACCTAAGGGTGTAAGTTTTGGGTTATGCTCCATCAATCACGGCCTGCGGACTGTGCATTAGTGCCTCTTGGATGACGGATGAAATCAAATGTGCTTCTCTTTCTAAGCAGTGCATGCTTGCTGGGCATAGATTAGTTTATAAACGAAGTTTGAGTTATTTGTTTTGTGCCCATATTGCAAATATCTGTTTTCTCCAAACAGTCATTTCTCTTCTTTTATCATTGTTTTAACCTTTCAAATCAAATCATGCATGGAGTTCCATAGTTTTGTGAGTAGAACAATCTTAACCTCCTTACTAAATAAAGTTTTAATTAATCATATGTATTTGACAATCCTAACTGTCCAATTTTGTCTCTTGAAATTGGACTCTTCACCTTTTCTTTTCAACCATTCTTTTGATCAACACCAATCAGATCATTAAGATCTTCCTAAGAGTGTTAAGTTTTGGGTTATGCTCCATCATTTGCGGCTTGTGGACTGTGCGTGTAGGCCATGTGGACCGTGAATGAAATTGAATGTGCTTCTCTTTCTAAGCAGTGCATACTTGCTGAGCATAGATTATTTTGTGAATGAAGATTGAGTTATTTGTTTTGTTCCCTTACAAATATCAGTTTTCTCCAAACAGTCATTTCTCTCCATTTTGTCATTGTTTTGACCTTTCAAATCAGATCATGCATAGAGTTCAGTGTTTTAGTGGGGAAAACAATCTTAACATCCTTAGTAAATAAAGTTTTAATAATCACATGTATTCAACGTTCCTAATTGTCCAATTTTATCTCTTGAAATTGGACTCTTCACCTTTTCTTTTCAACTTTTCTTTTGATTGCCACCGTTCAGATCATTAGGATCACCAAAGAGTGTAATTTTGGGTTATGCTCCATCAATCACGGCCTGTGGACCACGGATGAATTTGAATGTGGTTCTCTTTCTAAGCAGTGCATGCTTGCTAGGCATAGATTTGTTTATAAAAGAGGGTTGCATTATTTGTTTTGTGCCCTTATTACAAATATCGACTTTCTCGAAACAGTCATTTCTATCCATTTTATCATTGCTTTAACCTTTCAAATCATATCATACATAGAATTTCATGTTTTAGTGAGGAGAATAATCTTAACATCCTTAGTAAATGAAGTTTTAATTAATCATATGTATTCGACGATCCTAACTGTCCAATTTTGTCTCTTGAAATTGGACTCTTTACCTTTTCTTTTCAACCATTCTTTTGATCACCACCGATCAGATCATTAGGATCTTCCTGAGGGTGTAAGTTTTGGGTTATACTCCATCAATCATGGCTTGTGGACTGTGTGTGTAGGCCATGTGGACGATGGATGAAATCGAATGTGCTTCTCTTTCTGAGCAGTGCATGCTTTCTGAGCATAGATTATTTTCTGAATGAAGTTTGAGTTATTTGTTTTGTGCCCTTATGACAAATTTTCTCCAAACAGTCACTTTTATCCATTTTATCATTGTTTGAACCTTTCAAATCGTATCCTAAATTGAGTTCAATGTGTTAGTGAGGAGAACAATCTTAATAGCCTTAGTAAATAAAGTTTTAATCAATCTAATTTCAATTCCATTTTTCTGGATTCTATGAATAAAAAATATATATGAAATATTCCTAGTGAAGCATTGAATTTACGAGCTGATTGAACAATTTATAATAATGCCCATGACGACGAAATGTTAAAAAAAAAAGAGGTTTGCTAAATATCCTTCAATCTCGTCTATTATAGGACTCTCTCGCTTTTTTTTTTTAACAATATTTGTCTCATGTTTTACTTGGTCAGCAATGGATAACCCAGTTAAAAGGAATAGATTTATTTTCGTGGAAAATACCTTTTGTTAGAAAGTGTTGTTTATTCACATGATCATGAAATTCCTTATAACTATTGTTTTTGCTCTTTTTTGACATTTTGTATCCTCAAAATATTTTTCAAACTGAATAGAACAATGATTTAGAATTTGCAGTCATGCAGCAGACCATACTTGAATTGCGCATATTTATGATGGGAAACTTGTGATGAAATGTCATTGCATTGTTTCACATGTTTCTCATTGAGAAATTATATATTCATATACAGTCAAGTTGTTAGGAATTACTCTTGGAGATACATTAGTTTTATGGAGAAACATTCCCATCCCACTTCATGGTAAAATTCCTTCGGGGAAATTGTGATGGGAGATTTATGGTGATGAAGCGCTCTCCACTGGTAGGAAGTTTATTTTGTTGAATGTTATGGTGTTTATGAAGTTTTTTTTCTTTTTCAACAAGAAGAAAATATTTTATCTAAACCATAATGGAATGACGGAGAAACATTTAATACTACTAATAGAAGGAAGTTACTGCTTGTGCTTCTCGAGAGTTCAAAACCATCACATGAAAAGATAATCCATTCCCTTCACACAACATGTAATAGAAGATAAAGAAAGCCCAACCATAATGGAATGACGGAGAAACATTTAATACTACTAATAGAAGGAAGTTACTGCTTGTGCTTCTCGAGAGTTCAAAACCATCACATGAAAAGATAATCCATTCCCTTCACACAACATGTAATAGAAGATAAAGAAAGCCCAACCATAACTATCGTCTATTACTTCTAGTACCACTACTTAGTTCCTTTACTTTCCACATGAAACACCATTAGTTGTTGGGCTTGGACGCCTCAAACCTTCTTGCATGAATACCACCGACCGGCCGGTTGGTCACGTTGGAGATGGAGACAGCAGGTTGCTAGAGCCTTTTTGGGCCATCCGACCGGTCGGTGGGGGGGTTCGACCAGTCGGCCAGTTTCCTTTTTGGACTTGGTTTCTTGCGCGGTTTTGCGCAAGGAGTTTCTAATTCTGGTTTTCTCCTATTTAAGGAGATGTAATCCGAGATTAGGGTTGCCGCCAATGGGCCAAGGGATTGAGAGGGTTCTAGGGTGAGGGAAAGAGCTAGGGAGGAAGCTTGGAGTTCTCTGGGATGAGGGAAAGGGCTGTGTTTGTCCTTCTCATGTGAGAATTAGCTTCGGGTAGCTTGGGATTTCTCTTGTGGGCTGTGATCCATGGTATTTTTTCTGTAATCTCTTGTAACTTCTGATTCATAGTGGATTGGTGTCGCTTTGTGCCGTGGTTTTTTACCCTTGAGGGGTTTTTCCACGTAAAAATCGGATTGCCTTCTTGTGTGTGATGATTTGCTTGTTGATTGCCATTGTGGTGTGTTCCTCGCCTGCTTTGATTGCTTCCGCTGCAGGGCTCCTAACCCCAACACCAGTGCCCTTGACCCACCAATACCATAGCCACGATCCCATTTGCTATTGCAATTATAACCCACTCGATAGCCATCACTGTTGCAGCACCCAATGCTGTGGAATTCGCTGCCATTGCTTCGCTTGAGCCGAACCTTGTTGACAGTGATGCTCCTTTTTTTATTTTAAGCCGAACCTTGTTGACAGTGATGCTCCTTTTTTTATTTTATTATTATTATTTTTACATGCACTCACACCACAATGGCTTTGTTATACCACAAACTCGAACCCATGACCTCGTCTGGAAACTCTCCTAGAGTCTACCACTCTTGGATTAGTAAGGACCCACAGTGATGCTCCTTTCGTCATGGTTTTGTACATTCATCCCTTCAATGGACAGTGATCGTCTAATCCAAGATCCTTGTCTCACGGTCACCAATTATCTTGGATTCGAGGACATCCACGCCATTTGAGTGAGAGGTCATCAGTGGCCCATCCCGCCCTTCAACCAAGCATTGGTATTGGACGTTGGCAAATGCCATCACTAGCCAAAACATAAGACAGAGATAGATAGGGAGACAAAAAGGTAAAATGTGGGGAAGTGATATGGCATCCCACTCTTAAGAGAGCTCAAGAGGTGTTTGTGAAGGTTGTTCATTCGAATTCTCCTCTTGTTCAATTCTATTGTAGTTGCAGGATGGGCTCTTCTAAAATAGTTGTGTTTCCAAATAATGTGTAGGCTCGATATGAGTAATGGATAATCTTGAAAAGTTTGGTTTGAAACACAAAGGAAGTTAGTGTATCAAATTATATGATTTCTTTTCAATTAAAAGTCGACATATTGCATTTGAGGAAAGTTTGAAGAGAATGTGGGTATCGTTGCTGCAATTGATAAATGGATTTTAAAATTCCCACTAATCCAATGGGCAACTTTAATGCCCCCCATGGGCATCGAGAGTTATCAATTCAAAGTCTACATCAGTGTTCGCATTGTCGATATCGCTACAGGTTTCGCTGGCCAGAGATAAAGATATAATATCGTTATCGTCGATAATATAGCCGATAACTGGAAATGTGGGGAAAAGGGGGGAAACATGATGAAAATTGTGGAATTTTTCAGTGAAACTTCAGGAAATGCCTAAATACACATATTTGTATATTCAGGAATAAAAAAACTGCAAAAAGAATGCATTAAATAATAAGTTTTCATTCAATGGGGCCCAAAAAAGCATGCGTTCATAAGAAATTACTCCAATAGCAACGAAAATGAGTTTATATAATACAAATGCAGTCACCATACAATAATTAAGATATAAAATTAAATGAATTAAAAAAGTATACTTTTTGGCCATATTTCATTCCCATATGGAGTAACGAGGTGGCTCGTAGTCATCATCCGGATCCCGTTACAGCTTATTTTAGGGGATGGTCCCAAAAACGAAGCAGATATAAAATTTCAGGTGGACGTGGCCCACTCCAAACAAATCAGTGGTTATTGACTGTTAAAAACCTTTTATGGGCCACAAAAATATTGGATCAACTTATCAAGCTGATATTTATTTTTTTGCCTTTCATCTAAGTCCGTATGAACTTATCAATAGGTTGGATGGTTAATGAACATTACAGTGGACCCCAGGAAGTTTTTAATGGTGGTCGTTCAACGACCATTGCTTGTGGTCCACTTGATATTTGCATCTGCTTCATTTTTCGGACCATTCCCTAAAATATTTTGTAAAAACAGATGGACGGCATAGATATGCAATGCATACTTCGAAGTGGGCCCTACAGAGTCCCACCATGAAGTAGGTTTCGGATGGTAAGGGGGAGCCGGGTGGACGAAGATTTCCTGCCAGAGGCTTTAACATAATTCACTAGAATGTTAAGTGGAGCCCATCGTGAGGTTTATGAGAAATCCACACCGTCCATCCGTTTTTAAATCTAGTTTTAGAACATGGAACAAAAAATGAGATTGATCCAAAACTCAGGTGGGCCACACAAGAGGAAATAGTAGGGGCAATAAATACGTACCATTGAAACCTTTCTGGGCTCCACCTTAATGTTTGCCCACTGGGATGAAGTGAAAACACAAAAGCCTTAGCCTTATATAAAACTTTTGTGGCCATAAGAATGTTTCAACAGTGGTCATTGAATCCCCACTGTTTCCTCTCGTATGGCCCACTTGAGTTTTGGATATGCCTATTTTTTGGTATCATGTACTAAAATGAGCTCGGAAAATGGATGGACAGGTTGGATTTATCACAAACATCATGATGGGGCCCACCTATCATCCTAACGTGAAAGGCTTTCTTAGGAAATTTGTGCGAGCGAGAGTGGAATAGGTGCGGCCGTGGATGGTGCCACACTTATGGTGGGCCCATATTGATGTATTTATTGTATATCCATGCCATCCATCCGTTTTTACAGTTCATTTTAAGGCATTAGATCAAAACTGAAGCAGATTCGAATCTTAAGTGGACCATCAGATAAGAAAGTGGTGATTGACCATTAAAACCTTCTCATGGGTAACATAAGTTTTAGATCAACCTGATATTTGTATTTTTCCCCTCATTGAGGTTTATGTGACCTTATCAACAGGTTAGATGACAAATAAACTTTACAGAAAACATTACGCTGGGCCATAGGAAGTTTTTAACGGTGGAGCTTCAACCACCAGTTCACCTGAGTCTTCGATCTGCTTCATTTTTTTGGATCTTGCCCTATAATGACCTGGAAAAATTTATGGAGGGAATGGATTTACACTAAATACATCATGGTGGACCCCACAGTGAAGGCCGCACCGTCTTTAGTAAACCTGCACAGACACCACTCCGGGGCGCGGATTTCCTGCTAAAGCCTTGCGCAGGAAGTTCTTGCTGGGAACCAAGGTGGCCCACAGTAATGTTTTTGATGAATCCACCCCGTCCATCCGTTTTGGGAGCTCATTTTAGGACATGAGAACAAAAATGAACTGGATCCAAGACTCAAGTGGGCCTAAAACGTGAGGATTAAACGTCCACAGTTGAAATATTTGTGGAGCCACAGGAGTTTCGAATCAAGATAATATTTGTATTTCCAGTTCATCCTAGTAGTAGTGACGTTATGAATGGTATGGATGCCATATAAACATCACTGTGGATCCCAGGGAGGTTTCAACGGTAGTAATTTACCTACCCACCTTTTCCTTTAGTGAGGCCCACTTGAGTTTTGGATCCGGTTCATTTTCACTTAAGCATCCTAAAATGAGCTCTCAAAACGGATGGACGGGGTGTATTCATCAAAAAAATCACTGTGGGCCCAAACTTGGTTCCCAGCGCAGGAAATTCCTGCGCAAGGCTTTCGCAGGAAATCCGCGCCATTAAACAAGAGAGAACAAGAGTTACTCGTCTTCTCCGAAAAAACCTGGAGATATTTTTTCCGTAAAATATACGAAAATCTCTGCAGAAATTTCTTTTTTTCTTTTCAAATCGGAACCCCAAATCCCCTTAAACCTTGTCGAAATTGGTTTCTTACAGATCTATTCTTTTCGAAGAAAGAAAAGGGTTTTCTTTTTAGGTTTTTCTTATCGCCGAAAATTCGGCGTTGTCGACAGCGATTGGCCCACCAAATCCAGCTGAAAGCGCATGCAGATCTTGAGAAGAAGAAAGGTAAGAGAGATTTTTTCTATTTATTTCGAATTTTTGCAATGGCGGGTAGAAAATTTCGACGATAACTATTTTTTTTCAATAAAATCGAAAATATCGCCGATATTTCGTCGACATTAGGAAGAGAAACGAAAAACTGGGGTTTCGGTATCGCCGGTTCGGCGACACCGATAATATCGGCGATATTATCGATTTTTCGCCGACAATGCGAACACTGGTCTACATAAGTCCATGCTTGTCTTGAGGGTGTTATTGATTCTTAGCTCATCTCTCCTTGGTCCATTGGTGGAGCATGATTTAGTAAACAATGTTCTATGGGTGAAAGTGGATGATTCTTTTCCGTGATACTTAATAGCATATATGGAAGAATATCATAATTTAGAGGATATAGCAGAAGTGATTTTTTTTCCTTATGGGCAAGAAGTCGATGAAGTCACAAGGTGTCTCATAACGGTAAGGGTGGTTGTAACGGCCACCACTGTTACTGTTATGATATGGGCATTGTTATTGTTATGATACAGACCGTAATGGCCTTTAAGACCCTTGTATCGGCCATTACTATCCTTTTTTATTGAAAAAAACTAGTACAGGATTGTTACAAACCATCACAGGGCCGTTCCGACTGTTTATCAATGTGTAATGGTTATGACTGTTACCGTTATGTAACAGTCGTTACCGATTTGGGACACCTTGCTAACGGGGGCTTTTAAATGTCTTATTTATGTGTTGGGGCTTAGATGAAGTTTGGTATGGTGCCTTTCGATTGCATTTTCTACTTTGACCTAGCAAAATTTGCGTTCTTAAAAAAAATCTATATAAGAACTCCAATTGTGAACGTTCATTGAATTAATCAATTTACATTGAAACCTTGAAGCCGTGTAGGCAAACTTGAAATTGCAATATGCTCCTTTTAATAAACAAATTTGTTAGATACAAATCACCTCCTGTTGATGGGTAAACCATTGTTTATCAATGGATATCATCAAAATCAACTATGATGCTAGATTCACACTAGGGGCCTATTATTGTTACTTAACTATATGAATTTCCTCATAGAAGTACACTTGAAACAAATGTCTCATTGTTGTGGACACGTGGGTGGAGTTTGGGGTTGGTCCAACATAAAGAGGTTTGCTAATCCTACACTGAGTGTTGCTTCTTTCCCTTCTTTCAGTGTCCTCTGTTCACTGCATCCCACTTAGCGAGTACAATCTGAATTTTGTTCACCAATTTGCCTCAAGAGGCTACATACACAAGTTTCCATCACCACTTAGCTGATGGGACATATGAATTTGTTGGTGTACTTGTTCCAGTCATGTTGGGAGGAGAGAGGAGAGGAACAGGAGGAAAGGCAACGAAAGGAGAGGAAAAAAGAGAAGGAGAAGGAGATCTTGGTTTCACTTCCATCTAGCTATGTATTTGTTTCAAACGTATCGGGCCCGATATGGCCCCGACACCGATATGCGAACACCGATACGCGAACACTATGCCCCACTAACTTTGTACAAAAAATCATTTTTCATTAGGTGGGCCATACCATTGGGAATAAATTATCATTATTCATGCATCTCCCATTCAGGCCTTGCAATTAGTGTGACCCTTCATGAAGATCACCTGGCACAAAAATCAGGCCAATTTGCTCATTAGGTGGGTTGTACCATTAAAAAAAAAAACAAACATTTTAATATTTTGATGCATCTCACATATGAGTCATGCAAAATCAGGCCATTCTACTCATCAAGTGGGCCAAACCATAAATTCAATCGATGTATTCTCTACCCAAACTTGATTGAAAGAAATCTCGATGATCTAGTAATGTATGATGGGTGTTATGCAGGCCAAGGCATTCCATAGCTATAAAGGTGGCCGTAATGACCAAGGTGTTTTATATTCATTACGATACGCTTGTAAAGGCTGATATGTATCGATAATGGTCGTGATCGTTACGCAAGACGGGGGTGAAACGGGGTAGTTGGTTTTTTTTTGGATTGTATTGGCCGTTGTGAGGGTCGTAGTGGCCGTTACGGGACATAATGATTGTTACCCCCGCAACGAGTGAAAAACGACCACTTTTTTTCTATTTAAATCCATTTTTCTCCTCATTTTCTCGCTTTTCTCATTTAAATTTTTTTTCTAGATCATTCTATAGTATATTTTAACCATTATTACTATAGTTTTTAGGATTAAAACAGTAGATTAAAGTGATTTGGGCAAATCGAAGCTTTGAGGGCCATTTAAAAGAAATCGAGAAAGGAGTATTTATGCTTGATTGTGATGTGTATGTAAACATTAGAGACACATAACCATGTTCATGATTCTCCAGACAGTCCATTACAACACTCTCACCAAAGAGTGGACCGTTACACTACCTAAACATGTTCAAAACAAAAAATCATACATTTGGAATATTTATATTATTATGAATTTTTTAGATTTTTCTTTTCAGAATTTTTGGCCAAAGAAAAAAATTCAATTGT
Organism: Liriodendron chinense; assembly: GCA_003013855.2. Classification (NCBI taxonomy): domain Eukaryota; kingdom Viridiplantae; phylum Streptophyta; class Magnoliopsida; order Magnoliales; family Magnoliaceae; genus Liriodendron; species Liriodendron chinense. The sequence goes on from PVNU02004051.1 coordinate 4,470,957, forward strand.
TATGATCCATACCTGTATCGGTAACGATGATCGTTACGACCACTGTTACCGATACGACACGGGCTATAATGGTTGTTATAATCAGTAACAGTGGTTACCGTTACAACCACTGTTATCGATATGGAATACCTTGAGTTTCGGATACGACTAATTTTAGGGATATCCCATAACCTAGAGGGGACTCCACAAATGCGCGGTGTGGATGTCCGACATAGATCACAGTGGGGCCCATAGAGCTCGACTTCCAATGAGATCGAACTCATAGTACCATTCCCCCCCCCCCCCCCCCCCCCCCCCCCCCCAACACACACACACACAGAGAGAGAGAGAGAGAGAGAGGTGAAAGTATATTGGATTGCTAAAATGAAAATATCATTTTTCAACAAGTGTAGATGAATTAGAGATCCATTTTGCCAATATAATTTTAGGATAACCACAACATTGGTTTTGACAATTTTCTCATTTTAATTTGAGTTGATGTATTCCATGTGTATATTTTTTGAGTGCCTACTTACCAAAAGTAGTTAGTTGTATGCAAGAGTATTATGCAACTCCCTTATCAATTAGGCATAAGTCTTGGGTTTGGTCATTTTAGTAATTTTGACATTTTACTAAGGTCCAAGCCACCAATGATAACTAGAATGGGCTTGTTCCAGTGCTTCCCATGAGGTTGACCTCATAGTACCATTTCCCTATATGTGTGTGTGTGTGCACATTGAAAGGCACAGGTGAACATATATTAGATTGTTAAAATGAGTGAAAATATCATTTTTCAACAAACAAGTGTAGATAAATTAGAGGTTAGGATTGTTCAGCCAATATAATTTTAGGATAACAATGATGTTGGTTTTGACCTCATTTTAATTTGAGTTGATGTATAACATGCTTATGTTATTTGAGTGCCTACTTATCAAAAGTAGTTGTATGCCAGAATATTATGCAACTTCCTTATTAGTTAGGTACAAGTCTTGGGTTTGGTCACTTTAGTAATTTTGACATTTTATTTTGGCCCAAGCTCACCAATGAATATCATGAACAGGCTTGTTCTAGAGCTCGTCAGGCACTAATTGAGATTTCAAGAGTCCTCCATCCATCACAAGCTCAATCAAATTAATGTGCCTGGATCCCTAAATTTTCAACCCAATTAGTATGCAATAATGTTTTGTGTTCTTGTTGCGCCTTGTCTTATTATTTGATACTTGAATACGTGTAATGTTTGGTATGTAGTTTGTTGAAATTATACTTAAATTGCCCAAATTGAGGGTCCCGCTACCAATCACTATTCTTATCCAATTTGCCTGAATGAAATTAGGCACATGGCATGCTGTGAACCATTTGTTAGGTCAATGCAATAGTGGATCCTTGTTGGTGAATTTTAGAAAGACACGAAAGTGTAAACTTTTAAAAAAATTTAGATTTTAGATTTATGTGGAATTATCTTTTAGAGATTTTCACATTCCAATAGCTACAAATTAGTAAAATGTAGTTTTGCCTTAGATTCGTGCCGTATATATTATCTGTGTAGAAAGTCTGATGTCGATCTCCCAAAAGCAGGTCTTTGTTTGATTTATCTTAGAAAGCAGAGAGCGCAGAAACTTGTGTAAGAAGGTCAAGGTAGGGCTGGCCTTGTGTGCACTTGAGAGCCGCCTATATGTGGGCTAATGCATGTGTGGATGGGCGGAGAGGGGACACTTCTCTGTCCTACTTTTCTTCTCTTTTTCTCTTACTTGGGTGTCGGTGTGGGGAAGTTTAGGATCTCTCTCTCTCTCTCTCTCTCTCTCTCGCGCGCGCGCGCGCTGCTTTGAGGTAAGATCTATATATAATGAGTCAGGGTTTCATAAGAAAACCAGGATGGTGCTTTTCACCTCTACAAACTTTGGTATTATGCCCCTATATACAAAGTTTGCTAATCCATGCACGTAGACTAAATCCCTCCACCTACCATGATCGCCATCCTTCATCCCATGCTGTGATGGATAATCAAGTCTTGACTATTGAATCTTTCATCAAGCATAATAAAAACAGTTCTGTGAATAAAATCGAGAGATCAATGGTTGAAATCGATTTATTAAACGTCTCCTTCATCCCATGCTGTGATAGATCATAAAGTCTTGACTATTGAATCTTTCATCAAGCATAATAAAAACAGTTATGTGAATAAAATCGAAAGATTGATGGTTGAAATCGATTTATTAAACATCTGAAACTTTAAAATGCGATGGCCATCTTGGAAAAAAAAAAACCTTGATGGATGGTCCCAAATATCAAGATTAATCCACTATATATATATATTTTGAAAGGTGATTAATCCACTATATTATGCATCCTAGGTTTATCCATATTGAGGTCAAATATACCAACACCTTCCATTTACCATGTCTTCCATCGTTTACTAGTGCCATGCCAGTCTAAGAGATGGATCATTAGATCTTGACCACTGAATCTTTCATCAAGCATGATCGAAAGCAGTTTAATGGTTGGAATCAAAAGATCAACATTAAAATTGATCCATTAAAATCTTAAACTTCAAAGCGTAATGACCATCTTATAAACCACTAACAGACGTTTTTTTATCTTTTTCTTTTAACACACGCACTGACATCCCCACACACACTCACACCACACAGTGGGTTTTCACCATAATGGGTACTCAAACCAATGACCTCGTGTTGAAACTCTTGTGAGTCTACCTAAAACACTTGGACCATGAAGTCCCAAGATGATCTCAAGTTAATGATTAGATAAAGCTAGTACTGGTGTTTTTAGGGTTTGAAATGCAATAATAATTTTTTATTATTATTGTAAAACGTTATTAGCTTATCCCTTGTCTCGATCAGCCATGATTCATACAAAAATACAAAAAAATGGTTTTTCTAATCACACTTAAGCAAATCTATCGAACGGGTGTTGTTGTCGATCTCCCAACGTAGGGAATCTCACCCATATCTATTGTAGATGAAGACAGGTGAGAGTTCTTGTCAAAATCTTGGTAGGGGCTAGATCTGGCCCTTGAGCCATCCGTGAAGTGGACCCTCCACATGGGTGAGGACGTGCGTACCAAAGAGCACCTAGACTAGAGAGCACATGTGGACCAAAGTGCACATGCTGTGGCCCACTTTCTTCTTCTTCTCTCCCCCTCTCTACTCTACGCGGGATGTCTATAATGGGGAGGGAGGTGTGGACATCCAAGGATCTCTCTCCCTCCTTTCTAGGATAAGATCTAATAAGGAGTAGTTTGGGTTCTGGGAGGATGCATACCATATGATGCTTTGCCACCCTATGGAATATTGTATACCCTACTATGAGGGATGTCTATATTCTTTCCTAATCTATGCACTCTTAACCGTTCAAATCCCTCTATTATCAATGTTCGTCATTCTTGGAGAATTCCCATGCCACCCAGGGTATAGATCATGTCAGATCTCAACCATTGGATGTCCATCAAGCATGATTTAAAACCAATCAACGGTAAAAAAAAAAAAACAAAAGTTAACCATTGAAAAACTTTGGTTAACCAATTGAAAACCTTAGAAGTGTTAATCCATGTAAACACTTGATGGACGATCCGAACCTTAAGATCTACCACCTATTTATGTGGTCCTCATGCCCTGGGAAGACCAAGTGGATCCCATGTTGGATCGTGTGTAAGTCGAGGACCCTAGTAAAGAAACCTAGCTACGCCCACTTTTAGTGGCTATGTAAAAGCCTTGAAGAATCAGATCTTCTCCATCAACCCATCTTTAGGTCATGGGGATTTTTGACGGGGCTAGTGTAACCACAAGCCTATTCAAGTCTAGGCATGATAGTGTGGACGCTGGATCGCGGTCTTCCATGGGTTGCCTCTTTCAAGGGATTTATGTTGGGTTGAATGATGTTATATTTGATTGGAGTCTCCACTAGCCAATTACTCCGTCTCCACAGTCAGCTAGAGCCTGTAGAAACGCTAAGGAATAGGATCCGAAGATTCTCAGCCCTAAGACGATTCCTTGACCTGTGACCGAAGATTCGGCGTAAGGGACCACAGTTTCAGAGAGGGAAGGTGTTAGGCACCCACTCTACTTGTACAAATGTACAGTCTTCTGACTAAGTGTGTGTGATGCTGTGTTAAATGCAATGTTGGCGAAAGGCTGTAGTTTTGGCTGGATAAATCCACTTCGATTGCCCACTTGTCGTGTGGAAGACCAATCAGTTCAAGTTTCTGATGGGCAGGATCCGACAATGCCGGGAAGCCATGCATACGTTTGAACTGACCAGGTGCAGAGTGTTATGCAATGCAATGCAATGCTGATGGATGAGATAAGCAAGTGGGTTGAGAAGGGAATAAATGTTGCACAATGCTAATGTAAGGGTTGATGAAGTTGATTCAGAAGTTGGATGGTTGGTAATGTCGCAAGGACTAAATTGAGTGGCTTGGATTAGGACTTGGATTTCTTTCCTCTCCTTGGTGAAGGGATGGAAGGGCTAGGCTAAGGGTGGCTAGAGGATTTCTTATTAGTTAAGGGTGATTCATGATATACTAAATGTTTGAAATGGGAAGGGAAGGGGGCTATTTATAGGCCTGGTTTTCCGGTAATTCTTGCAAAAGTCTGGGGACAAAATGTGGATGGATGGATGGATGGCTGAGATTCAAGATTGCCATATGGCAAATCTTGATGGCTAGATTCGATAGTAAAACGGTAAATATGGATCAAGGAGAGGGGTGCCAAAGAAATTTTGCACTGCCACATGCCCGAACCCCGACCTTGGAGCAACCCCACATGCATGGAACTCTCCTTGCCAAGACAGGGGAGCTGCCAGGGCCGCTAACACCACACGAAGCCCCCTACCTTGGCAGGTGAGCTCCCTTGCATGTGGGTTGGCTCTGCTCTAAATGGTGTTGGGTTGCAGTTTGCTCTGGATTTCGAATGGACTTTAGATCTGGGCTTGGTTCAGGCGTGGTTTAGGGCTTGAGTTTGACTAGGTGAGTTGATCGGGTGGTTTGACTGGGTAGGTTGTTGGGTCGCTGTGTTCTTTGGATTTCGAATGGGCTTTAAATCTGAGCTTGATTCAGGCTTGGTTTAGGGCTTGGGTTTGACTAGGTGAGTTGACTGGGTTGGCTGATTGGGTGAGTTGACCCAGTGAGTTAGCTTGGCAAGTTTGATCGGGTTTGACTAGGCTTTTCCTTGGGTTAGGCTTTCAGATCGTGGTTTTTGGGGCTAGGGTTTGATTGGGTCTGATTGATTGGGTTTTGGCTTTAGGTTAGGGTTAGGTTTCCTAGGGTATAGGTTTAGGGTTTGGATTTAAGGGTTATGCCTAAGGTTCGGGTTAGTGTCAGTTTTAGGGTTTGGATTTTGTCCAACCTTAATCAACTTGTCGGCTTGGGGTGGGGTGTCTACAAATAGATCTCTCTTTCTCGATACTTATAAGCGATCCATGCCAATGAGTGACCAACGACCCTAAGGAACTATCCATGGTTCACACACACTCACGTGGGGTGGGGAAGGAGGCAAAACTGACCTTTAGCCTTGATGGGTAGAGATTGTCCATCCTTACACCAAGCCAGTTCCCTCACATGAGATGACTATTTGATCATATCACAGGTATGTTTACGAACTTGTATGGTCTTGTCCAGGGCAAAGAAATCCATGGAGTACAACTCTCCCTTGGCTATTAGGTTGTTGCGTCCCTTTCTCGAGTGCGCAAGAACAACGGAGGATATACCTCTCAAGTCTGATCTATCACAAGTGTAGGAGGGCGAGACCCCACGTCAAGAACTCTAGTAGGGGCCGAGATATGACTTGAGTCGTCTAAGAAGTAAACCCCACGCCCAAGATGAGCATGCACATGTGTGGAGATGGGAGATGGGGTGGAGACATCCCCCCCCCCCTTCTGTCATGCCTCGAAATTCAGTACCCAAGTTGGATAGACTCGACTCCGAATTTCAGGTCATGATTAAATTTTAAGCAGTAACAACCACAATTTAATATAAATTGCATCACAGTAAATCATTCTTCTTACAATAGATTAGTGTTACTTTCAAATTCTTACTATCTAATTTAGAATTATTTTTTTCAATACAGTGGAAGAAACTATAATTATATTTTTGCTCCCTCCACTCCATGATTAAATCCTACGCCCTAAGTGGGCATGCGTATAACAGTTTGTGGGATCATATCCAACCCAAATTTGAAGTTTGTAGCTTATCAAATACATAGTCGATAGAAATATTTTGATTAAATTTGAAATACGAATTAAAATATTGAATTACAAGATAACATGAATGCAATGCTGAAATTGTAAAGATATTACGAATACTTTCAACAAATTCTCATCAACAATAAAGTAAATAACATCATTCGTTACAACACCGTACCCAAGTGGTGTTGGGTGCGTTTCACAAAACCTTAGGACCTCGTCCCCCCAAACTACTTGAATTATGGGATATGATAAAGCAATGAACTAAATTAAATCATAAACCACATGTTACAAGAGATTTTTACGTGGAAAACCCTCGAAGAAGTAAAAACCATGAGACCTAGTCCAGATCAACAATCCACTATGAAAGAGAACTGTTACAACCGATCACAAGCATAAACCGCTTTGATTAAACCTTCTTCACTCATGTAGGAGTGGATAAACAATAAGAGAATATAGAAAACGGAGAGATTTCACCGATCACGAGGACGTAGAAGCACTGAGTCGTTGACTGCGGAGTAGATCACCTCTATAAGCAGAATCCTCCCTTCCACAAGCTTCCTCTCTCTTTTCTTTCTCACTTCCTCCTCTCTCTCTCTCTCTTTCTCTCTCTCTCTCTCTCTCTCTCTCTCTCTCTCTCTCCTTGGACGTGTAAACCTCCTATTAGGATGCCCTACTCTCGATTTGGAACTTCTTAAATAGAGAACCGGAGGAGTTAGAGCCAAAACAGGAAACTGCAGAATTCAAGTCCGCGGGCGCCCTCCCCAACATGATCGGGCGCCCCGACCTGGGCACCGGGTGCCCGGTCATCAGACCATTGGGCGCCTGATTGTTGCGAAAACAGTCTAGTAACAAACTGTCTATCCGGGTGAATTTCGGTCGCCTGACCAGAAATGGCCGAGCGCTCGACCACACCCAGGATGCATCTTCTACATCAAGTGGATGGCCACGTTGCATTAACGCCCACGCACCGGTACCTTGTGGTGAGGGACCCATTCATATGTTAGCTGGTCAAAATATTGCTCCAGTTGTACCTCTGACGTATGTCCGCGCACACAATTGTACTCATACGCCGTACACAAAGGAGACTCCAAAGGATTCAATGGATTTTAGGGTCTTTCACCCAAGGGACACGATCGCTCTACTTGCTGGCTTTAGGGTCTTCCACCCAAGGGACACAATCGCCCTACTTGCTAGCTTTATGGTTTCTCACCCAAGGGACCCAATCGCCCTAGTTGTTATACCATTCTCTTTTTCTTCGTATCTTTTCTTACTCTTTTTTTTTTTTTTTTTCCACAATCCACAATTAATAGATATGCATGCATGTAAAGAATGATTCCAAAATCAGCAATAAAACAATAATCAATTTTTCATATAATAATTTAGGTTCCATACAAAATTTGAAGAAATTTAATGATATTAAAATTTAGTTCTTAAAATTTCTGTAAGGTGGAGTTGTTTTCCGTAATAGTTTGAAATTTTACTTTTATTTGTATTTTTCAAAACCCCCTAAAAAAATAATGAAAATTTCATATATATTCGATTTTTTTTAATTTGGTTAAATACGAATATAACCTAATTATTTATATAAATTCTCAGTTTTTTTTAAAAAATATTAATTGAAATTATCGGAGATAAAATATTTTTATTTTGAACTGAAGAGTCAAATTAGAAGAGAAACTAATAGATTTTAATTCAATATTGAATTTTATTAAAATCTAAATTTTATTAAAATCTAAATTCAATCAAATTATACAATCATACGTAACAATTTTTTTTATACAGCGGGATCTATAATTTAATTTATTAATTTAAATTTGAAAAATTTGAAAGATCATCTTGGATTAAATTTATTAAAATTTAGAATTAACTTTGGGTTTTAACTTAACCTAATCCACCAACATATATTTACAAATTCCTAAAGCCACATTTAATTTTTTTTTTAAATATGCAACTTAATCTAAAATAAATTATTTAATTTTAACCATATAAAATTTTTATCTAAGTTTGACAAATTGTTATAACTCGAACAATTTGATCCTTTAGAATGTAAGCTTCATTAAATAATTAAATGATCATCAACATTCACTAATTTAATTTTCACAATTCTAAAATTAAATCTATTTAACTAAATTATTATGAATATAATAATTCTACTTTTAAGGTTTGATTGTATTTAGAAATTAAATTACCTCTATTGTTAATATATACCCACTATTAAGTCTAAGTAACAAGTTATTATAAAACAAATGATTTCATCATTTAGACTCAAGTCAACTTTAAATATAAATTTAGTAATCTACGTGAATTTAGTTTATCATAAAATTTCAGGATTTAAATTAGATAAAATTGGGAAAAAATTCTAATTAAAAATAAATAAATAAGATAACATATAAAGTGAAATCTGATGTAGATTAATTTCAACCTTTAAATCTACATTTATTAATTATTGGAAATCAAATAATCCCACATATTAAATCAATTTTTTTTTTTTAAACTAAATCAAATTTATCAAGATTTCAGAAATTTTGTTTGGCCTACACTTAATTTAATTGAAAAAAAAAGATTTAATTTAAGTATATATAAGAATATTCATTTTTTTTTAAGTCATTAATTTCTAGAATTTTCAATATTACAATAGATCTTAATTCTAACCTTTAAAATTAAATGTGATATTTTGAAATTAAACCTAAATTATAATTCTATTAAGTTGCAGAACTACATCTAATTTGAATGTTTTTTTTTTTTTAAACAAATAAGAAATATTTAAACCTATTTCAGGAAAATAAATATTCAGTATTCTCCTGATAAATATGAAATCAGAATTTCAAATTATTGTAGGATCAATCATCACAGTATTATTTCCAAGTAAATCACATGTTCAATACTTAAAAAAAACAATTCAAAATTGAGGAAACAATGAATTAATAATCTGAAAATTTCAGATCAGGTACGAATTGCCCACCTAGACAAAAACTTCTTAAGGCTTTTTTCTTTTTACTTATTTTTTATTTTTTTTTTTCACACTTAACTTCATGTACCTACACCCATGACCTTATTTTTAATAAGGAGGTCCCACCATTTGTAAACACATAAATAAACAAAACCCACTTCTTAAATGCACTTTTAACAACTCTTGTAACCAACACATTCATAATTTATGAGTCATATTTATGATGTTAAAAGCTTCACGTGTGTATATGAAGTGATGCTTGCAGTGCATGGTGATGCCGGTGCATAGTGCTCATGTGTGGGCAACGTGTATGATGTGATGCACCCAAGTATGTAGTATTAGATGTTGTGAATGAGTGATTTAGCATGAAGACTTCGTTTGGACGGATGGTTGAGACATATGAATAACTTAGATGGGTGATGAATAAATGGGTATGATTGAAGGGTGGATGGGGTGATAGGTTGAGTTGGATGGTTGGGTTTGACTACAATATATGCACAAGCAACACTCAGGTTTTACACTTTTTTTTTTTTAAGTAACTCCTTGGTGCGTTATCGACTTGACTTCGGATCCCTCATCCCCCCCCCCACCCACCCCACTTTTTTTTTTTTTTTTATAATTTCTACAACTCTTATTTCGATCGTTTGATAGGAATGAAACTTGATGTGCCACCTCAACTTGGCATGCTCTATCTAATGAGCCTAATGTTGACCCATAATCATTGATGGTGGCTCTAAAATGAAGTTTCAACGGCTCCCATTCTTCCACGATCTCATGTGACGAGTGTGTATGTCTCATTTGGAAACTATTCGTTAGATTTGATGTATACTCCATGATCTACAAAGTGGACAGTTTATTTTATATTTGGGCGGCCTGATTGAAGTGCAATGTATAATTGGATGATAAGGTACGAGTAAATTAATTGGATGGTTTAGCGTCTACTCCCCTATATAAGTTAATGTATAATTACTTTCATACCTTGGTATGTGCAAGATGTGTTTTTAGTTGAATCAAATAAATAGATTGTGGGATAAACAATTAGATTAATATATTGAATTACAAACTCAAAAATAGATGAATGAAGAAGTGATCACGTTCCTTGTGCAAGTGAGCAAACGGGTGAGTTTAGTGTATGCTCCATGATTAAATTTGAGCTATTTAATGGATGAACAAGTGGTCTTAAGTGTATGAGTGAAGAAAGTGTACAATACATACACACCCACACACACCAAAATCATACAATTATAATTTAATGGTTTACACTAACAAATAGATCCATATCAATGGTAAAATCTTATATAAATTGATGGATGCCTATATGCATGGATGCGTGAATGGATGCAGGTGTATGCGCATGCACATGTATGCATGTGTACCAAAATACTGGGTCATTACACACTCTCTCTATCCCTACCTCCTTGTTAGCAAGGGACGTCTAAGGGATGCTTAGACGTCCAAGGTACCTTTTCTCCTCCCTCTTGGATAGGATCTTAAATGGGGGGGGTTTAAGATTTTAGGAGGCGCACCCGATATCGAGTGTGCAAGAACTACAGGCTTCGGTGTATCCTACCATGAAGAAACCTTTTTACCTTCTTAATCCATGCTCACCAACTGTCCAACTCCCTGAAATGGGATTGCTCATCTTGACTCCTAGTTTGTCCCCTCACATGAGATGACCAATTTAAATGTCACAAGTATGTCCAAGTATCTGCATTGTAATCGCCAAGGCACTAAGATCCATGGATCACATCTCTCTCCTTGGCCACAGGTCAATGTGTCCTATCTTAGGGTGCCTAAAGGACATGTCCAAGTTAAACAGGCTCCCGTCACCAATCTCATCATTGCATGTGGAGTCACACGTGTGTTTTCTATTAAAAACATGCCAAATCAAAGGATATGGTATATTGAATACATGTGTGAAATTTGAAGTCAATTTGGGTTTCCAAACATCACCAATTGAAGACGGGCATTGATACTATTGTGACCATAGCCCATTGGTTGCGCACTTGAAGGGGTCAATCGAACCCTCCTATAATGAAGTGAGAGCGTGATCAACTTCTCCACAATCTCCCCCACTCTAATTGTTGATATGATGCTATAAATGGGGGAGAAATCATAGAAATAGTGGATCCTAGTTTGTGTACAAGGAGAGAGAAGAACAAAGGAGAAAAGTACGAGGCACATTTGCAAATTGGATTGCCCTTTGCTCAAGCATCTACGTGTTTAGATTTTCTTTTGTTGTTGCGTTATTTATCAAGATCTATGGTTGGAGCGGCATTAATCAAAAGGATTGCATGCTTGAATTCTAGTTCACGCACTTTATTCTATGGCATAGGCGAATGTAAAACCAAGAAAACTAAAGTTGATAAACTAAGTGAATGAAGGCCATCCCAACATGTTAATTGTTCAAAATTGTGGTACTCATCAGACTTTGGAGCTTTTGCTTGTATAACTTTGATGCTCACATCTAGCACTTTCTTAAATCCAATTCTAGTTTTATTGGGTTTGTTTTTGTTTTTGGTAAGGTATTGATTTCTTGTAAGTTATATCTTGAATAGTCTTTATGAGGTGGTATCATAATGTCTTTCTTTTGTTAATTGTTATTGGATAATCTTGTGGGGCCCATATGTGCGACCTTTGGTTAGTTGCTTAAGATTTTCTTTTAGTTTTTGCTTTATGTTAATTATGTACAAGGTATGGATTTGACCTTCTCTTAGTTTGCTTATTTATAGTATCGATTTGTTTCATTTTTTCTTGATTAGTTGTAGAAATCTGGAGAGAAGTGAAGAGAAAGGACTCTTGGATTCATCCTCCTCTTATCATCATCATCTAATACTTATCCCAATTAATTGGGGCTGGCTACATGAACTTGTTCCCCCATGCCACTCTATCGAGGCCAGGCCTTCAGTTAGAATATAGGTTATCAAGTCTTTTCTTACAACCTCCATCCACTTTCTTTTGGGCCTTCTCCTTGCCCTTCGAGAATCTTCACGAAAAAAGAAAGAGAAAAAGACCTAACTAGTGTGGTTCTTGGTCTCTATTGCACATGACCTAGCCATCTAAGTCTACTTTCCCTCGTCTTATTACCTGACTAGTGTGGTTCTTATAGCTATCCTATAACATTTCCCTTTCTATTTGAGCGGTACATGATGATCACGTAAAACTCGAAAGGTACATCTTCATTTCGTCTACCTACCGTGAGTTCTATGGGAAAATTCCTTTTCTATCTCTCCCTCAAGAATTATTAACCCCAAGGCATAGAAAGTGGTCATTCTAGGAAATTTCTTGTTAGTAATCTTAATTAATTCCTTGATTTTACTCCTATTATTTCTAAAATTGCACTCCATACACATTGTTTTTTTCTCACTAATTTAATTTTTTAGATTCCAAAGTATCCCCCCAAAAGTTATTATGCCCTCCCCTTATCTTGTTAATCAAAACCATGCTATCTGCAAACAAGATACAGCATGGGATCTCTTCCTGCAAATGCCACAAAAACTCGTCCATTACCAATGCAAAAGGCATGAACTCAATGTCGACCCCTGGTGTAAGCCTACAGTAATTGACAACTCTCGTCTCTCCACTTGTGGTCTACAGTAATTGACAACTCGCTTGTCTCTCCACTTTTGGTCCTCCCATTTGTCACCTCTCCCTCATACATATCTTTAGCAATATGCCAATATAGACCATGTGGAGATCCCGCCTCTTGTCCTTATATTGGTCCATCAAGACCCTCAATTGGAAAATAGTTTTGGTGGTAAACCTCCTAAGCATGAAACCAAACTGATTTTCTGATACATTTTTCCCATGGCTTAGTCTTTGCTATCCCATGATAGTCAGTGTTGCTCTTATGTCTCCTTTGTTCTTATAAATAGGTACCATGGTAATTTTTGTCCATTCATTTGTTTGGAATTTTCTTCAATCTTACAATCTTGTTGAGCAACTTTGTCAACTGAATAACCCAGTATCTCCCACAACCCATTTGGTCTAAGGGCCCTTCCTATCTTCATCTTTATCAAACCTTTTTTCACTTTAGATATTCTAATCCAACAAAAGTATCTATGGTAGTCGATGTCTTTTGAGTTTATCGTTCACATCCCTATGCTCCTAGAGTGATTGTCATTTAGCAAGTAAACTCTCAAAGTAGCTTCTCCACCTTTAATTGACCTCATTATCTTTTACTAGTACACTGGTTCTCATTCTTAATGCAACTAACATGATCTAAGGTCCCTATCCCTCTTCTCTCTCATTTTTGCAAGTTTAAAGACATCTTTCTCATGCTTTTGTTCCCAATCTATTGTAAAGATAGCAGCTCAAAAAAAAAAAAAAAAAAAAAAAAAAAAAATTGTAAAGATCATCGTAAGCGTTATGTTAGCCTCACTTGCTACTTTCTTTGTAGTCTTTTTAGCATTTTATATTGTTCAAAATTTCCATCATTTCTTGAATAGCTTTTTGTATATTGCCATTCCACCACCAAGTTTCTCATGCGATTGGCATTTTCTTCTAGATACTCTTAAGACATTGTTTGCCACTTTCCTATCGTGCTTAGCCATCTTATTTGACACAACATTTACTTCTTCATAGACATTCTATGTGCCTTTTTCCATCAATCTATTTCTAAATAACATTGTTTTCTCTCCGTTTAAATTCCACCACCTAGTTATTAGACAACTATTAATTTCACTCAGTTTCTTCAATCTCTTATTGTAATCATACATAACAATTAATGTATTTTGCATGGTCAGACTCTCTCATGCTCTATCCTTGCAATCCTTACATATTGATCATTTTGTTTTCCTTAGTAGAAAGAAATCTATTTGGCTTGTATATGATCCACTTTTGGAAGTTATTGAACGTTCCTCTCTTTTTAGAGTGTGTTTGCTATAGCTAGATTGTATGCCTTTGAGCCTTTTGGAAAGATGCATTGCATTGCATTAAAAGGAATTAACACCATTATTACACAATGATTATATGTCTGGAAATATCATGGTATTTTGACCAGCCAATCCCACGTTTGGGATCGAATTCTTCTGTTGGGGAAAAGAAAAACATTGTTTTACGTGAAACCAACATTTGCTGGATGCTGGAATTGTAATCAATGGACCGGATTTCACGACTGATGTCGATCACCTATATTCATATGCAACTCGAGTGCCAATTGTAAAGGGCGCATATGGATGGGCAACGTGGATAAAACACATGCATCAATGTGGGGCCCACGGATGTTGTGAATTTCAAAATCCACTAGAAATCCCGTTGCATCTCTTGCTGGGATTGAATGGTCAAATACCTTGATTTATCCAATCCTCATTGATTCCAAATGCTGGATGGAATTTATATCCCACTAGATGCAATTCAGTACCACCTAATCCCACATTCTAAACGGGCCCTTCGCAAAATCAAAGATGGCATCCCCCATCTCATTTATTCTCCCAAAACCTTATCCTCTATTTATGCTCTCATATCCTCTACTTTCTTTTCCTAAATGACCATTTGAATCTCCTCTAAATATCCTCTATTCGATCGGAACTTCCTTGCATTAACCCATTTATATCCTCCCAGAATTGTCTTTTAATTCATCCTCTAACCCTAACTGCTGTGCATATGCACTAATAACATGGATTACATCCTCCTTTAGAATCATTTTCTCATAAGAATAATCTAGAGAAGCTCAAAATAAATGCAAATTAAATTGAAAAGACAGAACATTATCGCTAAGAATATGGTGCACCACCAGATAGCTAAATATACTTGTGCTTTCACACTCATATATACTTTGTTGTATGTATGTCGAATGCTATATATACTTAACACTTCCCCTCAATCTAGAGCATGTATGCATGCCCATATTGCAAATAATTTCAGAAGTTGTGGGAGAGGCTGACTGCACTTTTGATGACATTTGTCACGTCATGTTTACCATTGGCACTTCCAATGATTGCTGAAGGTTCTAGCAGCAATTCCAGTGGTTGGATTTGAATCGGTGGCTCTTCTGGTTGCTGGGATTTGAATCGATGGCTATACACTTCCCGTGGCGGGGATTTGAGTTGTGGGATCTTTTAGTGGCTTTAGAATGTCCTGAAAACAAACCGGTGATGGCACTAGTTCAATAAGAAGCATGAATGGGATTCGAATAAGAGTAGTCTTCTAATGATTTAACAACAATGATGGTGCTGAGATAGCGATGAATAATTGACGGAGGAGGACCCATCAATAGTTGGTGCCCAAATTGGGCTAAATGTGCACAAGGTTAAATGTACTCGTGGAGTGCCAAAAGAAAGAAGGCAAGGAGGTGGACCATGTATGATGCTGTAAATCTATTCTCCGAGCATCAAATAGGGTCTAGGTAAGGGTGGAATGAGCGATGGACTCTCAAAATGGAAAAGAAAGTGTACCCACATATTTTTTATACCATGGCTTTTGCATGCCTCTAGAAACGTTCTAGAGATAAGCTTGGAGTAAACGAAATTTAAATCTAAAAGATAAATCATTATCACAGGACAACCAAACATATCAAATAAACTGCAATGTACGCATATCAAATACTATATACGTGGGTTGTAAGTCCCTCTATAAAGGGGTTTTTGTTTTCTCAGAGTTGAATTCGCAAGTGTGAGAATGTTATTTTAATAAAAAGAGTCTGGTTCCTTTCCTGCCATCATAAAGCAAATGTTCTTGCTGCTTTGTTTGTTGATATGTTCATGCGTTTTTCTTGTCCACTCATTTGTACTTGATTGTCTTGGATTGTTGCTACAAACTTCAGTGGAGTTTGCACCGACCTAGATCACTGTTGCACATGTCACACGTGTGTGAGAACTACAAAGCATTCGTGATTTGCCCGCTGTGTTGTTGGATTTGTAGTCAACGTCTGATCCATCCATTTCCTGAATGCTACATCTTCCTCGATGGAGGGATTGTGCTTAAAATTCCATGTTGTGCTAAACTTAGTATTTTGTTCCAATTTATGAAGTAGTTTTACTTGTTCTCACGAAGTATCTTGAAATATGCTCAAATACAGTAAAATGATTAGATTAAAAAAAGGACCAAATAAATCTGCAATGAAAGAAGACACGATAACAGATCTTGGATTTTCGCATCTCACAATGACCTAATTCAGTCATCTTCCAACTAGAATGATTGTATATTCAGAGCAGATCGAGTTATGAGAGTTTGGAAGTCTTGATTAGAAGGGTACACCATTCAACTGTTCCAAAAAATGGGATAGCAACTGCATGAGAAAGATTGGATGGGCTTCCATCAATTGATGGTATGGATTACCCAGAGTCTCATTCCAGTTCTGGTCTGTATTTAGAATCTAGGTTGGATGGCATTGTAGATGAAAGCTTATGTTCATGGTAATCTTTAGCTATTTGAAAGATCTTTCTTAGACCCGTGATGACATTTTCTACATATTATCCTCATTTGTAGATGAAAGCAATGTTCATGGTAATCTTTAGCTATTTGAAATATCTTTCTTGGACCAGCGATGACATTTTCTTCATATTATCCCTCATTTCATGCCTCACCGTATACAAAATATCTTCATTTCAGACCTCACAATTTGGCTGAAGATTATAGTGAAAATTATACCCCTTTGTTTGTTTCTAGGGATTTTTGGTATTCTTGAAATGGTTAGAGGGAAGGATTAACGGGTAGTATGTTTGAATGATTAGTGGTTGATAATGGTAGCTAGTTAGGGTTACTTGTGGTTTTGAGTATGGAAAGTTATGTGCAAATAAGAAAGACTACTTTATGATTTATGAATGGAACATTGATTATTCCTGTGATGGGAAGGTTTATATCATTGCGATGTGTGTATGTTGGGATTTCTGTGGTTGACTTTTCAGTGAGCAAGAAGAATGATCTCTCTATGATTTATGAATGAAACTTTTCTTTGTCATGTGCCAGAAGCTTTATTCTGTATGAAATGCATTTTTAGATTTTCATGATTGCACTTGCTGGAGGTTTTCCTTGGATGTCTTCTAAGAAGTCTTGGCACTATCATTCTTTTCCTGCATCAAACATTGTTGGACTAAGAGATTTGGCACAGGAACTGCACCTTCCCTTAACTGTGCTGGATCCCTACTTATTTCTTGCATATCAGCCCTGTAAAATGCACTGTCATGTTAATGAGGTTTAACTGAATACATCCTGATGTATTGACCATTGGATTTGTTGGAATTTTGGCCTTTGGATCCAGGGCTATCTTTCAATGATCTAAACAATTTATATGATGTTCCTTACCTTGGATTGGGTATAGTAGAAAAAGTTAAAAAGAAAAAAAAGAGACTGGAATATGTCATCCCTTTGTTCAGTTGACTTTTTTCCTGCGACTATGGAAATTCAACGTAAGTGTTGAAAATCAAAGGGTTGAAATTTTCAATCTGAGGGATTTTTTGGGCGTCTAGTCGTCTACCATCCACTATGAGGCCTATCATATAAATGGTTTGAGTGATTGAAAAGGATCTTGATTCAACAACTAAAGTCCTGACATATCCAAATAATGATGGTGGACATGTATAATGTATTCTAGCTGATCTCCATGACATCATTATAAGTTCTGTCACGAATCCCCTTGTTTTTTTTTCCATCTCCTCTTGTAATTGTGGGTTGTTGGTTTTCATCAATTCTAAATCACCGGTTGTGCAGCTGTTGATCCCCTTGATCACAAAAATACCTTTGGACACCCAAAATTAGTGTATCTAGTGCGTTTTAAACTGTTATGATCGCAGTATTGCTGCCTCCATGTGTCCTATTCCTATATTTAAGCATTTTATCTGAAAAATATCAATAATAAAGAGCCTCGAGTCAATAGAGAACGAGGAGATTGACTTGGGTAGGAATTTGAATTGAGGAGCTCCATTGCAGAGTTCAGGCCTAGCCATTAATGGAGAAGCTATGGGAACGACTGAACCTGTGACTACAGAAGATTCTTTTGAGAACGAATCCTACTGAATCCTACTGACCCATTTGGTGGGATGGTGGAACTAACCAGGAACCAAGTGATTTATTTTAAGAGGCCATGGGTTGACCCTACGAATGAAACAAATATTGAAAGAGTAAATATCTGCCCGCAAAACCCTTATTGAGTTGCAAAATTTGCCGAGATGCTCTAGTGCTCTGCTCTCAGTGCACTATAAGTTATAGTGCTCCTAGTTGCACTGGGATACGTAGATAGTCCAATCCATTGATCTAGACTGTCCATTAGGTTCAATGCACATTTCATTGGCTACCATGCAAACATCATACCAATCTGATAAATAAGTTGCATTTAATCATTGTTATTTTATGTGGATGGTTAAGATCACTTAGACAAAATAGGTCAAATTAGCAATTTAATCCATCCATTTATCGGGGCCCATTATGGATTGCTTCTGATTCTAAAGAATCATTTTTGTTAGGCAATTGTAGCCATCCCATCCTTGTCTTAAAAAATGGATGGCTAGAGAAATTATGGCCAAATCAAAGATATTGGGATTCAATCAGTACAGCTTTTGTCCAATTGCATATGAACTATATTCTGGACTCAATGGACAGTTCAGAATCTTCAGGTTAGTCAATTGAACTGTTCAAGTGAACCAATGCAACTAGAAGTGCTATAACGTATAGTGCTCTGAGGGCACGGGCATTTCTCTTATCTGAAAATACCAATTATATAAATGTTGACACGAGTCACACCAACAGTGTTGGCGGCCATGTTTCTACTTCTATGAAGTTTTTCAACCATAGATGAACTTTCAAAGCTTAACCATCCATCTCGCTAGAAGTGTTGGAGCGGCAGGCCCAGTTTCCAAGAAAACAGAAACAAGCTACAACTATTCCTGCAGGCTATGCTTCTTACATGTTGTCGTCATACATCAACAGTATTTCTCAAAGGGGAATAGGATTCTGAGCTTCAGATGATCTGCTGTTTGTTTATGTTCCCGATTCCATGCACATAGGGCCTAAGGTTTGTTGATCCAAACCAGTGATTTGATGGCCCACACCATGAATGGAGGGAGCCCTGAATTTCTCAACTGGAAGATATTAACCCTTTAATCCTTGGACAATTTTCCATTGAATGCAAATTTTCTTTGTTGTGTACTTAACTGTCTATTTTTTGGCCCTTGATCAAAGGCTTTAGATCAGTTTGGAATATTTCCATGGGATCTACCCTCACGGTGCTGCCCATCAAAATGTCATTTCGGATCTTGATACCATGACCTTCATGTATACAAAATCATTCCCTCTTTGGTTGCCACTTCTGATTTTCATACTGTATGGTTAATCTATTGTGCGAAAAAAGAGATGCGGTTTTTAAGTTTCCACATTAAAATACCTGCTTAGCCCATTTGATGCTCTATTGCCCTGTTATGACCTGGGTACTGCACACTATGGCACAGTTATGTCAAGTGTCTCCATAACATACGGCTGTACAATTGGACCTAGCACATACACATATTTAGGTGGTTGCTCATAAGTCCTTTTTGGAGTATTTCAGGCTACATATATGTTCTTTCTCTTTTACTCTTGACTCTTGGATTTTGTTTTGGATTCTGAAGTTGTGGTTGGTCTCTGTATCTACTGAAGTCATTGAACATGCCATGGGCTTGTGACACAACTACATCGCACATGTCATATTCTCTGTTTGAACTTTAAAAAAAAAAAAAAACACTATTTTTGGCAGCATTGGGGTTTCAGTTTGTAGTAGTGGGTCCATGGTTGAGTGATCTAGATTGTTTATTTGATGGGGCCCCACAGGTGATTGGCACTGACCATTCAGTGAAATCTCTCCCAGATTGGAAGATTCTAGCCATTCAGTCAGGGCTTTTCTCAGTCTAATGTGAAGTGAACATTCTCAATCAGCTATTTTTTGGACACCACTAGAAGGGTTAGGATTACTCGATTGCGGAGAGCTTTGTTCTGTTGTCTGTCTGCTGGGCCCAATCAAATCAAAATTATTTATTACCAAGTCTTGTGTCCCACTTGTATAAACTAACCAGTGTTTGAATTATCTCCGATATTATCGAAATATCCCCGATATTATCTCTATCTCTAGGTCAGCGATACCGATAACACTGGTGGCGATACCGATAACACTGATAGTATTAGAAATTCTAGGTATCAGCGATGTATCACTAAACATCGCCAATGTATCGATATCGTTAATATTTTCAACTGTGTAAATTCCAGGTGTTGCTTATATCGCTAATGTATCTGCGATATTTCAATAATATCACTAATTTAACGATATCGCCAAAAATTTGTATATTAAAAATTTCTCATTTCATATTTTTTTTTATGGACGCATGGTTGTATGCAACGTTCAATTTGTCAGCAATAATATTGATAATATTGTGATATTATCATTATCGCAACATGGCGATATCGAGACTATAATCTTTCGTTTCATTTTTAGTTGTCAATGATTTGTTAGGAAATATCGTGTGTTGCCAATATTATGAAATATCAATGGATGTTTGGATGGAAGGTTAGAAGTTGGATGGATAGATAGGATGGATGAGATGGTTGAACTGATTACTTGAAGTAGCACATGTTTTTATGCCCCCATTAAATAGAAACCTATTATGTATGCATTCTTTTTGCAATTTTTTTTATGACTAAATATGCAAATATGTGTATTTTAGCATCAACTGAGGTTTTACTAAAAAATTCCACCGCTTTTCTCATTTCCCCACATTTCCTATTATCAACGATATTATTGGCGATATCGATATTGTTTCTGTATACCCGGCTAGCGAAACTTGTATCGATATCGAAACTTCGAACGCTGAAACTAACAAGCCATGGATATCGTATTTATCCATGGATCATGGACCATATAATTCCTGTTGTATGAAATCTGCTTACATCTAGGCAAAACATACAACATGTGTTTGCACATATGCTCGCGTCAAGTCCATCTGGTAGCTGCTGGTCACCATACCCTTCCCAACCATTCATCGGAATTCCTGTCCTGAATCTTGTGAAGGCTGACCTCATATAAGCTGGAGCGAGGCTATGATGGCCATCATGTTTTTTTTTTTTTTTTTTTTTTTTGCGTGTGTTCTGATTTATTGAGATATTTTCTGGGTGTTGTTTGTCATTTTCTAGATGAAGCGTTAGGATCATCAGAAGAAGAGCTCAGTTGTGTGGATGTGGAAGCACCGGAAAATCAAGAAGTTGGGCCCCATCCGGGTGATCAGGAGCTAAAGGAAATGCTCCTGCGTAAATACAGCGGCTATCTTAGCAATCTTCGAAAGGAGTTCTTGAAGAAAAAGAAGAAAGGGAAGTTACCACGAGATGCTCGGTTGATGTTGTTGGACTGGTGGAATACCCACTATAGATGGCCATATCCCACGGTAATCTTTCTTCTTTTTCTCTACATGTTTTATGAAATTGCACCCATGACGGAGAGGAAATAACCAAAGAAAAATCAACTAGCTGATTGGAATCAGTTTCTTTGGACACCACTAAATTCTTTGGATCTCCCTTTTATTTGTTTGAGCGATGGTAAGCCCAAACGCACCTAATATATGCAGCTGTGCATGCCAACCTGGGGCATCTGCGGTGCATCCAGGCCATGCATCACTGGGCCTTCCACATTGATAACCTGACCAATGGTGCCACTTTCAGGCATGTCCATCCATCAGGTGGGCCACACATGTTGAATGTTGATCATTAGAAAAAATTCCTCAACTGTTAGCTTCTGCCAATGTTTGGCCCACATCAATAATTTGAACAGCCTCATGTCATAGGCCTGATCAGGCACAAGGTGGGACGCATCTGGGAGGAATTCTGAGCACCTAAAATGTGTGGCCTATATTAGTCAATTGGCCAAACTGATTTCTATGTCCTAATCGTGCATTAGGTAGGACCACATAGGAGGAATTATAATCAAGCTGCTCACACGTGTGCTACGTTATGATCTATGGCGCTCATCAAGGTCACACCAATTCTATGGGTCTAATGGCAAAATTCTCACTGATAAGTTCCCAACCGTCCATTAAAATTGTTTTTATGGTACAGATGATGAGATCTCTGATGTGAGATTTCCAAGTTGCCCATCCTTAAGTGTGCCTTTCTAAATGAAGTCTGGATCATCACAAAATGGGGCGGGTATGGTTGAGCACCTTGGACCTGGCTAGGCCACACTTTCTTAGCATTTATGCTCACCTGATGCGGTGTTCAGATGTCCCACGCATGTGCCAGGTTGGCATGTCTAGATTCCTGTAGAGGTAATGTGGGCTTATAAAGAGATGTTATCCATCTTCCTCCAGGATGCTGAGGATGATGGTGATGATGACTGGAAGAATAGATTGATGAGATGGTTGACAATTTACCACCATTTCCAGGTTGAACAACCCAATCTTATCTAAATTGCCAACCCCCTTATGATTACTGTTCAGAATAGCAATCTGGTTTTTTTTATCATTTATGATCAGGATTGCAATTTTTGCCAACCCAGAATTCTGGTTTTAAATCTTATTGTTAAGTCATAGTTAAAAAACTAAATTTAGAATGTACTGATTTATTATTTGATAGATCTAATATAAGGCTTTATACAATGTAAGGATCTTTAGTAATGCCATTCATCTCTTCACATGTAATTTACAATATCGGTTTTCATTAATCTACCATGTATACATAGCAGACTAGGCTCCTTTGTTAGAAAAATCGTCGATCTTCATATGTATGCATGGTGTAGTTGCAAGGCAATCCGGACGGTTCAAATTGCTGAATGCTGATGCAACTGTGGATTAAGCAGAATTGGGAAGTTTCACTGAGAAGATGATATTAACCATCTGGGTTGCCCTGTAAATTTGAAACACATTATTTTGATTTTAAAAATCAATTTGATAGCCATCAGTTTGATGGTTATGATTGCTTGATCAGTATGAGTTTAGATACATCCTCCCTCCACTAAGGGACCCACAATTTGGGTGGTTTGGATGGGGGTCAGTGCCACATCTGAAGATGAGTCACCCCATTTTCTAATGAGTGCAAAACGAACATGAGAGTTTAACCCATAATAGTATGTAGACCAACCTATGTGGTCCCTTAGTAGAATTAAGCATATCACATGCCTGTTCCCATACCACGCTCTGGAACAACCCATTATCTGGGTAACCTTGGAATATCCTTCAAAGCAAAACAAACCAAAATTATAAATTATTCTTATCTTTAAAGTTTTTGCTAGGAAGATTGCATGGAAACCTAGCCACCTTTGTCACATTGATTGAAGGACTGTACATTAAAGTGGATTGCCAATTCCAGTTACCCATCTTGAAGCACCAAAAGGCATTCACTCCCATCACAAAACCAACAAAAGAGCATTTGCCCACATGCCAGCATGTCTGGTTTGTGAGACATAAATGATGTTCGTTGGGTGGTCCCTGTAGTGAATGTTTCTTTTCTTCCCAATACATGATCAGGTGGGCCACACTTGTTCGACAGAATGGACTGATAGAAAAGTTATAGCCAGTTGTATATTTTCAACATGCATGTGCTACTACTCGCTTGATGACCCTATGTCCCACACACGTGCCACATTGGCTATTACTGTGAGATTGTTTGACACTTGAGGATGGAGTATCTGGAAAATATATTTTATCCCGATTTTGTAACTTTCTATGCACCAAATGGGAATTGTGTTACTGAGCTGGCATTTTGAAGTGGTATGGGAGTAACATTTTTGGCAGGATAATAGGGTTTTTGTTTTTCAATTCGCATTTCTATCTTTGCTTTTGATCGGGAAAATGTTGCTTGAAATTGGGAAGCAGGATGAAGAGAAAGCAAAGCTGGCAGAGACAACCAGCCTTGATCAGAAGCAAATAAACAATTGGTTCATCAATCAGAGGAAGAGGCATTGGAAGCCATCGGAAGACATGCGTTTTGCTCTCATGGAGGGAGTGAGCGGCAATGGCGGAGGACATTGCCCGTTGTACTTAGACACCGGAACCGATGACCCTTGACTCAAATGGTGAAGTTTCCTGTCTATGCTTTGTGAGGAATTGTATGATCTTGAACCATGGATACTAGTAAATCCCCCAGTTTCCATTTAGTGGGGTCGATGGTTTACTGGCCCTTGATCTAATGGGTCTGGTAGATGCATCATGCCTCCAAAAAAAAAAAAATCGTTGTCCTTTTTTTTTCCCAGTTGAACATGGACCGTTGCTACATTAACTGTATTTTGTTAGCCATGCTCCATCAATCTTGGGCCCATCGAATCAATTGTCTGATCACCAATTCATGGGCGCCGTTTGTACAAGTTATGCTTGGTTGAGAGATCATATAATTCCTCTGCTTCATGTCATCTTTTGCTGTGAACTCTTTATACATGTATCTTCTTGTTATAGCGCTTTTACTTTTTTTTTTTTTTCTGGCGTGTTTTCTATTATGTTCCTTTAAAGTCATTGAAATATTTTTGATTGTTGTGTTTTATTAGTGTGTATTTTAACTTTTAGCTATTTTATCAATCGAAAGACTTCAATTGGAATTACTGTATTTATAAAATTATAATCTGTATATATTTGGTTCCCCTCAGATAATTGAAATTTCTTGCATGTATATATTTGTGTTTTTTATTTTTTAAAATTTTAATTTCATATATTGTTATGTGAAGTTTGTTGGGTGTGAAAGCAACCTCAGACGGAATCAAACAAGAAATAGAGAACGAAAAATTCAAGCGAACGCAATGCAGATTTTTATGTGGGAAAACCTTTGTAGGAAAAAACCATGGCACAAAGCGAAGATCAATCTACCATGTTCAGCAACTTACAAGAGATTGAACAACTTATAAAATAGAAACCTTAGCTTCTCCTTTCACAACCCTCGGAAATTGTGTAGGCTCTCCTTGTTACACCGTAATTGTCAGAAGTGCGCCACTTAAATACCCCTACAAGATTAGGAAATAAAACCCGCACTTTCTAGTAATTTCAATCGGTTGAACCAAATGGACTTTCTGTCATACTGGATGGAACTGACTCTCACACTCTTGGTTGAACCGAAAACGAGCAAAGGGTCTAGGAATCCATCCTATTTTCGAACAAATTTCCTTCTTTGCACCAGATTCAACGATGTTTGCTACAATGCATCCCATGCATTGCTATTGAACGATACATCATGATATGGGGGGACGTATTTGGTGATCCAAACCGTTTACATGATGGGCCTCATCGTATATGATCATACCCAATAGCGAAACTCTAGTATTGGAATATTTTAAACGTGAGCCATCTCCTTAGCCCTTGTTTCTTAAGCCATTGATTAAAGTGTAGGCCCCTTCTAATCTCGAGGATTTTTTGAGGTTAATCGCTGGATGTTGCCCTTGATCCAATGGCTATAGTATGATGTATGTCGGGTTGTATTTCATTGTTTGTAGGCAAGAGCAGACGACTTATGCCAACGTTGCCTGAGGGCGAGAGATCTGTCCGTGTAGGTGCGACCTGGTCCAGAAGTCAGGCTAGTCCATTCAAGCATGCCATGGATGTTAGATACCCGGGGAGTGGTTAGAAAACGTTGGCCGTTTTTACCAGCCCTCCATTTGTTTCACAACCTGATGAGTGGACGGGCCTGAATTGATGGCTTGGATCTTGCAACCATGCTGCGATGCAGCCTTGCCGTGCTGCATGGATGGGGTTTCCTTGTGTGGACGTAGTCTGTGGAAGTCGCGAGTAGGTTGCTTTTATATTTGAGAAGTGCATCTAGTGGTGTTTCTGCATGGGTAGCTTTCTGTGCACCTGATTGCATGTGGGACTCGTCATCCACAACACAATCGAGGCCGTCCATCAAGATCAGTCTGCTCTTCATCGACTGCCTGGCAAAAATCACAGCAATTTAATGGTCCTAAACATCTATTACAGGACCTCTCTCCGAAGGTTGATCTTACCCGTCCATTGTTGCATGCCACTGACTTCAGTGTTGGATCGTGCAATCCGTACGAGCTTTTGGTATATGTGTAATCCGACGAGTCCAAATGCATGGAAACTTGCCATGCACGTATCTTTAACAGAATAGCAGCACACGAGCGGACGCGGATCAGTAGCAACGTGGCTACTGGACGGGATTCCTTTGGCCCCACAATGACGTATGTATTTCATCCACGCCGTCCATGCATTTTTATCATTATTTTCAGAGTATGATACCAAATATGAGGCAGATCCAGATATCAGGTGTACCACACCACAGGAAAACAGTGGTGAGTGAACGCTCACCATTGAAAATTTTCAAGGGCCCACTGTAATGTTTATTTGCCATCCAACCGGTTGATTAGGTCACAAAGACCTGGATGAAGGGAAGGCACAGATCTGCTTGATCCAAAACTTTTGTTGCCCCCTAGTAGTTTTGACGGTGTATGTTCAATCACCACTGTTTTTGTGATGGTGTCCACCGGAGATTTTTTCGTCCTCATCATTTTTGGACACATGCCTTAAATTGAACTGAAAAAAAAAAATTGATGGACGGCGTGGATAGAACACATACATCATTGTGGGACCCACAGAGCATGGTCCTGTATCGAGTGGGCTACTAAACAAAACCGCGTCCCACACGAGCCAGCTTGTACAAAGGTAACGTTTATCAACGGTTCCCTACTATGCTTGACCTACTCTTTAAAATAAGCTGAACCACTCATCAGATGGCCCCCACATGTTCTTTTAATGTGTATCACTAACATTATCTACACCATCCATTGCTTTTAATCCCAACTGGGCCCTCCCTTGGATTAGATAGATGAGCAGTGTGTGTGTTTATCATGCATGGGTTGCTCCGTTAGCATTCATTGTTCTTGGATCGCATTTCAGTCACTACAGACTCAAGTAACTAGTGAAAATGGCCTAACAGATGGTCTGGAGCTCGTGTTGCTTGTTAATCCTGAGAAATTGCACCGTTGAAATCTGACCTTTGATGGCTCGATCAACGGTCAAGTAGAGGCGTGATTCTGTGACTCTTGTCATTATTTACTGGATAGCATTCCTGTAAATGCGACCATGATGTTCCATGAACTGATGTTTTAAAACCTGGACTGGACCGCATTCGACCTGGATCCATCATGTTTTCCTTGTTGGTTCTATGCAATGGACCCCACTAACACTGTGCCACGTGGGTTGACCCTTCAATTGTGTTGCACTGCTTCGTGATCTCCCTCAAACCCTCGAACCACCAAGACCCAAAACTCAGGCAGGCCACACCATAGGGAACGGTTGGGATTGATACTTTCACCATCAGTTTTGTGTAGCGCCCACCCATTGGTGTTTATATTCCATCTAACCTAATAATTTGAGCATTCCCCTGATACCACTCCCAACGCTCAGTTAGGCCACACCACGTCAGTTCAGAGGTTTTAAGTATGAGTTTATATAGCTTTCAATCAGGTGGCCCACCTGAGTGTTGAATCAGCCCTGCCTTGGGGAGCAGTATGTGGTAGGATCACAGCCTGGCCCACCTGAGTGTTGAATCGGGTGGCCCACCTAGTATGATGTGGTAGGGCCATCTATCCACAGCACAGGTGGCATTGTGATGTGCCAATGAGGTCAGTCCATCTAGTGGGCCCTGTCATGGGTGGATTTTGTTTAAAAAATCACACCTATTACTTGACCCAATCCGTTTTCTTCACTCATAGGATGGGCTATTCCTTTGCATTGATTTATACCATAGGCTGTCCGTTTATTTTGATGATTTATACGGCCCAGATTAGTGGGTGGGTCTGATTTTTGTACCAAGTGATGATCATAGCGTGGCCACCAATATCATGCAACGAATTCTATTCCTAGACATTCCTATGTTATAGTTTATACGTACTCGGGCTGCATGGGATCATCTCCGGAGGTAAACTGAAATATGATGAACCTTTATTTTTTTTTATTTTTTTTGGGTTAGTACACACCTATGAACTGTTTCTCTAGGGATTATAATGATTGATACTCAGACAGTTGAAAATTGTACACTGGGCATATATACTAACTCAACTTGGACCGTCCAAAGATTGTGAAGATCCACTTTCAATGGGCCACCAATGCAAAATCAGATTGTTTGACGGTTTGATTATCTCTGATTTTTTGCTGAAGTTGGACTATTGGATTTCTTTTATTTCAACCGTCCAATATATGCCCACCAATTATCCCCTGTGTGTGTGTCTATGTGTGTGGCCCACCTGATTTTTGGATTGGGAGGTTTCATGTTATGAACCATATGAGTAGTTGAGAACGGTAAGTAGCACCTTTTACCACATGCGCCAGCGCAGCAGGGTGATATCCAAGCCGTTCATCAAATGGGTCTTGCTGCATATATTCCATGGCTCAAAGAACAAACCTGTAGAGTCGCAAGGTGGGTCACAGCGCTGGAAACAAATAGTCGTATATGATGGATGGCTGATAAAAGCTTGGCAATTCCTTTCCTTTCACTTGCACCGGAAACCGTGGTCCACTGTCGAAAGATACGAATTTTGGCAGGGCATATGCATGATGTGACCCACCCGAGAGGCGCTCGGCTCTAGCATCCATGTGCCACGTAGGCACAAGTGGGGGCGTGTATGGGGGGGCGCGACTTGGGTGAAACCGTTATAACTATAAAACCGTTATAACTGCCGTTTTCTCGAACGTGATTATGAACAAGCCCTAGCTGAACGAAATATCAACCATCCATTTCTACCATCAGATCATGGTAGGTGCTTATAAATCAAGACCGTCCAAGTATTATGTCATTGCCTAAAAGTTGCATTGGTTGTTTGTGACCGTCCGATGCATGTGATTGGATTACATCAGTGATAAATGAGAGAGACCGAAGATCATTTGCCACGTCAGCAGAGGTTTTTGTGGCCGACCACGGTTTTTGTCTTGGAGCATTAAAGCAAAATGAGAGAAGTGCACGCATACAATTCCTATATATAGTAGATCCGTTGCTGACCCGACGTGGGCGTAGTGGTTTGCTGGAATACGTCCATACATATGGAGTCAGAACCATGACGGTTGGATCTGGGTGATGTTTAAATGATCCAAACCGTCCATCTAGTGGGCCTCACCCTGGATTGAGATTAAAAGGGAAATGCACTCACAGATTAATATTTCAACCTTTTTTTTTTTTTTTTTTTTTGAGATATGTATACCTCTTCAATCATCTTTTTATGGGCAACGACAGAAATAATTTGAAATTTCCAACTTTGAAGAGTGTTAGTGAGAATATATATATATATATATATATATATATATATATATATATATATATATATATATATATATATATATATATATATGTGGTAGTCTCTTGTACTATCATAAGTTTTCCTTAATATTTTATTAATACAAATAAAAAGAAGGGAGAGGAGAAGTACTCCTAACCTGAATTATAGCTACTTGATGCCTCAGGTTCTCATGCATCCCTAAAATGATGTACTTGAGGATTGTAAGGCTATAAGTGTGGACGAAAATTGCCAGCACTGAAGCTGTGTGGGCCCACCATGATGTATGCAATATATTCATTCTATCAGTCGCGGATTAACTAGTGACAGCGTGAGTAGTGAGATTTCCTACTTAAGTAATGTCACCAAGTTATGTAGGCCCCACCATGATGAATGTGTTGTATTCCCACCGTCCATCCATTTGGAGAGGTCATTTCAGGGCATGAACCAAAGAATGACTCAGATCCAAATCTCTAGTGGACCCCACCACAGAAACAGTGGGGAAAGTGAGGCCCACGATTGAAAACTTCCTAGGGCTCGCCGTGATGTTTTTCTAAGATCCAACCTGTTCATAAGTTAACAGAGACATGAAAGAAGGGAAAATACAAGTATCAGCTTGTTGGAAAACTTTTATGGCCCCCAACAAGTTTTTAATGGTAGGTGTTCAATCCCCACTGTTTTCTGTGGTGGGTCCACTTGAGCTTTGGATCTCTCTCATTCTTTGGATCATTCTCTAAAATGATCTCTTTGAATGGATGGACAGTATAGATACAATACATACATCATGGTGGGGCCCACAAAACTTGGTGATGTCACTTCATGGGGGAATCTTGCTACTTTCGGCGTCCCACTCTATCAATCTGCTTTGCCAGGTCAATTTAGAACATAACTCAAATATGAGAGAGACCCAAAGCTCAAGTGGACTTCCACACTATAGGAAACATATGGATAAAGACATCTGTTATTGAAAACTTTTTGCGGGCCACGAGAATGTTTGAATCGAACTGTTATTTCTGTTTTGCCTTCATCCACGTCCTTTTGAAGGGGTTGTATGGCATGTAAACATTACAATGAGTGCAAGGGATGTTTCCACAGGGAGTGTCTTTATCCCCATTGTTTCCTGTACTCTGGTTCACTTGAACTTTGAATCTCCCTTATGCTTGGGCTCATGTGTGGTTGGAGTTGATATAACACGTACATCATAATGGGCCCCACATATCTTGGGGCTGCAGGAATGTGGTTCATGTAGGGTTGTTAAGATAGATACATACAGCTAATGGTATAGAAATGCTCAGTTGTACAAATAGCTGTGCGAACTGTAGTATAGTATGATATATAGAATCATACTGTACTTCACACTATTCTTCTTCAAATATAATTTTTTTATAGTTTAATAACATAGAAATGAACAAGCTTTGAGCAATGTAGTTCCGTGCATTAACAAAAATAAATATGGACATTTGTACTACAAAACTATTCAAAGTTTAAATATTTGTACTGCAGAATGACCTGATTTAAAATGGAATAAGATACTCCGAAAAATGTTTGTTTGCAATAGCTTATGCAGACCAATCTGACTAATGACTCTTTAGGCTTTTGAATAAACATTTTGAGCTGAATCTTTTGAAAAGCCTTCTTCCATCTTTTCTCCCTTGACACACATGCAAGAACACATGCCAATCTGGCACACCAGTGTGACTATCTGAGCTTTCCTACCTATGGGCTGCACTATTTAAGTCTTCTACTGAAAAACCAGTCATTCCTAAGGTCTAGTGCGTGCTAAAATAATGGACAACTAAACAAAATTAAATTGTCTAAAGCTGTCAGTTTGCTACAGCCCACTTACGGTTTGAAAGTGACTCTCATTTTGAGGCAGTCTCTTTCGCAGAACCACAGATCTCACACATGTGGGCCATATTGAGTAAGTTGCTGCATGTGGGTGGGCAGTATTCCACACGCACGTGGGAGGTTCACCAAGCCTAGCCACATGTGTACACCCCTGCCCATCCCCACGCAACCACCCATGTCAATATACCCCACACATGTACACAATCTGAGCTTTTCTCCGGTGGATACTGTTTAGATCTCATGGTCTGAAAATTAGACCATTCAATTCAGGTGGGCCACAGTTAACGAAACAAACGGATGGATAAAACAATCTTTTAGCAATCCTAAAAAAAAAAATGCTTGAATGATCCTAGGCACCAATTGGTATTCTTTTTTTATGATTTCAAATGGACAGGAAACAACAACGAACCAACAGCCAACATTAATTCAATGCGCATAAGTTCTCCAATCAGTGGTTAGGATCATTCGATTGTTCTGGTTTCCTGTGCATGGCCCATCCAGTAAATGAATGGTCGGGGATCTCTTGCACCTACGAGAGATAAAAGTGTTAGTGATTACTAAGAATATAGCATTCAATAATATTCTACTTCTAACACAAAGGCGAGTTGGGTGTTTTTATTTCTGGGAAATCAAGATGCATACATAGAAGGAAACATGGTGCTAGTACATAAGGTTAGAGATGCATAAAATCTTTTAGAAAAACAATCAAAATATCCATGTCCATAGGAATGGATGGATGGTAATGCTAGATGACTCAAGAAAGTTGCTCCTCAAGAGCCAGCTCTTCAATCATGGGACCGAGGTTGAGAGGATTGAAGGCTTGAATCTCAGAGCACTTGTTAGGGAGGATGAGGGGGCTGAGCCCCTGGTCCATGGAATGAACATGAATTGGTACTGGGCATTTACGGGCCACGATGACCGAATTTATAACTTCGTCGGTTGGATGAAACTCCGAAAGAACCTCAAACCCATGGAGGTCAGATGGCTTGACCACCGGATAGAGGAACGCACGAGCGCCATGCGCGCTCCTCAGCATCAGGAGTGCACCGGGCGCCATGTACTTAGCCAAGTGGTCCACAACTCGGACCTTCTCCTCTGTGTCCATCCCCACGAGAGCCGCTAAAAAGACAACTTCATATTCCCTTAAGCTATGTGTGACATCCATGATGTTAGTGGTGTGGAAGAACATCCTCTTCGATAGGTCGGGGTCGGTGCACACGAGGCTGAGGGCCTTGGAGTTGGCCGACTGGTCGATGTCGTAATTGTGGAATGTGGTGGACTGCAAATGATACGAAGCGAGGACGATGGAAGTCAGAGGTAGGGGACCGGAACCGACGAAGGCGACCCGGTTGGGCTCATGGGTGCAATGTTTGGTGAGTATGGTGTACTCTAAGTGGCTCAGCTTGAGATAGTTGGAGTAGTATGGGAAGATGTCAACATGGTCAAGAGGGTTGGCAAACGAGCCTAAGATGGAAGAGAAATGGCTCTCTAAAAGGCCCTCAGCTTCCCCACAAAGTCTAATGAGCTTTGATCGGATGTCTTGAACACCCTTGCTAAGCTGGGCCACATCAATGGGGGATGGTGGCATGCATGTGAGGACTAGTTGGGTGAATAGCATGTTGACATCTTTGGAAGGTTTGAGACTCTCCAACCTTGAGATGTGGTCATAGAGCTCACATACCCTCTCTATCAACATCTCTTCCTGGCAGCCCATGTCGACACCCTTCCTTTGTGATGGTGAAATTAAACAGGCTCTTTTAGAGGTCAAGAGACACCTTCGTTCCACCAAAGCGGGGTGTTATTTATGGGCAACTCATGGGGCCCACTGTGGAGGAAAGCATAACTGTAGCCGTATTTCAAAAAGCTCACAAACCCGACTCGGCTCGATGTCTAGCCGGGTCCGGGTTGACTCAGAGGCTAGGACTCAGTCTTATGTTAATTTGACTCGATATACATAAATACATACAAGTATATAAATAGAGAGAGAGAGAGAGAGAGAGAGAGGAAGATCTCCTGCCAAATATTTTGGAGGGGTAATAAATACTTAAATCGTTTGTGTACTAAATATATAAAACGATTATATGGAAACCAATCTTAGTTGATGGCCCACTGATTATTGGTGTATGCTTTTATTGGCAAGACTGTAGAGGACGGGTGCAAATGGATGGATCGACCTGGATGCGACTTGACAGTAAGTTGGTCTAGATCCGAAATTTAGACCCATGGATCAGGTCCTTGTACAAAAATTCAACACAAATGATTGAATTACTATACCTAAGGCCTTTCAAATCAAACCCATCAATGACTAGGCCTAGGACCTTTCAAATCAAACCCACCTCTCCTGACCGTGACCTGGTTTTTAAATGGGTTCCATTTTGGCCTTCTACAAATTAGGACCTGACCCAAGCCCGACCCAACTTAGACCCAAGAAAAGTAGTTAATTGATATAATAAGCATATACAATGAAGTCTAACCACTTGGTTCATTAATTAACACTACCTAGGGCAAGTGATAGATCCAAGGGCCAATCCTAAACCCATCCTAGGTTGGACGTTCAAATAGGTGTATTGGGTTTTGGAGGAAATTACATGGGAAACTTTTTTTTTTTTTTTTTTTTTGCCTATATTGACCGTAAAATGCCTTAGTAATTCGGATTTTATCGAATAGTGCCCCCTAGAGCCCATATTCCCGGGCAGTACTTTGCAAAGAAGAAATTACCCTCTTTATTTATTTATTTATTATTATTATTTTGGTTTACAAAGATGAGAATTCAGAATTGTTGGGCCCATGTGGTATGTGTTTAATATCCAACCCATCCTACAGGTGCACACCAACATGATTATAAACTGAACCAAAAGTATTGAGGATCAAATCCGAAGGTGGGTCAATCCAAAAAAAAATAATGTACACCACTCAAAACATCCAACTTTAAGTGTAGCCCATGAAATGATTTGAGTGACATGTTTTTTTTTTTTGGCTGTGCAATCACCATGGTGGGGTGCTATGTTGGATGGCTCGGATGTTATACACATTCCACGAGGGCCCAAAAGTTTTGACTTTCACTAATGTTTAAAGAAAATTGAATGAGGGTGTGCTCCCCCATACACTTTTGAGTTCGATTCCTCTTCCAAGATTACCCAATGCACGTACTTTGCAGGTGATTGGCATCCACAGGAAATAGGTTCGCTTTAAAATGGGGCGGGGACACCTTAATGTCATTCAAAATAAAAAAAGAAAGCATTTTGTAATTTCATTCCTAAAAAAGCGACTCCCTATCATTTTTAACCACCAAGGCATTATTTGGTAAAATGTTAATTCTTAAAGATTTTTGTAGTAAAAGTCCTTATTTTATCTTTAGTGTGAGAATATTTTATTGGAAACAATACATGGATTTGTTCTAAAATTCCTATGGAGTTTATCTAGGATAAAATAAGGCCATATGTGCTCTCGAATCTCATTCGGACCGAATCTTCATACTAACATATTTAAGAAAGAATCCAAATCATCTGCCACGATTCAAAAGGATTTTTCTGTTTGCCGATGCCTGATTGGTCCATCTTAGCAAACATCACCACTGACTGCATTAAATGCAGCAGTACTGACAATGTCTGTGCTTAGCTGGACCAATCAAGTTGTCAGCAAACAGAAAATCCTATTGAGGGCGAGCAGACGATCCAAACATTTTAAGAAATTGTCGTTAGAAAACCCACTTAGAAAATTTTAGACCCGCCTCAGACTAGACCCAAACCTGACACATTGATACATGAGATGAATTGGCCAGGTTTGGGTCCCTTTATACACATATAATGAATTGGCCCTTTTCTTTTTTTCCTTTGTTCACTTTGGACCTGACCCAGATCTAACCCAAATTTTAATAGGTGGTATATGAGTCTAAAATTCTAACCCTATTATTAAATGGATTGGTTTCAGGTTGAGCAGTCCCATTTGCACCCCTTTACTTCGAGTCTCATTGGCATCATGTTATGCTTTTTATTTAAAAGACAATTGATTGGGCGAGTGACTTGGTTGAGTTGATTTGACTCTGCTGAGTTTCCAGTTGAGTTACTGAGTTTTACAACACGACTATAGCATCTCTCTTGATTGTGCATGCCATGCTTGATAGGGACCGAACACTTTATTAACTTTCACTGATTATACTTAGATAATGATATTATATTCTAATTGCCTTTTTGATGTAGGCTATGGCTAGATTGGCCCTTATCATGTGATTATTTTAAGAACTGTATGATGCTCCTCCGGACTGTAGATGATATACGACCACACCCTCCGAATCCTGGGTCCCTCTGTGGATGGAACATTAGTCGAAAATCAGATTGATTGAATATTGGTCCCTAGTTGGAGATTTGCTTGTCCAATATTTTGCACCATTTGCTCATTTTCTTTTTGGTTATTCATTTTTCCGTACTGCTTGGACAGTTGAAATTGTCCAGTGTGATTTTTGAGTGATGGCCGATCCACAGTGGGGCACACATTTGTACCATTTGGATTCAGGTGACTACTTGCCACGTGTACACTGATAAAATGCTTGAGTATGAAATGAAACATTCTATTAGTGCTATATAGTTCATTTTGTTACATGTAAAAGAGAGTGAGCCAGTGCTTTCTGGTGACTGTAAGTTACGGTGCACCTAGTTGCATTGGAACCTTAGTACAATCAATCAATCCGGGCTGTCTTTGGGCTCAGCGTGGGTGAAATGATCCCATCCATCCATAAATTGGCAGAATATAGCCATCTAATTTTTAAGACATGGATGAGGTGGAGAAGACTTTATTAACCAATCCATGATGCTCCAACGAATAGATAGATTTATGCCTATTTTTAATTAAATGATCTTGACGCTATCATATAGAATCATATGGTTAGGTTACTTTAATCAATTGTGGAAAAACACTCGCATATGATCAATGTGGATAAAATAAAAGTACAAAAAAAAAAGTCTAATAAAAAATTCCACCGTAAAAGTAAAGCACAAGAGATAGAGATTTATGTAATTCAGCAACAATTTTTTTTTTTTTTTTCGTTAGTCATGCATCGGACCTATTAGCTGTGCAATGCACCAACACGGTTAGTCAAACAATGCACCCACCCACTGATGGGGTTAGCGTGTCTCCTTGGCATTTCAAAGCTAAGACCTATTATTGAAATGCCTAAGCATCTTTCACCTGGGCTAGAAGGCAAGACATAGCAACATGCTTATGTCCATGAGACTATAACACGGAACTTTCTTTATTAAAATAAGATAAATTAAAAACACAACACTCATAACGAATTTTTCTTTTCTTCACTGACACAAGATAGAAAAAAAGAAATTAAAAAAAAATGCAAGGCCTGCCTCTTTCTTATACTCCCTTTGTACAATCTATCTCACCAAGGAATACCACAAAAGGATTATACTTCTTTTTTCATGTGCTTCCCCTTATACTGAGCTTGAATGTGTTGCTATTAGCTGCCTTATTTGCTGCCCCATAATGGCATGTGTTGTTAATAGTGTTTATATAGGCTCCCATCTCTTTATGCAAATAAATATTGAGCCTGAATGTGCTTGCTTCTCTTTACGAAAGCTTGGTGCTGGCTAAGTTTTGTCTTGGGTGTAGGTGTGCAAAGTGGTTTATGCATTTAGCTATTTTGTTATATTATGCATGCAGTGTTAAGAATCTTCCTTTCAATGCTATGCTCACTATAAAAAATCATGAATCATTTCTAAGTGTATTATTCTTCATTATCACTTTCATAGATACTTGGTTTTCTTTTCCTTTTGGTTTGCATCCAATGCTTTAAACTTGATGAAATAAGTATAAGTATATATCACTCTTCCTCTAAAGGATGTAAACACATAATTTTTTTAGAGAAATCATTAATAAAAGAAATAATTTTTTTTGAACATTTCAAGGATTCAACAGGAGACTTCTAAGTGTCAGAATAAATTAGATTTAAGACATCCTTACTTTAGCAGTGGAAAATGGGAATAAGTTCTATAAAATTTTCTAAATAGAACTTCACAAAAATCTAATTATACCAGGAAAGAAATTTCGATTAAGAAGTACCTTTAGTCCTTATTTGCTCATGTGTCTCAATCGCCTCCTGTGACAGATTATAATAGAGTCTGCACAACACTAGCAATAATAATACTGCTAATAATAGTATATCCAATTAAATGATATGGACCGCCCATTACCTCTTCATTTGCAACTACCATCAACAATTTTACAATCGTCAATCAATTAGAGTAATTTTCATCAATTTTTTTCAATGCCAAAGACTCTTCCATAAATCTTGTAAGTGTGTCACTTGAGATTGAATGTGTGATACCATAAAAATGGTGATTTTGACATTTCTAATCCTCACACTTCTACACACGTTGTTGTTGTTCATATAAATTATGTCGCCATCACATAATGATAAGTATAAAAATATTATTTGTGTGGTGTCAAATGAAATGAAGTGCCTAAATAAAAAGTTTATTGATGGATTATATTCTTTCGTGGAATTACTACCACCAACACTTTTTTATTCTCGGATAAATCATCTTTCTCAATTAGGTTCTCCTATGAATTCTTTAATTAAGATGTTTGATAATACGAATTAGGTTTAGAATTTTTCTAATTTTCTTTTTTAATTTTATAATTTTTATAGTAGTTATTTTTCTGCATTTTAAACAATTTTTATGACCTTTTGACATGAATCTTGTTTGAACTCTTCCAATTGTACATTTCTCAGTAGATCTTCCTCCAGTCGTTGTGACACATCACTAGAAAATTCTTCATATATTTTCTATAGAACTCTTCAAGAAACAACTTTGGCATGACTAACTTTATATTAAATCTGGACTGTTGTTGAGATTTATAATCAAACCATCCTACGTATCTTGCATCGAACAAAGCAGAACTGGAATATCTTTTTCATTGCCAATCTTCATATATATCGACAACCGCCAATCCACTAATCAGGGTATCAACCTCATTTAAGTGTTTTTGCAAAGAGAACCATTCCTACACTTTGAAGTCATACAACTCCCGTAAAAGAAATACCTTGTTTAACATAGATTTTCCTTCATACGGATTTCATAATTTGTACCACAAATCTTTCACATTGGTTTAATTTGATGCATTGAATAAAATTGAATTATTTAGTGCAAGCAGAAGATTTGTTATAGCTAACTGATTTTTTTTTTTCAAAAATCTCGTCTTCCATTTTTATAGGCTTATTTTCTTTTCCTTTTATCGTAATTTCGCAGCCTTTCTTCACTAACACCATGTTCATCGTTAGTTTCCGCATGTATAACTAGATTTGTCGAATTTCAGCGCATCAAATTTGGTAAAACTCGTTCCAACCATTTGAAACACAATTGCAATATAAACATCAGCATCGATTCTGTGCCAAAAGGCTTTTCAACCTCGGTTTTAATATCAATTGTTGAGAAAACAACCTACATGATGGATAAAAGCAAAACAAAACCACAAAAGAAAAGAACCAAATAAAAAAGTCAAAAGTCAGAGCAAAAATAAAAGACAAGAGGCGCAAAGTTTTAAGTGATTTGGCAGTATGCTTATATCCATGGAACATCAATATGGAACTTTTTTCCTCACTAAAATAAGAAAAATCAGAAATACAAGGGTTGCCTCTCTCTTACTCTTCTTTTGCATATAATTCTCTCACCAAGAGACACCTCAGAAGAACAACACTTCTCTATACCTCTGCTCCCCCTCATATAGACCACGTAGGAGAGAGCAAATTATAACAAAGCCTAATAAAAGTAGGCTTCACATAACCGTATGTATATACATGGGTACATAGGTCAACAAGAGACATCATTTTTCCACCACCTTAACACGATCAATGGCATTTTTACTAGGAAGTCCATTAAATCTATGGTGGAACTAATAAACAGACCAGATCATTCTATTTGACGATACAAATTCCCCAATCCAACTAGGACCACTACAACTTAGAGTGCATGATCATTTCTACAAAATAAAAATAAAAAATAGATTAGTGTGAGAATGTGACCTGTTGCATTTCAATCTCCAAATCTAAGTATTAATAAACACACACAAAAAAAAAAGGTAATTGGTGAGGTGGATTCTATTAGCTCTTGTGATTCCACAGGATGCATGAGTACAAACCCCACCATTTTGTGCACACACACGTAAGAACCAACTCAGTGCTTTAACTAATCCCCCATATCTTCTTCTAAAATCTTTCTTCTTTTTTATATTGCGTTTTACATCCCATGTCTCGCTCAATGAAGTAAGTTTGCAAAAATGCATCCTCATGCTTTGCTTTTTCTTTTTCTTTTTTCTTTTTTCAACATCAGGACCGGTGCGTTTCAATGATACA
This sequence comes from Liriodendron chinense, assembly GCA_003013855.2. NCBI lineage: Eukaryota > Viridiplantae > Streptophyta > Magnoliopsida > Magnoliales > Magnoliaceae > Liriodendron > Liriodendron chinense. Next base: position 4,510,446 of record PVNU02004051.1, read on the forward strand.
AACCACCCATAAGATGATCTCACCACCCCCAGCGCCCCCCCGCCCCCAAAAAAAAAAAACCCTCCAAGAATAATAGATCTGATCAGTGGCCCACAAACAACGAATAAAGAAGAAAAGAGTTAAATGATCAAATGGTTGAAATATTCTACTAAATGAGTTTCTTTCCATGTTCATTAGATTGAGGCCATGATGATCAGATATTCCTGATCAAATGTTAGGTCGTTTCATTCAGTACTTCACTCCTCAGATGGGGTCACAATGTAAAAAAATAAAAAAAAATAGATGTTTAAAACAATTTCTGGTTATCCATTTGCTTTGTACCATGTGGCCCACCTAGGGAGTGAACTAGCTTGACTTTTAGGCTAGAAGATCTAGCAGTGTGGCCCATCAGTAGAAGGCCAGGATCTAGCACACTTGTGCCATATGTACACGTGCTTGCCATGGATGGCATGGCCCCACAACCTTGTGGGCATGCAAACTTCTTAATCACCATCAAGGATTAAAAATCAGTTTTGTCATATCATGTCGTTCACCACCAACATGGGTCGTATCACCGGTTATGATATTAGTATGTGTTGGGCGAGACATCTAGTTTTGGACGATATTTAAAACCCTGATCAGCTTTTAACCTTATTAGTACAAGGGCCCTTGTCATTAATATTTAGCTCGATGTGCCTGCGTCTCTACTTATAGATTGCTAGCATGTGTTGCCCAAGTCAGGCATGTTTTTTCTAAACGAGCTATGGTGCAGTAATCAAGATTCAATAATAATACATTCATTTTTGAGATGCAGGTGAGGTATAGAAATTGGTTTTTTCAATGTTTCATGTTCATCCATACAGCGTTGTTTTCCTTTTTAATTTTTACCGTTGCCCTTAGAAAGTCACATCTGTAATATGGATGGTTCTGATCATTGAATTTGTTGGTTTCAAATTCGATTACATGTTTTATGTGTGTTTGTGATGTGTTGGAAGTGCCCGAGCCAACAACTACTCAACTCAAACTGAACACCTTGTGATCCCAGGCATCTAAATAGTTGGAAGATCGGCTTGACTACTCAACTACCTATTGTGCAAAATCAAGCGATTTGCAAAGAGAACGGTTCATCATTCCAATGAGTTCTTTTTTACTTTTATAGAAATGACTTTCATTTAAATGCGTGGTAACTTACATTGTTTAATATAAAGAAAATATGACAAAAACGGAATAAAATTATGCCAAAGAAGCTAATCAATTAAATAATTGAGTTTTAACTTCACTCAATTGGAAAAGTAAATGATAAAAAGAAAGAGAAAAATAATAACTAACGTTAATTTGTTCATAGAGAGATCGTCATTAAGAATGACTATCTTTTTTTTTATTTTATAATAAGAAGGTTATCGAGCACGAGAGTTGGAACGTTTACTCAACTGGCTTCGTAGTTGGATGGTTGTAAGGGACGGCAATCTGTTTGTTACTGTCGAGCTTTGTTATGCAAGACAATCGTGGTTTGCAGGAAGGAGTGGATGTTTGCACGTCACATGGCTGGCTTTGCAATTGGACAGTCATTGTGGCAACTATCTGTTTGTCACGCATGACCAGGTTCCGTGGCTAGATGGCCAATGGCGGACAAATCTTCGACGATCTATTCATCTCATGGTTGGGCTTCATGGTGAGACAATTGTTGAGAAACTATAATTTGTTCGTTACTTAGCATAGGTAAGCCTTATAGCAAGTTAGTTGTTTAAAAAATGATTGGTCGTTCATCACTCAGGCACATACTTTGTAGTAGGAAGGTTGGTAGGGTAACAACCTCTTTGACACTTCGGATCCTTACTTTATGGCTAAGTAGTCGTTTGTTTGTTGCTTAAATCCTATCTTTGTGGGTTATGCTGTCGTGGGATGACCATTTAGTTATCGCTTGATTGTACTCTGTGGTGAGCAACTATAGTTAAATGATGACTCATTCATAAATTAGTTGAAATTAATAATGAAAGTTGAATGGAATTCTTAGGCACAGGGTAAGATGACCTTTCTAGTCATTTGTTCAAGACCTAGAGATTTTCCTAAGTTCGATCGATAACATGATCGTAGATATAGAGTGCCTAATTGACTTTAATCTACTCACTCTAGCTGATTTTACAGTGTTGCATTGGATTAGTAATAAATTGATGAATAATAATGACAATGATAAATGTCAATAATAGGCAGAGTATAAACAGCATTGTATCGAAAAGAGTAATATTTTGTTATATTGAAAGTGTTGGGATTGGACGTACACCTCTACTCTTCATGCATGAAGACCACCGACCGGTCGGCCGGTCGGTCGGTCACGTTGGATTAAAACAGCAGGTTTGCTGGAACCTTTTTTGGGCCATCCGACCAGCCGACCGATCGGGGGGTCCGACCAGTTGGACGATCGGTCGGCAGTTTCCTTTTTGGACTGAGTTTCTTGCACAGTTTTCTCCTATTTAAGGAGATGTAATCCGAGATTAGGGTTGCCGCCAATGGGCCAAGGGATTGAAAGGGTTCTAGGGTGAGAGAAAAAGCTAGAAGGAAGCTTGGAGTTCTCTGGGATGAGGGAAAGGGTTTTGTTTGTCCTTCTCATGTGAGAATTAGCTTTGTTAGCTTGGGATTTCTCTTGTGGGCTATGATCTGGGTTGTGTTTCTTCTATCTATTGTAGCTTTTGATATCATAGTGGATTGGTGTCGCTTTGTGCCTTGGTTTTTTACTCGTGAGGGGTTTTTTCATGAAAAATTTGGATTGCCTTCTTGTGTGTGATGATTTGATTATTGATTGCCATTGTGGTGTGTTCTTCACCTGCTTTGATTGCTTCCGCTGTGGGGCTCCTAACTCCAACAGAAAGTTTATGTGCACACATCAAAGTAAATCCCATTGGTAGAACCTGTTAAGTACCGTACTAGTCTCAAAGAAAAAAGCAATACTATATAAAAGAAGCATGAAGGGACATGGATCACATCCATCCAACAAATACAAGCACACACTACATCCAGTGGAAATGAAGAAGTGCCATGTGTGTATGTTCAGTATGAAGCCCATAATGAAAGAGGCAGAATCATCATTTTGTGCATGGAAATCCTTACTCTTCATTATGGCCCCACGCTTAGCATGCACACAGCGTTTTTTCATTGTCTGTTGTGAAGGCCTCAAATATGCAAAATCAGAGTTCACCGACTGGTCGGCCAGTGGACAGAGTGGTGCAGTTTGGAGCCCAAACTCTCTGGATGTTTTCAGCAGTTTTGAGATCGGTCGTTGAGAGCTTAGACCGGTCGCAAGTTGCTCAGATCGGTCTTGGGACAGGTCTGAGTTAAGGCAGCAGCAAAGTTTTTCTGGCACAACTCTCTGGACTGATCATGACCGGTCGTGCGACCGGTCGTGCGACCGGTCGTCTGACCGGTCTGCGGTTTGGGAAATTTGTAGTGTTGTGCGGTTTTTGCGCTACTTGTTTCTAATTTCTGGTTTCCTCTTATATATGTTTCCTAATCGTGCAAAACATGATGCTAAGCAATACCTAGCTGTTCTAAACAGGATTAGAGTTATTGGGAGAGAGGAATTGAGAGTTTGGTGTGCCTTGTTCGTTTTTGGAATCTACTCGGGTAGTTCTAGCTCTCTAATCGTTTGAATTTATAGTGGTAGGTGTTGCTTTGTGCCATGGTTTTTTCCCGCAAGGGTTTTCCACATAAAATTCGTTTGCTTTTGCATTGATTGCTTGTGTGGCTGTATGGTGATTGTTTGATCTTCTTTGGTGCTTCTGCTGACCGGATTTTCAACAAGTGGTATCAAAACTATCGTTGGAGGGTTGAAGAAGAAGTTTTTTGAAATGATCTCATGGCTTCAAGTACTAAGTTCGACGTTGAGAAGTCCTCGAGCAAAAATAACTTCGAGTTACGGAAGATGAAGATGCGTGCCGTCCTAACTCAGCAAGGGTTCGTGAACGCCCTTGGAAAGTGCCCTGCCGAGATGAAAGATGATGAGTTGACGAAGATGGATGAGAAGGCAATGGCCTCAATCCAATTGTGCCTTGTTGATGACGTCCTCTATAACGTCATGAAGGAGAAGACCGCTGTAGAAACATGGACCAAGCTAGAGAACATCTATGCGAAGACGTCTCTAGAAAATCGCATGTATCTAATCATGCAACTCTTCACTTTGAAGATGGCAGAGGGGACAGATGTGGAGGACCACATTAGCACGTTCAATAAACTGATTTGCAAGTTGCTTGATTTTGGTGAGTAGATAAAGGACGAGTATTAAGCCTTGATCTTGTTGAACTCGCTTCCTAGTTCATTTGAGTCACTCAGAGACTCGTTGTGCGCGGGTAGGGACACTATTAGTGTCGAGACCGTTGTCTCAGCCCTTCAATCGAAAGGCATGAGATAAAAAAACGGTGATACTAATTCCTCCTTCGAAGCACTGTTTACGAGAATAAGGAATTCTGAGCAAAGTGAAGGATCATCGCGTTCTCGATCCAAATCGAAGGACAAGGGCAAAGGCAAGTTGAAGTGTTGGGGATGTGGCCAAGTTGGGCACATGAAGAATGACTGCAAGAGTCCTAAATTAAGAAGGAGAAGTCAGATGATTCTTCTAGGGAAGCCAATACCGCTGAAACCGAGGAAGGCGGTTGTGATGTGTGTGAGGTCTTGACGGTGTCAAAGGCTGGATTTCTCTGTGATGAGTAGATCATGGACTCTGAGGCCTCGTATCACATGTGCCCAGATATGAGCGTCTTTACTTCCTACAGGGAGTATGAGGGAGGCTAGGTATTTCTAGGCGATGACTACGCCTACAAGGTTGTGGGGATTGGTACAGTGCGCGTCAAGATGTTCGATGGGATCGAACGGACCTTGACGGAAGTGAGGCACGTTCTTAGGTTGAGGAAGAATCTGATCTCCCTTGTGCACTAGAAGCATTGGGGTGCAAGTTCACCGGTTTTGACCGGTTCTGCAAAGTTTCAAGGGGGGGCCCTTGTAATTATGAAGGGACAGAGGCATGGTAACATTTACAGGCTGATTGAGAGCACTTCAGTACAACAATTGTAGCGGATTCCAAGTCTGCACGTATATGGCATGCACGCTTAGGCCACATGAGCGAGCGGGGCATGAAGGTACTCTCTAAACGATCTTTGATTCCTTTCTTTAAATCTGTAGACTTCAGTATATGTGAACATTGTATGTATGGGAAACAGTCTAGATTGTCTTTTAAAGGGGGGAAACATGTATATAAATGGGTGCTTGATGATGTCCATTCTGATGTATGGGGGCCGTCGCCGGTTATTTCTGTCGGTGGGTTATCGTGGTTCGTGTTGTTTATCGATAACTATAGCAGGAAGGTTCGGGTTTATTTTCTGAAAAATAAATCCGATGTCTTTATGACCTTCAAGTATTGAAATACGATGGTGAAGAATCAGTCAGGGCAGAAATTGAAAAATTTGAGAACCGATAATAGAGGTGAGTTCACTTCTAGGAAATTTAACACGTATTGTAAAGAGGAGGGGATCGTGAGGCACAACACAGTGCGCCACACGCCAGAGCAGAATGGTGTGACAAAGCGGATGAATCGGACTCTCTTGGAGAGAGCTCGATCCATGATTAGTAATGCTGGGTTGGGCAAAGAGCTATGGACTGAGGCCGTTAACACGGCTTGTTACTTGATAAATCGATCACTCTCTATGGTAATTGAATGTAAAATTCTTGAGAAAGTGTGGAGTGGTTGTACGCTAGACTACTCAAGTTTGCGAGTCTTTGGTTGTGAGGCTTACTCTCATATACCGTCAGTTGAGAGAGATAAGCTAGATCATAGGGCCAGAAAAGGGATCTTTGTTGGCTATGGTGATGGTGTGAAGGTGATGTAGAACGGGTCGCTGATTATTTCATGGCCCAGATGGATCAAAAGAAGACCGGTCGAGGTCGAAAGTGATCCGGACCGTCAGGACCGTAAATCGGCCGTATCTCACAATCCGAAATGAGTTTCGGGATATATAATATATCAATTTGGGGTAGCTCGAGCTACTTTAGCCAACCAACCTTGCTACGCCTGGTTACCCAGGCCGGAATAGCGAGATTCGACCGTATCGACGGTCATTAGGCTAGTTTATTTTCAGTTTTACTATTTATAGTAAGTTTTAATTCGATCATAACTTTGGATCTGTAGGGCTTTAGAGTTAGTGCCCAACATGAAAAGGGCTTAGAATATTTAGTAGAACAACGTGGTTGAGGCCGTTTGATAACTTTCTATTTTTGGCCGAAAACCAAGAATTCTAGTAGGATTGAACGACTTCTATAAATAGTAAGTTTACTATTTATAGTAAGTTATGTTTTCTAGGAGTTTAAGTTGGAGTTGGCATCTGATATTTTACCTAGGGTTTAGTTTCCTATTTATATGCATTGTAATTCTGTTTATTATTGATTCAATTATCAAAAAAACATTATTCGGAATTAATTTCCTCTTTTTATTCTTTTATTTCTTCTCGTGGATTCGAGAAACACTCGGTTAGGGAGACGGTGATCGACCTACCACGTCCTCTCTGCGTCAGAAGGGATATCGAATATATGACCCTGTCACACGGAAGATCACCCTGAGCCGTGATGTCAAGTTTGATGAGGGGTCTTTGTTCCGTAAGGATGCTACAAAGGAACCAGAAACATCAGAACAGGTTAATACTCATGAGGACAGAGATGAGACACGGGCCGATACTAAGGCGCAGACAGATGTACATGATCAAGTGAAGCAGCCACCTATGCGAAGAAATCCACCCAGGGATCGCAGGTTACCGGCAAGGTACAGGGATGACTCAAACGTTGCATTTGCTCTTATTACAGATGAGGGGGATCCGTCTAACTTTGAGGAAGTACTACAGGATGTAGATGCTGAGAAGTGGAAGGTGGCAATGCAAGACAAGATGAAATCCTTATACAAGAACGAGACTTGGGAGCTTGTGGAGCTTTCAGTGGGCCGAAAAGCGATAGGGTGTAAGTGGATTTTTCGAAAGAAACAGGATAGATACAAGGCAAGATTAGTAGCTAAAGGTTATGCTCAGCGTGAAGGCATAGACTTCAGTGAGATTTTTGCACCGATTGTGAAGCAAGTATCTATCAGGTTCGTGTTAGCACTGGTTGCCCAATACGACCTTGAGCTGGAATAGATGGATGTGAAGACTGCTTTTCTGCATGGAGAATTGGAAGAGCAGATATACATGGTGCAACTAGAAAGTTATACAGTGCAAGGGGTCGAGAACAAGGTCTGCAGGTTGAGGAGATCGTTGTACGGTCGTAAACAGTCGCCTAGGTAGTGGATATAAGAAATTTGATTCCTTCATGATGAGTTAGGGCTTTACCAGGAGCGAGTACGATCATTGTGTTTATTTCAAGACACTGAATGATGAGAAGTTTCTCATACTGGTGTTGTACGTCGATGACATGCTTATTGTCAATCATAGTATGTCTGACATCGATGTGTTGAAGACTCAGTTTTCAAGGACATTTGAGATGAAGGATCTGGGGGCTGCAAAGAGGGTTCTTGGCACAGACATTCATAGAGACAGGAAGAGGAGCAGGTTGTGGTTATCTCAGGAAGAATACCTTGAGAAGGTATTGAAAAAGTATGAAATAGACAAGTCCAAACCGGAGAGTGTTCCCCACGCGGCTTACTTCAAGCTTTCTTCTGAACAGTGTCCCAAGACAGATGAAGAAAAGCGTGTTATGTCTCATGTGCCCTATTCAAGTGCTGTGGGCAGTTTAATTTATGCCATGGTCTGTACAAGACCAGATATTTCATAGGCTATGGGTGTTGTAAGCCGATTCATGTCTAACCCGGGCAAACAACATTGGGAAGCTGTGAAATGGCTACTTCGATACATTCGGGGTACGCAGGACTATGTCTTGACGTTTGAAAAGTCCAAGGACAAGTTGGTTGGTTACGTCGATGCTGACTACGCAGGTAGTGTGGACAGTAGGAGATTGACTTCAGGGTACTCATTTGTATTAGTGGGTAGAACGATTAGTTGAATGTCTAAGCTTCAGTCTGTGGTGGCTCTTTCCATTACTAAAGCCGAATATATGGCAGTGACAGAGGCTTTCAAGGAAGCTGTTTGGTTGAAAGGGATGATAAATCAGTTGGGGCTTTAACAGGAAGCCGTGCAGGTTAATTGTGATAGCTCAAGTGCTATAAATTTGGCTAAAAATTTTGTTTATCACTCTCGTACTAAACACATTAATGTGTGTCATCATTTTATTCGACAGGTGCTGAGGAAGGAGATGTGACTTTGGACAAGATTCACACTAGCGTGAATCCAGCAGATATGCTGACCAGGGTAGTTCCAACGGAGAAGTTCAAGTTCTACGTAACTTCTCTGGGATTGACGAAGGCTTAACGAAGACGCAGTGATACATGAGAAGCGGCGATTATGAGTGATGATGAGCTATGTTGAAGAGTAGAAAAGATGTTTGATATATTAATGCTTTGGTGGAGTTTGTTGTGAAGGCCTCAAATATGCAAAATCAGAGTTCATCGACCGGTCGGCCAGTGGACAGAGTGGTGCAGTTTGGAGCCCAAACTCTCTGTAAGTTTTCAGCAGTTTTGAGACACTGGTGCAGTTTGGAGCCCAAACTCTCTGTATGTTTTCAGCAGTTTTGAGACCGGTCGTTGAGAGCTCAGACCGGTCGCAAGTTGCTCAGACCGGTCTTGGGACAGGTTTGAGTTAAGGCAGCAGCAAAGTTTTTATGGCACAACTCTCTGAGTTGATCATGACCGGTCGTGCGACCGGTCGTCCGACCGGTCTACGGTCTGCGGAATTTGTAGTGTTACGCTGTTTTTGCGCTACTTGTTTCTAATTTCGGGTTTCCTCTTATATATATGTGTGTGTGTGTGTGTGTGTGTGTGTGTGTGTGTGTGTTTTCTAATCGTGCTAAACATGATGCTAAGCAATACCTAGCTGTTCTAAACGGGATTAGGGTTATTGGGAGAGAGGAATTGAGAGTTTGGTGTGCTTTGTTCATCTTTGGGATCTACTCGGGTAATTCTAACTCTGTAATTGTCTGAATTTATAGTGGAAGGTGTCGCTTTGTGTAGTGGTTTTTTCACGCAAGGGTTTTTCACGTAAAATTCGTTTGCTTTTGCGTTGATTGCTTGTGTGGTTGTATGGTGATTGTTTGATCTTTTTCAGTGCTTTCGCTGACCAGATTTCCAACATTGTCATCCACAATAACATAGGGTGCAACATGCGTAGAGTACATCTTGTAGTAGTAGTACAAAGAGAAATGCTCTACGTAAATGGTACATTCAGATGTAGTACAAAGAGAAATAATGCTCTAGGCATATTGTACACACATTAGTAGTACAAAGAGAAATGCTATATGCTGTGGGAGTAGTACAAAGAGAAATGCAATATGCCTACTGCTTACCTTTCAAAAAAATACAAATGGTATAAAAAGTTTCATTTTAATAGTTTTAATTCTAACTTATGAATTCCAAAATACAAGTTTGTAGAATCCTAAGTTTCTAAATGGACAACTCATTTTTTTATGCCACCTAAGCTTTTTCTTCTTCTTCTTCTTCTTTTTTTTCAATTGTTTTCCTTGAAAATATTAAACACTTTCAAGGTTAAAATGCTCATAAAACTGGGTTGTAGTCTTAAGTTAGGGTGCAACTGATTGTATGTGATCACTTCCCATGTTGGAATCCAATTGCAATTTTTTTTTTTTGTTTTTTTGTTTTTTAAACTTTGGAATCACACTTCTTTTTATTTGTCTAATCAAATGTCATGTTGTGTCTCCAAACAGTAAACAATAAATAAAATAAATATCAAAATGGCCCACTAGTGGCACTTGAGTGATGGTGCCCACATCTACAGCGTGATGTTAGACTTTCATTCCAACACCCTTTCCTCTATTGGTGCTTACAAGGGAATCTGCAGGCCATGGTCTATCTCCTACTTCTCATGTTTCTATCCGTTTATGATAGATGCCTCTGGGTGGGGCCCACCCCTAACGTCATGTACCTCCTTAAGCCACCAAAAGTTGCCCAAGTCCTAATCAGCGGACAGAGCATCATTGGGTCCTAAGCTTGGGTGGTGTATAGTTCGTTGAGTCACAGGATCAGATGTGAATATCACAATGATCGGATGATCAGATCCGTTCGTTGATTTCTCTTTTTTAATACAACCGTCCGTTTTTTGAGCCATGGATTAGATGGTTGAGATTCTCTTGTAAAGTTTGATTCTTTAGAAATATAAGTAATTCATGGTGGCCCAGATTGTTGATTAGGCCTACTGTTGTTTTAAATGATCATGACAGTACATTTTATAGGCCATTGCTCAGATGGTTAGGATTGTTTGATTTGTGTGATTTGTAAATGGTAGCCAATGAAATGTGTGTTAGACCTATAATGGACGGTCAGGATCAGTCCTATACAATGGAAGATTGTCGAAAGATCCAACGGCCAGGATTTTCCAATCGGGGCCCCACATGTACGGGATCTTGCACTTAAGTAAACTATACCAGTGCTAAGGCCACGCCCTTGTAATTACTCCTGGTAGACACATCATGTCGACATGTGTTCTCATCTGAAGATGGGATATAGATATGCATAATATCCTAATGTTTTTCAGTTTGTACAAAGGGGGGCCCACACTTCACTAATCCAGATCGTGGATTTGACAGGCCCCACCGTGACTGGACCATTCCCCAAAAATCTTCCTCATTGGATAATCTCAGCAATTCAATCGTACCCCTTCTTTTCATTGAATGTGGACCGTTGGTTCACTTCTTGTTTCAACAATCTATCTGCCTGCTACCAATAGAAGGGCCATGGTTATTCCATCAACGAGAATTTTGATGCATGGCCAATCCATAATGGGGCCCATCAAATTAACAGTCTGAATTATCAAACTAAGGGCCCCACAGTCGTACCCCACTAATACCATAAATATCCTGAGGTCTAAGATCATATAATTTCTCCTCACCACAATATTTGAGATTCAACTCCCTGAGGCAGCTTAGTGGCCCACCTGTTTTGGACGGTGTAAATCAAGTGTCCTCAATCTCTTTATGATAGTGCTTCAATATTCACGGCCTTTCCCTTCTCTCCACTACATCTAGCTTTGGAGATTTCCTACTTATTTTTTAACCTCCCCTTTTGCTTTCTCTATAGAATTTCTATGCATATATAGGGGCACCACTAGTGGCAGTCCCTATCAAGGGAGACATTATTATAAGGTCCATGATGCATCCATTTTGTACAAGTGGGACCCACTGTTGAGCAATCCAAACCGTCGATCATATAAGAACCATACCAGACATGGTATGCCCCAAATTTCATTTAGGTTGGATGATCCTATCCATCTTATCTATGGTTGCTAATTTTTATTTATTTATTTATTTTTTTACCTGACCATTTGTATTCATTGAATCTGGGACATCTTCTAGTGATCACCCATCCATTGTGGGTTCCATCATATCAACAGTCACGATTGCCGGCCGCGAACCATATATGTACAAACTAGTGCATAGGGATATGTCCATTGCAATGACATGTGTGGTCCCTTTTTTATATGCCAATTTGACCACTTTCTTACAAAAAGGAGGGTAATGCGACGACTCGACTATGGAAATGGAGACTCCTTTTCTTGCTTGGACTCTTTTTGTGGGGTGGGATTTCTTCCCCTCCTTCCCTTTTTGTGATATTATTAACTTGGGAAAGATAAAAAAGCAATGGTCGTGGCATTGTTAGTGAGTCAAATCATGAGGATCCAATCACTCGAGCTGGCCATAGCAATAGTGGTCAAATGTGACTCAGTGGTGACTCGGTCGACTCGATGAGTCAAACTCATTTTGGGTGAGTGTGCTTTTAAGTCCAGTTCTTAAGTCCAATGACTCGGGTTGCACAAGAAAATTTGAGGGTGGCACATGTTCATAACTTGAGGTGGTGTGTTCGCAGCCGGTTTTCCATTTTCTGGCCTTCTCCGCCGGAAATCGTTGTTGGGTTTGTTTGAGGAGGCTATTAAAAACAAACCCAATAACGATTTGCAGCCGGAAAGCTCAATAATGGAAAGCTGATGTCTGATATCTATCTTTGGCACATCAACTAATGCCGAATGGACAGGACCTATCCCGATGCCCCTGACCACGGTGATTTGGATTTGGTGGTGTTTACACCCATTTTCGATGCCCTGGTATGGACCAATGGGATGCTATGCGAAAACACTATATGTTTGGCATATGCAAAATCTGCACTTGCACTTGAAGAGATCTGTTTGATCTTCTATCGACGTTATGCATCCTGTCATCAATGCGATGGGACAGACTCTTATTAGGCTCTATGAAGGAATGAACCGTCGCATTCCACGTGGCCACGATCGACATGCCCATTAGATGAGGCAACGTGCCTAGAACGTTTATAAATAGGGTGCTAAGGAAGCATATCCTATCCCACGATTGGATACGATCTCATCTACAAGGTTGTCTCTTACAATCCTTTTAAAATTGGAGATTTCCCCATAAACGTTCGGAGAACTAAGAACGATCCAGAAGATTTTGAAGATTTGCATGTCAGACCAATTTTCAAACAAACCCATCCTTGGATCAAGCCATGATTAGGAGAAACGGTCACATCATCCTTATTGGGTCTGCAACCTATCCCATTCATAATCAAGAGAATGAGAGAGCCCGATGCAATCCGATTCATCTTCAACATCAGATTGGTATCTAGTGTCAAATCCCACTCCTATCAAGAACTGGGTAATCTACATTAGATCACATAAGCGGCTGTGATTAAGCGAAAGATGCCTTCTTAATCAAATTAAAAAGGTCCTACAGGGGAGCATCTACGTATAAGAGTGGAAATCTGAGATCCAGCTGCTATTGACTTTCCAAAAACCTTTTTGGTTGAGAGCTTCTAGATCCGCTAAGGAGATATTCTTATCTGGAAAGCCCACACAAAGAATAAAAAAGCCTAGTAAGAAGGTAGAGCTAGACACGAACCAAGCTAGCTTGGTTAACTCGCTCAGCTCGGCTCGGATAAGCTCAACATGGCTTGGCTCAGAAGTCAGTTCGGGTCGAGCCGAGTTAATTTTTTTAGCTCAAAAAATTCCAAGTTAAGCTCAACTCAACTCGGCTTGAAGCTCAGGCTAAACTCGACTCCATTCGGCTTGGCTTGACTCGGCTAGAGTTATAACTTAATCATATAATATTATATTTATATGTATAACTTAATTAATATATTATATATAATATAAAAAAGGTATGCCCGTATAAAAACTAAAAGGAAAACATCTAAGCTTAACTCAACTCTAACTCGGCTCGAAAGCTCGAGCTCAAATTTGGCTCGAGTTGCTGACCAAATCAAGCCGAGCTGGTCAATTAGGCTCGAAGATCAAGTCGAGTCGAACTCGAGCTGAGGTAGGTTGTTGGCTGAACTAAGTCGAGTTGTGCCAATCTCGACTCGGTTCAGCTCATGTATAGCTCTAGTAAGAGGCTTTGCCTCGCCAAAGATATAAAATGAGCAATTGAATAAGAGCTCGAGACCCCACGCCAAACGCATCTATCTACTTTTATAATTACTTTACCTTATTTTTTCTTAGTTTAGTTTGCTACTGCCCAGCGGCTTCTGCTACAGTACGTTTATCTTAGAAGTATGTTAAATATCTGCAACCCCAAGTTGTCAAATCCCCATGTTCATCTGAGTTCTGATTCAGTTGTTCATACCCCAATCATATCCTGCTGACCATTCACCTCGCTTTATACGATAGGTACATTAAGTATTTATTTCATTCATCGCTTTTATACGATTATAGATTATGACGGTCGTATAGGACCAAGTTATTAATAAAATCGACCGTGTTTACTCTAGCCTCTGCTTCTCTATGTGCAAATCTTCTATTCTGATTAGAGCTGGACAACAAATCGAACCGAGTCGAACATGAGCGAAGTTGGTTCTGTTCATATACTAACTGGGTTGTGTTCGAACAATGGGGCCCTGTTCGTATTCAATTCAGTCTGGTCCAACATATGTTCAAACATTTTTCATTTCAGGACAATTTTTTCAGTTCGAACAATTTATTTTTTCCATGCAAATTATTTTTTTAGTATCTTTTCGCAAATTACAAATCACTACAATCTAAAAAATCAAAACCCCTAGGCCCTAACCCTAATTAAAAAACTCTCAAATTAAAAAAACTCTAATCACACCACATCACATTCGCAAATCACATCATAATCACATATTAAGAATATTAAATATTTAAAAATAGAAAAGAGCAATTGAGCAAGTGGGTTGCAGTTCAAACCTTAGGAGCTGGACGCGGAAACTGATGAGCAGAAGGATGACCAGAATCAAACGACAAGCAAGTAGAACTATGAAACCAAATGATAAGCAGTGGCTACATGCATTTACAAATCAGATATTAAGAATATTAAATATTTAATAATAGAAAAGAGTAATTGAGTTAGGGGGTTTTTGTTCGGACCTTTGGAGCTAGACATGCAGACTGACGAGCAAAGTGATGATCGAAATCGAATAACAAGTATGAACTGCACGTGCAGACTGATGAGCAAGGGATGGCCGGAATGGTGGAATCGGATGGGGCGAGCAGGACCGATGAGCAAAGGGATGGTCGGAGTCTGGTGGGACTAAAGGATGAGCAGAGAATGATCGGAATCATGAGCAGAGTGGCCAGCAGATGGCCAAAATCGTCTATAGGGTTAGGGTTTCGGTTGGTTCAACGAGTAGGGGTGAAAAGGTGGGAGTGGGAAGGACGAGCAGAGGGAGAGGGATGGCTGGATGGGCTAACGGGATGGTCAGACAGACGGGCGAGGTTAGTGTTTCGGTGGTTCGTCAACCAGGGTGAAACTATGGCTAGGGTTGGCTATGGTCGAGTGAAAAATGAGGGGTGTGAAAGTAAAAAAAAAAAAAAAAAAAAACTTATATGTTTCTTTCGAACCGAATCAAATCGGACAACTTTGAACCGGTTAAATAAATCAAATCGAATTGAACAGAGATCTGTTCGTGTATAATTCAAAATATTTTCGAACAACCAAAATCAGGTTCGATTAGATTTGATCCACTTTCAAATCGGTTATTCGGTTCATTTTTTTTTTCAAATCGAACCGAGTGAACTGTTCGGTAATTCGTTGTTCATGTCCAACTCTAATTCTAATTAAGAAATATCATGCTAAAATACTGATATAATAGAAAGTCTTTAAACGGATTGATCTCACATTTGATCAACACAAGCAAAAAGAACTCATTCATGAGGGCTAACCCCTACCCTTGCACAAATTCGCGAGTTTATCAATCGGTGGTCAATAAGTCTCCAATCTGTCCATCTAGAGGCACCACCGATTCAATCATAACCCTTGAGTCAGGCAGACTTTAGAATGCCCACACAATCATACTCGTACACGTTCACTCAATTGAGGCCCTCGGTCACACATACTCACACATACTTGCACACGTACGGTCACACGAGCAACCCTGAAGGGCTGAATTGACGGACAATGGGTGGTACACTTGAATGGTATCTAGGCTTGATTCTTGCACGTGCCAGGGTGTTACCGGAAACATTCTGACACGTGCCAAGGTGTGGAAATTCATGTATGCACATGCATGTGCGTGTTCACGTGCATGCATGTTCATATGCAGGCGTCCAAGTGCTAGTGAGCAAAGAGAGATGCTTCAAAAGATTTTAGCTGGTTTCAGCGACAACTTGAATCGAATAAGGATTGATGGCTATTAGAGCGGACGGAGGCCAGTAGACTCCCGTGTTAGTTTTGCACACAGAAAAAAAAATGGTGGTGACTCTTCAATCGTACGCATGACGTGGTTGTAAGTCAATCCAGACCGTTCAAACTGACTGTGGATGGAGTACAATCGAAATATTGCATTGTAAGGAAAATATTAACAATCTCATTTTTTCCCTTTTGAATTTGGACCACTCACTATTTTGCTTTCATGCATCTATTTGATCGTCATTAATTGAATGATTGGATTGCTTGAACCACAATTTGGATGGTCATATGAGGAGGATGAATTGCCACAGTTCTCTAAATGGTGCGAAACTAACACAGGAATCCACCCTAGAATGAAAGATGCGGAAGCGAATTGGGTGGTAACCCTGGGTGGTGTTGGTTGCTGTGGGGACCACTGTGATATATGTGTTTTATCCGCACCGTCCATCCATTTTTTCCAGCTAATTTTAGGGCATGAACCAAAAAATGAAGCATGTAAAAATCTCAAGTGGACCACACCACAGGAAACAATGGTGATTGAACACCCACTGTTAAAAACTTCCTGGAGGCTACAAAAGTTTTGTATCAAGCTGATATTTGTGTTTTCCTTATATCCATGTCTTTGCGACCTTATCAACAGGTTGGATGGAAAATCAACATTATTATTTGATAGGAAAGTTTCAGAGGTGGGTATCATTATTCCCATTGTTTTTTTGGTGTGGCCCACTTGAGCTTCAGATTTACTTCATTTTTGGGCTCATTCCCTAAAATGAGCTGGCAAAATGTATGGACAGCGTGGATAAAAAATAAAAATAAAAACTGAAGAAAGAAATTAAGAGATAAGAAACATAAGAAAAGGGAGTTATTTGATACTCGAGAAGCAGTGAACATACATTTGACAGGCAGGCATTTAGAAATTGTACACATTTCACATATTAACTCAAATCAAATCAGCTAAGTTTCAGTCCCAAAATTAGATTGATTGAACAATCTTAACTTCGGATTCGTTTACACTTGATTGTTGAAATAGTATCATTGGATCTCTATTTTTATCTTATTTTTCATTTTTAGCCGTCCAATAAATATCCACCAATTTGATGGTCAGGTGAGTGAATAAGCCTAATTTTCGGTTCATGATGCATCTAAAATAGGATAAATAATTTGTGCAGTGTGAATTACTTACATGCCATGTATGCAATTTCCAACCAACTTCTAGGCACCTGTGTATCATCCATCAAACTGCCAGAGTATCAAAGTCTTTTTTTTTTATATTTTAATTTCCCCCCTTATAATTAAGATAAAACTAACCATGACATTCACCATTAGCACATGAGTTCGTTAGTCAACCAAACCGCATCCCTTACCCAAAATGGAAAAGGGCTAAAGAGATGGGAATGCAGAACTTTGGCAGGGCCTTTCGGGCATCACTTTTCACCCACCTTGTTAGATGGGTAACGCACCCACACGTAGGGCTGTAAATGGGTCAGCGGACCCGATGGGGTACCCGGACCCGACCCATTTGTTAAATGGTACGGGTCTGGGTCTAAGAACAGACCCAATTACTAAACGGGTCTGGGTCTGGTTTCCTTTATATTAGGCCTGACCCGACCTGACCCGACCCGAACCCATTTAGTAAGTGGGCGGGTTTGGTCTATGTTTCAAGGGACCCGTCTAGCCCAAACCCGTCCAGACCCGGTTTTATGCCTTGTAAAATGCTTGCATACTCGATTTAGACCCGGACCCATTAGACCCGACCAATTTATAAATGGGTCGGGGTGGATCTCCCTCTACCAGACCCGGACCATTTATAAATGGGTCTGATGGGTTGACTCGGACCCGAGCCGGACCCGCCCATTTAGCAAAAGGGTCTGGGTCTAAAATTTGGACCCACACCCGTTTAGTAAATGGGCGGGTCTGGTTTTGGCTAAACCCGCCCCGAACCTGACCATTTACAGCCCTACCCACACGGTTAGTCACATGATGCACCCACCCATAGGTGGGGTTAGTGTGTCTCCTTAGCACTCGAACCCGAGACCTGCTGTTGATACGCCTAGGCATCTTCCAGCAGGGCTAGCAGGTGAGACACTGCTGTTGATACGCCTAGGCATCTTCCAGCAGGGTAAGCAGGTGAGACACTGCACTTCATTGGCTCATAGACGCATGTACCATGTCATGGGCTCCTCTAGTCACTTCAATGAGTGTCCATTTCTAACAACAGCCATAAGTTGTCCACATTCGCACACATCAAAATCACATGATGTTATGAGCTATACACCTGAGATGGTCCATTCGGTACTGAAAATATGTTGAGATCTAATTACCCAACTGCAAGATGGTCAATTTGTCTTGTCGCCGTGAACTAGCCAACTTGGGTTTTTCATTTCAATAACCCGGTCACAATGAAGATACAATCTTTGGATCTTGGTCATTTCGGCTAAGGCCCACCACATCAGGACTACAATTTTTATTGTCTGGGGTAGGCCACTGACCAACTTGGACCATCCCCTCTTGTATAAGAAATCAATATCTTGAGATGGACACTGATGGGGACTGAAGAAGTGATGGGCATGTTGGCAATTGACTTCACAATCGAATATGATAGCATTGGAATAACTGACTTCACCATTGGGACGACAGAGATTCACAAGGCAAAATGAGAAATTGTTTTTGAAAACTAGAGCGATGAAAGTCACCCACCAACTACTAAGAAATCAACAACACCTTCCTGCAATCATTTTCTCCTCGTCGTACATTTAGAGTTGTTGACAGGCCATGGCCAATAGGCTTTCGCATCTGGCCCATTTTTGGGTGGGACTTAGGCTTTCTGTCAAGCTTTAGGGCTCGTTTCAACACTATGGTCTTGGTATCGATTCCCGAGTGGGGGTGGCTAATATTGTGGTGTGAGTAACAGTGGGGTGTGTACTGACCCCTCACTGAAGAATATTTAGATCGTTTTCTCATTGGGTCAGGTTAGGTTGCGCTATGTCCAAAAGCCTAAAAGCCCAGCTTGAATCCAGCCTGATCTAATCGCTACTCATGTCCAAGGGTGGTCAGGAAGCATAATATAGGTTCTATGCAGTTCAGTCCCCACTATACAGATAGTGAAAATGTGCCGTTGTCAAGGGTGGGACATCATGTTGATGGGTTACAGGCCAAAGATCTTTCGGTTGCTAGCTGACTCTGTGATGTAGAACGGGTCGCTAATTATTTCATGGCCCAGATGGAGCAAAAGAAGACCGGTCGGGGTTGAAAGTGATCCGGACCGTAAATCGATTGTATCTCACAATCCGGAATGAGTTACAGGACGTATAATATATCAATTTGGGGTAGCTCGAGCTACTTTAGCCAACCAACCCTGCTACGCCGGGTTGCCCAAGCCGGAATCGCGAGAATCGACCGTATCGACGGTCATTAGGCTAGTTTATTTTCAGTTTTACTATTTATAGTAAGTTTTAATTCGATCATAACTTTGCATCCGTATGGTTTTAGAGTTAGTGCCCAACATGAAAAGGGCTTAGAATATTTAGTAGAACAACGTGGTTGAGGCCGTTTGAAAACTTTCTATTTTTGGCCGAAAACCAAGAGTTCTAGTAGGATTGAACGACTTCTATAAATAGTAAGTTTACTATTCATAGTAAGTTGCGTTTTCTAGGAGTTTAAGTTAGAGTTGGATTCTGATACTTTACCTAGGGTTTAGTTTCCTATTTATATGCATTGTAATTTCGTTATTATTCATTCAATTATCAATAAATCAATTATTTGGAATTTATTTCTTCTTTTTATCTTTTATTTCTTCTCGTGGATTCGAGAACTATCGGTTAGGGAGACGGTGATCGACCTACCAAGTCCCCCCTGCGTCACTCTGGCCAACCATTTGTTGGAAGCTTTGCCCTTTGAAAGGGAATAACCTTTTAAAGTCACCATTGGATGCTACCGTCCAATTCCTTTCAACTTTTGGGTTATGGCCCATCCACATTGATCCTGAACCGCATACACCATCGCCATGTATACAATGGGTCTTCCAATTAGTTTTCTTTCATCTCTAGAAACAAACATGAAGAGAAGCTGGGCACCTCGTTTCAGCATGGAAATGTCAATTGGGCCGAATCTCATGCCTCGGCCATCATGACCCAAGTCACAATTTGACACAAAAATTACAATCTGGTGAAGATGCAAAAATCAGAATTCATAAGTTTAGCAACCTCATGTATAAAAATGTTGATAAGATGCAGTGTGAAATGGCTTAAATAGGAAATTATTGTACATGAATAGAGAGGATTTATTGATATCATGTATTTGATAATACATATCAGAACATCACCAGATCTTACCTGAGTTGCTTTGAATCAAATCAGAACAACAGCAGAGCTTCCTTGATTAATTGCTGGCTGTATGGTGAGGACCCATATGAGCATTGCTGTTGCAGATGCGGTATTTATCATCTGTAAGATACTTTGATGTATGCATGTAGAAGCTGGTATATAACAGGTCCGATCTACACAAGATAGACATTGCATCCATCATTAAAACAACCATATCCAATTCAATTGTATGCTGTCACAGAGTATCAATGCAGCCAAACAGCTGAAATGTCTATCAACCTTTTTTTTTTTTTTTTTTTAATTATTAAAGATAACGGCTATCAACCTTGAGGACTTCATTAATTGAAGAATGAGGTTTGCTAATCCTGGATAGTGTAAGAGGCAGCACATCTCCATCACATGTGGCAACACGGCAAAGGGGTGCCAGATCCAAGTCACCCATCAGGTGGTGCAATCCTGCTGATGCCCTTTGCCACATTCCCAAGCACACAGTACACGTGCCTGGCAAAGTTGTGGGACATCTGAGCGGAGCATAAGGTGACTCCCACCATGAAGATGACCAAAATCAGGCCAATCCACCCATTGTGTGGGCTATGGGAACAACTTGTCAATTATCACCATTCAGGTAAAAGTGACACCTACCTAATGAGCGGCTTAGCGCTTTTTTTTTTTTTTATGGTCATCGACAAGGGCCACCTTATTGGCCACTCGGATGTTCCATACTGTGGCCATTTTGGAACACATGCCACATGTGGTGAGGGATACAAGACTTCAGCAAGCTTACAAAACCTTGGCGTGCACCTCAAAAGTTCTGTTGAGTAACTCAGCAAGCTTTTTCGAGTCTTGAACACCAAGACTTTTTTTTTTGAAGAGTTACATTTAATTTATTCAAGAAACGCCAAGAAGCTACAACCAGACCCCGAACTCAGAAACCGACTACAACCCATGTCCAAGTCTCAGAACAAGAGGCTCATCCCGTTACCTCTAGCTTAACCTTTCTGAACACCTCCAACACAGTCCCACACTCATTCTGAAAACATCTCCTACCCCCCAAATGGCCCAAAGGACCGCTAACAAAACACTAGACACCACACCACCTTTCCGTCCCGACACCACTATCGTGCCAAGCCATAAGAAGCATCTCAATAGATCCTGGCATTACCCACAACACTGAGATAGAATCAATAATCTCTCCCATAACCCATAACAAAAAAGTCAATGAATGAACAAGTGATCCACCAATGCCGTATTTTGCATACACATAATACAGATATTGGGGAGGAACATTGCCCTTTTTTGAAGATTATCTATAGTAAGCACACTCTCTTCCCAACAACCAAGCAAAAGCCGCAACCTTTGGGGGGAGGGACCAAAGAACCATTAGTGAGAAGTGTGGCCTTGTTTCTCCCCCAGCTGGCAACTTTGAATCAGCTTGAAGAAAGATCAAATGGAGAACCGTCCCAATTTGTCCTTGCTCAGACCATCACATCCCTCTCTCACGATGGACAAACACATAGAAGATGCTCCAGAAGCCTAATGACATCATCCGCTTTCTTGTCTGATAGGCTCCTCCGATAAGGAGTCCAAACTTGGTAACATTTAATACTAAAAATTATTAAATTGTTTGAGTCTTGGCAGGGCGAGTCTAGTTGAATCGACGAATTGACTGATTCTTGAACAAGTCATGACCAAATAGTTTTTTCCCAATATTGAAGATATCTAATTGATCGAGTAGGGCCTTCAAACATTGCTAAAAAATCTGAGACAACCCAGCTCACTTTAGAGATGACAGGAGTCTCTCTATAGACATGTCATTTCTTGAATATCGACAATTTTAATACAATTCTCCCAGGACCTAAATTCAGTGCACACACTAGACTCAATGAATTGATCAACTCTTGAACAAGTCATGACCAATATTGATGATATCTAATTGATCAAGTAGGGCCTTCAAACATTGCTTAAAAATCTGAGACAACCCAGCTCACTTTAGAGATGACAGGAGTCTCTCTGTAGACATGTCATTTCATGAATATCGACAATTTTAATACAGTTCTCCCAGGACCCAAATTCGGTGCACACTGTGTTCACCCAATCTTCTAAAATTCTGTTATTTTAAATGCAAAAAGAGAAAAAAAAAATTGAAAGGAAAGAATTTATTAATGGGCAGCAAAAAGCCACCAGAAAGACTCCCAAAAGAAAAAAGAAAAAACTTTTTGAATAGTCAATTGCATAATTTCTTTCCAACACTTAAGCTTGCCTCTATTTTCTGATAACAAGGTTTTCTTTCCGACCAATTTTTCTGACAATGTGATAGTATATCATCAACATATAATTTCTACGAAAATTATTGCACAGAAACCTCCGAATCTTTAGACCATCTTAGATTTTATTTCATTTTAGGCCATACCAAATTGCCAATGCAGATGATTGCCAATAATATATATATATATATATATATATATATATAGAGAGAGAGAGAGAGAGAGAGAGAGAGAGAGAGAGAGAGAGAGAGCCCAATGCCCGAAATATGTTGTGCAACCCAGTTATTTATGTAGGATAAAAATACTAACGTCAGTGGATATTTGCATCAGGCCCAAGGACTTCAATAGTGGCATTAGTACTAATAGCTAATCATTGGAGTCAGCAGCAGTATTTACAAACAGGAGATGATATGGTAGAGCCAGTAATGAGTAAACCTGGAATATTGTAGAGCCATCTCTCTGCAATAGTCATGGTTAGACAGTATAGTACAATCAGGTCCATCCATATACTGGACACTAAAAAAAAAATTAACACCTACTAAACAGTCTTTTCCACATGATCTATGGCCATCGAGGCAACAGTTGAAAAAAGAAAAGGTAACAGTCCAATATACATGAAGTAAGGAGAAAGAAATTGATGGATAGAATTGTCTAACTGATTTGATTTTGAAACATTTAAGTCCCAGTAGATGGATGGACCTGATTGGTGCATTATCCTACCACTTGAACCGTGAAGATATGGCTCCACCATATTCCGATTCTTCCGGCCCTACAGTCTGGATGGATTTATCTGAAACAGAGTAATTAATAATGGGGGGGAACATACCACAATGATGACCTTGGTGCCAGAAGAAATCCTTCCTGCTCTAGACCTTCTTGACCCGAACCACCTCCCCCACCAGAAGACACGGCTTTGTTCTCGGAATCATTTACAGTTTTGCATTCATCAGCTTTACTAGCATCAGTATCTGTAAGCACATCAGGGTTGTTTACACAGTACTTCTGTAGCCACCTATCAGTCTCCCAAAGGACATGCATGATGCTCTCTCGTGCAGCATAGCCATGACTCTCAAAGGGCAGAACCACCAGCCGGCAGAGTGCACCATGGCCTTTGAGAGCATTGAAAAACCGATCCGACTGTATCAAACGCAAGAGTTAGATAAGTTACGTTTTCTTTGAAAAGAAATTTTACTCAAAAATTGGAATTATTGGTGGAAAGTATGTAAGAGGCATGCTATGTGAATCTGATGCAGTAATTCTCAAGAAAGTAATGAAGTCCCTAAACAATTAATAAAATTCAATTATAAGGCTGGTCATTTAATGCAATGAACAGAATGACAACAAGATGAAGTGGAAAGAAAGCAAAAGTCAAGGAGGCCCGCTTCAAGCAGTGGGATGAAATTTTGGAAACAGGACAGCAACTCCGGCCACCAAAATTGTACAGAATAGTAATAGCACAATGATTGAAGTGTTGTCAATTAGCATGAATCATGAAGATCATCAGTTCAATACATATGAACACCAGATCTTTAACTTAACTACGCCTATCAATACCAAATTAGGCCTAAGACCCACTGGTTTGATTAAAACATTTTGCTCTGATACCATGAAAGAAGTTTGGGAAACATTTGCTAGAAGCAAATGTTTACTACATGGTGAATTCTTCCAATTTCTGAATGCTACGCCCAAAAATCAAAATGTAGTGTTGGGTGCACAAAATTATCTTTATAATGGATATGAGACTGATACCAAACAGTTTTCTGCAGTTCATGACTTCAGGCTGAGATAGGTTTGGGATTACTCCAAATTCCGATTTAGCTTTCTTTTTTCTTTCTTTGAATTGTCTGATTGTGTTTCTATTCCAACACCATTATATCAAATCTGACCTGATGGCAGTAACCTATGTTATAACTTCGAGAGTTCTCAGAAGAGGTTCAAGAGCCATATGAAAGAAACAAAGTCAACTCAACTCGGCGAGATTTTGAGCCGTCCCTTGGAAACTCGGTTCTGGGTCTGACTTGATCCCAACTCAGCAGACACTGAGTTAATTCGAACACCTGGTCAACTTGATGCGACTCTCAGTGATTCGAATCAAATCACTAGGTGAGTCAACAGTGTTATTAATAATCAAAAAATAAATGAAAGTGATGAGAATCAAACCCACGACTTCAGCCAAGCAAAGAAATGCTCTATAACCAGAGCACCAACCAACAATTTCTTGATAATGCTTCTATTTTAATTACTTTGCATTTTTACCATTTTTAACATATATTGGCATACCTAGTATTTTTAATACTAATTAATAAATATTGAGTCGAGTCAGATCTAGTCTTCAATTCAAAGCAACCAGGCTGAACATCAACTCGAGTCGAGTTTTTGGGTTTTTGAACCATGAGTAATACCATTGGCACTGGTCATAAGCTGATTGCTAGAGAAATTTCTAAAACAGAACCAAAAAAAATTTGAAATGAATTAATAACATTATGTTCATTGCTTATAAGAGGGCAGCATTTGAAAAGGTTTGAACTTTTCTTACCTGCATTGTGAGTGTTCCTGCATTGTTGTCTTCTTCTCCATGCATAAGTAAAATCGGTTTCTTGATTTTGTTAGCTGACATGAAGGGGCTCATCTCAACATAAGTATTAGCAGCTTCCCAAAGTGTCCTGTCTTCATTCTACACCGACAAAAGTGAAATAAGGCCTTCAATGGTTGGCTCTCAAAGGAAGGCTTAGCCAATTTCAATAGGTATCATGAATGGGGACATACCTGAAAACCAAATGGAGTAAGCGTTCTGTTGTAAGCTCCAGAACGAGCGATTCCACAGCAGAAAAGGTGGGGAGCATGAGCTAGGAGGTTTGCCGTCATGAATGCCCCATAGGAATGACCCCCAACAGCAATTTTATTTGGATGAGCCACCTAAATAAGCATAGCACGAAAAAGGCATGGCCATAATATAAATAGAAAATTGTACTGATGGTATTCATGAAGGAATTACTAAGGAAACTCACCCCTCGCCGTATGACTTCCTCAACTGCGGCCTCTGCACTACCAACCAGCTGTTCCACATACCTGTTAAACATTTGATGAGATTGATAGGTCTGACAAACCAAAATAAATGTACATTCCTTCTAATTGAAAGGCATGTCTTAGTAAAGGAAAAGTTGTGTGAGGAAAGAAACTCTAACCTGCAAAGAACCATTTCAGAGCAGTCTAAATTCTAATAGCGAGAGCTTTGCAAAACCCACACACATGTACAAGGCAGCTCGTGTACAAACCACACATCTGCCAGCTTGGCATATGAGATCCAATCCATTAGAGCGGTACCACTATGCAGATGCTCTTGCCCATGAATCAGGTAGGTCCTCTAGTCAGGTGGGCCACAGTTAGTGAAACAAATATATGGCTGAAAAAAATTTAGCTGAAGTTTGTGTACCCATCCAACTGCTAAAACCATGGCCCACCAACTGAATGGACCAGATTTATTTTCATGCAAGAACATATACACGATCAAAACACCTTACGGACAGCTTGGATATTGCACAAATACACCATGTTGGGACACATGGTGGCATGTGCATGAGTTGCCCTATCACGCATGTGGGCTCAGAAAAGCTCTAGTATGGTCAAGGCCTATCATGCATGGAGCAAGACAACCATACATAAAAGTAGAGCCAGATGAAAATGTCTCATGTAAATAGACACAAGCCAGAAGTTTAAAATAAGCAATGATAAGGAACATTCCACATGTATTGGAGGGAAGTCAACAGACAGATACCATATCTAAAGTTTGGATCAGTTAAAAGGAAAAACAGTTGGGTTTGTGAAATGCAGAAATTCTACTTCATAGGAAAGTTAAATTGATGCAGGGGCATGCGATGATCTAACCCTAGATGCATGTATATCAAGTTGGAAGATATTCAAATAATAAAATTACGAAACTAACTACTTTCAATCAGAGGAAACTAACAAATCTCAACACGAAGATGAAATCCGTCCGTCCGGATCATGCCCCTTTGCATAAAACCATGTAAAATCGTAAAACAGGGAGGATCTAGGGATATGAGGATATCCCAGATCTAGCATAGACCAGTCCACAGTCAAGTTTGGATCCGGTTATCGTGGCTAGGCATCCCTCTTTTCGATCATACCAAAAAAAAGGGGAGGGGGGGTGTTCAGAAAAGGACGAGAGATGTTGAAAAACAATGGGTTATCATGAAGTACGAATTAGGAATCAAAAGAAGCTTACCTTTCCTCGCACCTTGAAGAAAGAGAGAAGAGAAAACGGAAACTCCGGGGTGGAATCCTCAACACCCGAGGGCCAATCCTGAAACCCTAATCTCTCAACAAAGAGGAAGAAACTCACGAATTTTCTATTCATTCAATAATTTTGAAGTAGGGTTCTCACAGTATATATAAGCTACGAAAATAAAAAAAAAATGCACTAAAGTGCCTGAAAACCAAAGAAATAACATAAAAACGTCTAAAGTAAATAACGACACTAAAGCGCCTAGAAACAAGGAAATAAATAGAAAAGCGCCTAAATGTAAATCCGCTCCATGGTCCAGCGGTCATAATGCTCCTGCGCGATCCTGCATCTCGCGTACTCGTAACGCGTCAGAAAATGGGCCGAATGGGCCCGGCGTTCATCCACATCAACTCGTCTGCTCCAACACTCGATCTGCGACGTCGCCTCCTCTGGTACACTCTAAAGGGTGCACCACTGATGTCCACATCAATTCTCCCCGGGTGGGAAGAATTCGCCACTGGCGAAAGTGAACTCCTGTACCTCTCAAGCATGTCTGGATCGATACGCTGTAGCTCTGTCTCGGTAATCCAGGAGTTATCTGCAATAGGCCTGTTCCTCCACTTGACTAGGAATTTCTGGTAACCCCCTGAGCGAGTAGAAACCAACTCGGAGTCCAAAATTCCCTCTATCTCGTCTCTTCTCGGTGCAGAAGGAAGAGAAGATAAGATGGGTATAGGGAGGTCAGGCTGTGGCCAAGGTCCATATATAGGGGAGGTCTGGGAAGAAACAGGGGAATCACTGGATAGAGGTAATGGCTCGTGATAGGGAACTAGATCTTCCACATTAAATGTGGAACTGATGCCCATGGTAGGAGGGATATCGACAACATAAGCGTTAGACCCCAACCTTTTCACAATTTTATGTGGACCTATGCTACGGGCATGAAGCTTCTTCACGGATCCAGGTGGAAACCGATCAGACCTAATACGAACCATGACGTCATCTCCTGGTTGAAATTCCCTAAATCTCCTGTGAGTGTCAGCAGAAAGTTTATAATGTTCATTACTTGAATTAATCTTCCTTCTGATCTCAGTATGCAATGCATGTATATGATGGGCAAATGACTCTCCTAACTCTGAAGGACGCTGTGGGGTAGCCATGGGGATCAAATCTATGGGGGCTCGGGGTCTAAGACCTGAAACAATTTCAAATGGGCTCATTCCTGTGGACCTGTTCACTTGAAGAGTTATAAGCGAACTCTGCTGTGGGAATAACAGTGTCCCAGGTCCTGTGGTGGTCTCCAACTAGACATCTCAACAAATTCCCTAGGCTACGGTTCACTACCTCTGTTTGACCATCCGACTGAGGATGATATGCTGAAGAAAATTGAAGCCTCGTACCCAAAAGATGCCAGAGAGTCTTCCAAAAATAACTAGTGAACCTAGTATCTCTGTCAGACACGATGGATCTAGGTACCCCATGAAGTCGCACAACCTCCTGAAAGAATATCTTAGCAATGTGGGAGGCATCTGAGGTCTTATAACAGGGTAGGAAATGGGCCATCTTAGAAAACCGATCAACGACCACGAGTATGGAATCGTGCTTATGAATAGTCTTGGGAAGCCCAAGCACGAAATCCATACTGACATCTTGCCACGGGGCATGTGGAACTGGCAAAGGAGTGTATAAGCCTGTATTTTGTTTCCTCTGCTTTGCCAGTTGACATGTCCGACACTGCCCTACAATCTTGGCCACATCTCGCTGGAGATTAGGCCAATGGAAACGATCGGAAACCAGGGCAACTGTTTTATCTCTACCAAAGTGACCTGCCATCCCTCCAGCATGAAGCTCCCATACTAGAAAATCACGGAGGGATGTGCGTGGGATGCAGAGCTTGTCCCCTCTAAAAAGATATCCGTCTGTAAGGACAAACTCAGCACTCCTCGAGGGTGGGTCACTAGACAACGACGCATAGATGGTCCCAAAGTCAGGACAAGTTGAGTACTCACCCTTGAGTTGCTCAAAGCCTGTAACTTCAACGCTCATGGACCGCAGCGTCATGACACGACGGCTAAGCGCGTCAGCAACCTTATTCTCTTTACCGGCCTTGTGCTTAAGTAGAAACGTATACTCCTGAAGAAATTGAGCCCATTTGGCATGCCTAGGGCTCAACTTCTTTTGAGAGCTCAAATATTTCAAGGCCTCATGATCAGAGAACAGGACAAATTCTTGCGGTAATAAATAATGCCGCCAATGGCGCAATGATTGCACAACCGCATAGAACTCTTTGTCGTAGGTGGAGTAGCGTTGTTTAGCCTCATTCAGTTTCTCACTGAAAAAGGCCACAGGATGTCCCTCTTGGCTTAACACTCCCCCTATGGCAAGTCCTGACGCGTCACACGCCACCTCAAAGACTTTAGAGAAGTCAGGTAGACGCATGACGGGCGCTTCCGTCATCTTATTCTTAATTTCAGAGAAAGCCCGTGTCGCGGCTTTAGTCCATTGGAACTCCCCTTTTCTTATACAATCTGTGATGGGAGCCATAATAGAGCTAAATCCATGGATGAACTGCCGATAGAACGTAGCTAGGCCGTGAAAGCTTCGCACGTCATGTATATTACGTGGCTCGAGCCAATTGACAATGGCATTGACTTTCTCAGGGTCTGCAGACATACCCTCTGACGAAACAACGAACCCCAAGAAGATAACTCTAGAGGTCAAGAAGGAACACTTCTTGAGGTTCGCATAAAGCTTTTCTGCTCGCAAGGCGTTGCAGACCTGCCTCAAGTGTTCAAGGTGCTGGGTAGGAGACTTACTATAGATGAGGATATCATCGAAGTACACAACTAAGAACTTACCCATAAAGGGTCGCAGCACCTGGGTCATCACCCTCATAAATGTACTTGGAGCATTGGTTAACCCGAAGGGCATAACCAACCACTCATACAACCCATCCTTTGTCTTGAAGGCAGTCTTCCACTCATCTCCTGGGCGAACACGAATTTGGTGATAACCACTCTTGAGGTCAATTTTCGAAAAGATAGTAGAGGTGGCCATCATGTCAAGCATGTCATCAAGCCTCGGGATGGGAAACCGATACTTGACAGTAATCTTGTTTATGGCTCTACTATCGACACACATGCGCCACGTGTCATCTTTCTTTGGCGTAAGAAGCGCAGGCACGGCGCACGGGCTCATACTCTCACGAATAAATCCCTTTTTAAGCAATTCATCCACTTGCCTCTTCAACTCGGCATGTTCGGTGGGATTCATTCTGTAGTGAGGGAGGTTTGGTAGGGTCGCCCCTGGGACAAGATCTATCGCATGCTGAATGTCCCGCAATGGTGGGAGCTCGTCTGGAAGGTCCTCAGGGAAGACATCCCGAAACTCCTCTAGGACTGAACGAACCTCCTGGGGTAACCCTATAGCAACCTCAGGTGTGCTCTCTCTAGCCAGTAAAACGTACACCATAGTCCCAGTTTTGGCCTCTCTCTCAAACTCCTTAGCATCTATGATGTGGAGAGACTTCGACTGAGGTACCCTTTGACTCTTAGAACTGCCTCGAGAAGCAACATCTTTCGCTCCTGTGGACGATTTGGGAGGGAGCGGGCTGAAGACAAGCTTCTTTCCTTCATGCTTAAACACACAATTATTCGTACGCCCGAATATTGTGACATCTTTGTCAAAGAGCCATGGCCTTCCCAAGATGATATGGCCAACGTCCATCGTGACCACATCACACCACTTGTCCTTGTATGGCCCGAATTCAATTGGCACAAGGCATCGCTGAGTCACAGGAAGGGATGTCGCATCAACCCAAGAAACTCAGTATGGGTTGGGGTGAGGGACTGGCTTCAACCCCAGGCGACTCAAAGTACTTGGAGAAACTAAATTCTCACAGCTCCCGCTATCTATGATCACTTTGCAGCTCTTATCTCCACACCTGGCGTAAGTGTGGAAGATAGTGGTTCTGCGCCAATCCTCACTTTCCTTCACCTGGGCCAAAGCGCATCTCACCACAGCAAGTGGGGTAGTCTCCACAGCATCATCCTCGGCATCACTGGCCGGCTCAAGGGATTGGACGATGATTTCCTCGTCATTCTGGTCACCTTCAACTTCATATGCCACTTCTTCTTCTGTAGAGTGTTCAGAAACAAAGGCAATACGCCCACCCCTATTTGAACACTCTGCGGCAATGTGACCCATGCCACCACAGCGGTAGCACTGCCCTGGCATTGCAGTCCTAGTACTTGGTCCAGCCACATTGTTACCTCGATTTCTATTGACTGGTGAGGTACCAGGTTGAGCTCTGGGTTGATTTCCGACCTGAGGTCTCGCTTCCTGCGGAGCTACTCTAGGCACATTAGGTCGAATCTCAAACCCTCTAGCAGGAGATTGGCGCACATAGTGCTCCAGTTCCTGCACCATCTGGTAAGCGTGCTCTAAGCTGGTGACCATATGAGGCATGAGCTCACGCTGGAGGTCAAACTTGAGGCCCATACGAAAACGGGAGAGAACCACAGCAGGGTCCTCATCTACATCGCACCTCATCATGTATTCATCGAACTTGGCAATGTATTCCGTTACCGTCATGGATCCTTGGCGCAAAGTGTGCCATTGATCCAACAGCCTCTGCTTATAAGAAAGGGGAACATACTTCTCTCGCAACAGTTCTTTCATTTCAATCCAAAAGAGAACTGGCCCCTCTCTAGATCGCTCACGGCGACGCCCCACATTTCCTCAATGTAGTTTTGCCTGGCCCACCAACTTCATCTTGGCGAATCCAACCCGCTGTGAGTCTGGCAGACCGTGCCACTGAAAGAAGTGATCCATGTCTGCTAGCCAATCAGAAAAAACTTTGGGGTCCAGTCTCCCATCAAAACTAGGAGCGTCAACCTTGATGCCCTTCATGACCCTAATAACAGGGTCCTGCTCATGGTATCTCTGAGGTTGCGGATATCGCACCCCACCATGGCCCTCCCGCTGGGCGGGGAAAACAGGATCACGAATCTGTGGGGGTGGCTGATGATGAGCCCCATCGTGTCCATTGCCAGGCCCACGGGCCTGACCTGCGCCCAAATCATCCCTAGGAGGATCAGGGCCCACAACTTGAGACGGATCGACTGCCCCAGTGTCGGGGGTTGCTTGGGGACCATCTAAAGTGGTGGTCTGGATGCCATCCTCTAAGCGCGTGACCCTCTCCTCTAAACGTGTGAACCTATCATCCTGATGCGCAAACTGCTACGCGATCTCACCTCTCAAGGTTTGAAATTGTTGATCCATTCTCTTAATTAGACCCTCCAGAGCTTTGGTAATTTGAGAATCCATAGTATTATGAAGACCAAACCTACGACCAGTGCGCGTAGGCATACACCAGGAGTGATATGTGAAAGGCCCTAGATCTAGGTGCGCAAAGGTGTAAAAAAGGTAAAATCTAAATGCAGTTTTGACTATCCTAGTTCAGTGTAATGCAAGCTATCCTATGTGGCCTAGATCTATATGAGGCCTACGATTTTTTTGATTTGGGATATCCGGTTCCTTTGAAAAAAAATCACCGAAAAGGAAAATTTTGGGTAAACTGACCTACGCTAGGAACCTTTTCTCTGATACCATAATTGATGTAGGGGCATGCGATGATCTAACCCTAGATGCATGTATATCAAGTTGGAAGATATTCAAATAATAAAATTACGAAACTAACTACTTTCAATCAGAAGAAACTAACAAATCTCAACACGAAGATGAAATCCGTCCATCCGGATCATGCCCCTTTGCATAAAACCATGTAAAATCGTAAAACAGGGAGGATCTAGGGATATGAGGATATCCCAGATCTAACATAGACCAGTCCACAGTCAAGTTTGGATCCGGTTATCGTGGCTAGGCATCCCTCTTTTCGATCGTACCAAAAAAAAGGGGGGGGGGGGGGGGGGGTTTCAGAAAAGGACGAGGGATGTTAAAAAACAATGGGTTATCATGAAGTACGAATTAGGAATCAAAAGAAGCTTACCTTTCCTCGCACCTTGAAGAAAGAGAGAAGAGAAAACGGAAACTCCGGGGTGGAATCCTCAACACCCGAGGGCCAATCCTGAAACCCTAATCTCTCAACAAAGAGGAAGAAACTCACGAATTTTCTATTCATTCAATAATTTCGAAATAGGGTTCTCACAGTATATATAAGCTACGAAATAAAAAAAATGCACTAAAGTGCCTGAAAACCAAAGAAATAACATAAAAACGTCTAAAGTAAATAACGACACTAAAGCGCCTAGAAACAAGGAAATAAATAGAAAAGCGCCTAAATGTAAATCCGCTCCATGGTCCAGCGGTCATGATGCTCCTGCGCGATCCTGCATCTCGCGTACTCGTAACGCGTCAGAAAATGGGCCCAATGGGCCCGGCGTCCATCCACATCAACTCGTCTGCTCCAACACTCGATCTGCGACGTCGCCTCCTCTGGTACACTCTAAAGGGTGCACCACTGATGTCCGCATCATAAATGCAGGGCAAGACAATGGTGGAAACTTCAATTTTGGTGCACTCAACCCTTATCCATTTATTCTCACTAGTCACTATGGGGGTATGGTACATGAGACGCATGTGGAGTAAGGAGGCTACAATGCTACCTTATCCACACATGCAGGTGTGCCACACAGAGAGAGAAGGGAACAGTAGGTGGCCCCTGATCAGCTTAATTTTGAGCTGATGTCGCATCACGAACCTAGTAAAAGATGTACGGAATGGATCTCACACCATCATTAGGGAGGGCTCCGCAGAGCCTTTGTCGCACTTCAGACGCTTCGTGTGGGCATGGGCTACATGCTGAGGTTGGTGTGGGCTACATGCATTAAAAGAAAATAAGTAAAAGCAAGCGGATGCAATCTATGCCGTCCCTTGTGCGGCAAAATCTCTATCATTCCTGCCAAGCAGCTACCTTTTTATGATGAATTTACCCTCTTAATTATTGCCATGAAGGCTAATTGCAAGGGCAAAAACATCCAGAGCTATCAGCGTCATATATGGTAGAGATCAAGGAAAATAGTTAAGTAAATGATTTCAATCTTCAGACCAAAAACTAAAATGCATGAATGTCCTAATACCCGGTTCCAAGAGATTTTCATTTCTGAATTTCAGATAATTGTATCTACTTATTTGGTGAAAATATTAGCACAGGAAACCAAGATATGATTGAATGAGCTCTTATTGGAAAAAAAAAAAAAAAAGGAGAGTAATTGAGTTACCTGTCATTAGCCTCTTCATTACCCTCGCCGATGATTGGAATCGTCGGTCCAGATAAAATAGCAAACCTGCAGGACCAAAGGAATCCATTTCATAAATTTCCAGGAAAAAAAAAATCGAACATAAAATTTGAACCTTATAATACCATAAAAAAGATCATAATAAAATGAACTGAAAAAAATCAAATGCCTTCATGTTTATGATGAAGCATAGCAGCTGTAACAATGTCAATCAGCATTATCCCCAACTGCCATAAATGAGAACATGAGAAAAGGAAGAAACATTCAGTGGGAATACCAGAAAGAGGAAAAACAAAACCATACCGCCTAGCCAACCAAAGAAGGGCTGATGTTGGTCCTATGCCTGCAAACTCATTTGGAGAACCACGCACTTGTCCAGCTGCATCTTTGCTTTTAAACTCTCCCGGATAAGACCAGACCAAACATGGAAGTGGTCCATCCTTTGAGGGATCATAACCTGGAGGCAGGTAGAGTGTAGCAGTGAGTTGAACACCATCCTTCCGCTGGTATCGGATCATCTCTTTCTGTAAAGAAGCAAGCTGAGGATACGGATGGGGGAAATTCGTAATTTGGGATACTTTCTTATCAGGCCAACTTTGTAGATAATACTGGGTGTTTTCCGTTTTTGACTCTTTGGATGTCAGTATTTTTAGTCGATCAATGGACAGATCTCCATCTTGTTGATCCGACATCAAAGCTACAACAGTCTCATAATATTTTTCCTTGCTGCTCTCCCATATTCGTTCTTTGTTACCTGTATTTCTGGGAAGAGATCTATCTTAGTTTCTTGTGTGGATGCAATGTAATGAATAAGCAAATACAAGACAAGGTCCTTTAGAACTCAGTTCGGAGTTTGGCTCACCTGGGGCTAAAACCATTACAATCAAGGTATTTGGTAATGGTAACGGCCTGCGTCACAGCCAGCCATATGACTGTTAACAGTTGAAATTTACCGGCCCCGTATTGGCCTGTTATGGGCCCATAACGGCCATTACAGGCCCATTACAGGTCATTCCTTTCAAATCGGGTGTTACAGTCCTGTATCACCATTACTGCACATAAACATTTCTGAATACCTTTACGAGTCACTCAGTTTACCTGAAAGCCAAACTCATCCAGAACAGATAAGATATTTGGAGGCAAGTCAGTTTGTTCTCCAGCAACCAGTCGTCTCAGTTCCAGTGATTTTTAAAACATGAATAAAAAAAAGGCAAAGAAAAAAAAGATTTCTGAGAGAAAAGCTTACATATCAAACAAATCAAGAAATGGGATGTTCCCTTCTGGCGTTGCACCTCTACCATTCAGTAAAATATAGGTTCCTTCATCTTCCTTTTTAATCTTTGCAATAACATAGGTTCCAGCGGGTGTTCTTCGCAGCATTGGCGATCCGGGGTCAGAATACACATCTTCTGATGACCTATCAAACAGTATCCGTGGACTCGCATCCTTTAAGCCAGGGGAAATAACCCATGTTCTCGTTCGGCGAGTTTTGTACCAGGACTCATAGACTAAAGCAAGGGAATCATCGCACCATGAAATACCCCTGCAGAATAACAGAAAAACTAAATTGAGGTCCCAGAAAAGCAGCCGGGGTCAAGGATCTTTGGACATGGATAGCACAAGCAAAATAAGGCAGAAAATTCAGATACTAGTTGATGAGTATGGGGAATGGGCAGGGGGGAGCCAACCAGTACAATCCATTTTTCATAAGAATACAAAGTTATTTTCAGTGTTGATAAATCCACATCATATAACAAAAAACATTACAAACAGGAAGCTTGAGAATAGCCTGTGATGTAATAATGAAAAATAAGAGGAAAATGTAATGGCTGACGAAGATACAAAATTTCTCAAAGCAATCGCTATGGCCATGGTTTTGCAGGCTAGTTAATTATTGGGTTTCATTGGGCGATATTCTTAGACCATGCCCCAAAGAGGAGGGGGTGAGATCACAGCAGCCAGGGAAGAAGCTTTCCATGAGCAAAAGGGGGGAGACTGGATTCAGTTTCGAAATAGGCAGAGTAATCCACTGAAAGCATTCAAGGGCCTGTTCTCCCTTCCATGAAAGGCTTCTGGAAAAATGCTCTAGGGAGAGCTGTTGTTGCATTTTGGAAAAACATGGAAGAGTCACGGGCATCATTGTCCCTGGAGAAGAGGGTTGTCTAGCAACAAGTGGTTTTGCATTTGTAAGGTTCCAAAATAAGATGGAGGCTGCTTAGGGGAGGCTGCTTAGGCCATTAAAGATTTAAATGGTAGAATGCAAACAGGTAAACAAAAGGTTGTTTCCTTCTTGAAATACGACCTGGTGTTTCTGATTCAGGGAGGTCAGCAGAGAAGATTTCAAAAGGATCTAAATATCTTCCATGACTCACAAGGATAACACAGCAGCAGGCAGATCTGTTTTTAGGATTTCAGGTTTTGGCATTTCATCATTCAACAAAACCCTAGTTGGGAAGGCTGATGGTTTCTACAGTTAACCTGGCCTTAGTTGCAGGATACTTTTAACTAGGTGCCGGAGCTGCTACCGCTTCAAATCCCCACTTCAGAATCTCGCTCCTACTCCCGCTTCCAACCTATTTATACTTGTTTATATATCATGGTATGCCAAAACAGTTATGTGATGGCCGTTATGCATGACGGGGCTCCTGTAACGATCTGAAACAGTATTTTTTTTAGAGAGAGAGAGAGAGAGAGAGAGAGAGAGAGAGAGCATAACGGCCGTAACGTAATGCTCATGGTAGTGGCCGTTACGGCCACCTTTACCGTTATGGCATATCTCGTAACATATTGAAAAAGACGCTTCCCCGCTCCCGCACCCAAATTTGTTGCCGCTTACTTCACACTTCATGCAACTACAATCCTGGCTAAGACAAGGAACAAAACCCAAGAGTCAATGCCTTTTTACCTACTTTAGGATTTGGAAAGGGGAAGAATCCCGACCTTAGGATTTTTTTTTTTTTTTTTTCAATGGGAGAATCCAGATTTTTCCATCCAAATAAGTACAGCGTTCAATTTCTCCAAAACTTCCAGGGCTAAAGCAGAAACACATCAGCCACCTTTTCTTACCTATTTCCTTTCACCCCACACTTGGAACGAAATGTATAGAGGTATCCAATCCAACTCGATCTGTGCTAGCTCAAAATTTAAGACAAGTTCTAAGAATCCATGCAAAGAAAACACTCAGAAGAAGTTGACAATCATGATCTCGTATTTTGATAACGAGTTCCAGAGTGTCATTTTTACATGAGATATTAAAGAAGCCATCACAACTAAAAACTGTAAAAAGGAAAGAATAACTATTTAAGATATCAACTAACATGTAGTCAAATCCTGTTGGATGTGGACCAGAAAAATTTGTGAGTAAAATCTTAACACATTAAGCCATTATAGAAATGCCCAAGGAACTGCTAATATACATACCCATAGCGAAGATCAAGCTTATGTAAAACCTCTGGCTGCTCACCATCTTGTGGCTCAGCAGGCTGCGTATAAACAATATCACGTGGAGAAACTTCCACTTTTGCATCACCTCCATCTTGTGTCTCCACCCTGTTAATTTACAGCAAGTCAAAAAGAGGAGATGATCCTAAATATTCTAGCTAAAAATAAGAACCAGAAAAATTCAATTGGAATGGAGCTTACAAAGTTACAACATTAACTTCGCACATCCAAAACCGCATTTGTTAAGATAATAAAGCAGAAAAATTAACAGCATTAATAATTCAATTGAGGGAGATACATACATACAAGCATACATTCATACATGCACCCATATGTATATTGTATGGAGAAGGGCTGATTTCAATTGAGGGAGATAAATACATACATACATGCACCCATATGTATATTGTATGCACGTATGTATTTTTACCATCTGTGGAGCTCAGATTTTATTATCCTGAATTGGACATAGGATATGAAAGCCCATGACCATTCATCTGGCAAGCGAAACCATGAATGGGCCACACTAGAAAAGGACCACCGACTGGACAAGTATAACCACCCAAAGCATGAACTACAAATGGACGGTAGAAGGAACATTGACAAGGGTCAGAATTGAATAGGAAAGATCCACAAAAGAGATGGGTGGTATTGTGCAATCATGCAAGTTTTGGCCCATCCACAACGGGACCCACCAATAAACGGTTACCAGATTATCGTTATCATAAATGCCCTTTTGCAGTGGACAGGATTTACCATAAATGCCCTTTTTGCAGTGGACAGGATTTAACTCCATGCGACGAGGATTATTTATTCTAGAACTTTTCTGCTAAATGATTGGCACAGCAAAATATGACTTGATTTGTAACATATGAATACAGATGCACTTCACAAAGGGAAATCATGAAGATGGGAAATCTTTTTTCTTTACCAGTATAGGGTTGAAGGCTTATCTGCCCTCCAATTGATTGAGCGCATTCCTCTACGCACACTATTGAAAGCAATGGGGATATCCTCAGCAAGAGGCAAATAGCAAAGCTCTCTGACAAACTTCCCATCAGTCGTCCATACATCTACTTTCTTGGGAAACCTTCCACAAGGTACAATGAAGGAGTATGGACGGTGGATAGAGCTAATCAAAAGATACTTATCATCTGGTGATGGATCTAGTGATGTATATACAGCTGGAGGGCCAATTGCTTTCGTTGTCCCGTCCAAGGAAGCCAAGATCAGCTGTGTGGTGGCATAATAGTCAAATAAATCTTCATCATATTCGTCCTTCAGCAAGTCCTGGTATGTTCTTATTTGCACAACATCTTTCTGCTCATTAGATTGAATTTTGGGGCCAGAGGGAACCAACGGCTTCTTTGGTGGGGCCCCACGAGAAGGCGGGATAGTGGAAACCAATAATGTAGAGTCATCAACCCAAACGAAACTGCAAAGCAGGAAAGATAATGGTATTAGAATGCAACATGCATATAGAAAATGCTTAATTGACAACAGTGAGAAGAATTATTGGTCCTGATGCATCATATCATGAATACTGTCCTGCTGCACCCATTTTGTACCGGTGGGGCTCACAGTTTGGTGATCCAGACCATTGATCTAACGGGTCCCATTGTTGATGGATGACATGTAATCCCTCAGATCAGAATATCGTTGTTCCAGAAATCAAATGTTAAGCATAAAGCAACAATTTAGAAAAAAGCCAAAGATTGGATGACTAGGACTTTCTCATCCGGCATTCTACTCCATCTGTTGTAGGTTCCATCAGATCAATGGTCCAAAATCATTGAACCATAGTCCCTCGAACAGAATGGGCATGCACGGACACTATTAATGTCCTGATGCACCCAAACTGAATAATTCCTTACAATATTAAATCTGGCAACAAAGCAGGCACCCTACTTGTCAAAAACTGCATTGAGATAAATATCAGGTGATTGAAACAATGGCCTAGCTTTTCCTGTTTCTACATCCGCAACCCATACTTTCAGCTTGCTGCTTCTGTCCTCCTGACAAATAGAAACTTCCAGGTGTTAGAATAACAAGTGAACTGCATACTATCATCTCAGTTCAAAGTTCCAGTTGATCACCTCATCAAATCGAATGCTGAACGATAAATGCCGACCATCCCGCGACCTTGTAGAAACACAAAAGCATAGTACTAAGAATGGATGAAGACTATAATGCCCCAATGCCATGGCACGAGGTTAAATTGCTTGAAATAAAGATTATCAACATCAAAATGCAGTCACCTCAATAGCATAAGGAAGCAACGATTCTGAACCTATCATACTAAATCTACAAAGAATAAACATATAAGAAAGCCTCCTGGCTGACAGAAAGAAAGAATAGCAAAATAAACTACTTTTTTTATTACGAAAATGGAGGATTATGTCAAAAAAGAAGAAGTATTAGTAGTTATTGTTTTATGTTTCATAAAGGTTCAAGCCTTTCTGCTATCAAAATTTCATTTCCCATTAAGGTTCAAGCCACCTCCGTCAAGTTCATTGCTAGTGTCCCAAAAAGATCAGAACATATAAATTATAGGAGCATACACACACACATGGACATGCGCACACACACCCACTGACACACCCACACGCGAATGCATGCGCACGCGCGCACGGCACAACACACACACACACACACACACACACACACACACACACACACACACACACACACACACACACACACACACACACACACAGATGTATATACACACCTACATACACATGTACAGAGAGAGAGAGAGAGAGAGAGAGAGAGAGAGAGAGAGATGTATATACACACCTACATACACATGTACATATATATACATATGTTTATATATGTCTATGTATATATCTATTTAGGTGGGTGGGTGGGTGGGTGTGTGTGTGTGTGTGTGTGTGTGTTTTGTGGCCATATCCAGAAGGACAGATATGTGTGAATGCTCGGTAAACAGAGAGACATCACCCTTGAAGTCAAAAGCCATATCCAGTTGAGTAAGGACCTTCATCACTAGGGTCAGTGGGAGATAATTGGTGGCCATATCCACAAGGATCAACAAGAAAGTCACATTCATTGCGGTAAGGATATGCAGAAGGAAAAACGCACAGCCTATCATCATCACAGAGGAGAAATGCCTAACTTGGTTGTAGTGCAGCTTTTGGACAACTGACTCTAGTAACTTCGGATTGCACATGAATGCCAACGCTTCCATAGTGTAATGTTTCAAAGGCAGTAGTCTCCATTCTTGCAACTTAGCTTTTCATAGCAGCTAATATCATTCCTCACTCATGCAATTGAACTATATTCATTTCGTTTTCTCTACCTTTGAAGCTTGAATTAATAGGTGATCTAGAAATTGAGAACAAGTACCATCTTACAGGAACCCGTAAGTTGTTGGATGACAAAAAAATCAAGCATCATATATTATAAAGTAAAGAACATGGTAGAGCTTCACAGGCAAGAGCTGAAATAACTTGATAGTAATGTCGAGAGAACCTGACATCCCAAACTTGAGAAAGCTCCATAACAGACAGTTGCTAGAGATGTAATGTGTGATTGTTGGGAGATTACCAGCTAACAAAGTTGATCTTAGCACCATCAGGGAAGCCATGTACCTCTTTTTCTGGACCTAGAGTTCCGTCATCCATTAATGGATGGATCACGATGCCAGTGTAAAATGACCTAATAATGAAAACTAACATCAGCTGTCAAAGATAAGATCTCTAACTCAATGAAGAAAGGAGATGTTTCCTCATCATAGATTTCATAAGTTCTTAGGAAAGACAATATCGAGGGAACGAGATTAGTGATACTCACATG
The DNA here is from genome assembly GCA_003013855.2 of Liriodendron chinense. NCBI lineage: Eukaryota > Viridiplantae > Streptophyta > Magnoliopsida > Magnoliales > Magnoliaceae > Liriodendron > Liriodendron chinense. The sequence goes on from PVNU02004051.1 coordinate 4,551,517, forward strand.
CGACTTCTAGTATTACAGTTTCCATCAATGCGTATGCCAGCGAGCTTTTCCTCTGGTCTTGCAAGTTCCGTCAATGGAGGCAAAGCTCTGCGCTTAAGGAACAGTATTTTATCCCTCTGAGGCGAAAATGACAATGCTGGAAGCGGGTGGCGCATCTACAATATCTTTAATTTCGGGGGGAGGAAGGCGATAACCAGCCCCCAATGAAGAATTCTCTACAAAGCGTGAGGAAAGAGATGTTAACACAAATAGATAAGACAAGAAGACTACAGTAGTCTACAGCTTTTAGAAAAGACGGCAATGAAGATGCATTCCACAGATATGCGTTCTTCTTCTTCTTCTTCTTCTTTCTTTAATGCCAACAGGGTGTCCCCACCCCTTTTAAGGCGAGACTATTCCCTGCATTCTTTTGGTTTAGAAAAAACAAAAAAAAAAAGAAAGAAAGAAAGAAAACTATTCTTTACCCTTCCACATTTCATTATGTGACAATTAATACAAGAAAGCTTAGTTCGAGGAATAATGTTTTGGCAATGTCGTAGAGATTGATACAAGTACTTGCAGCTGTCTTCCACATATCAACAACCACCGTCCATGCACACGTGTGAATGCATATAAATAGAAATATACAAATATCCAGCTAACAATAGTGCACCAGACACACAAGCCCAACCCGACCTCAAGAGAACCCAAACCCACAACCTGACACTGTTAGTTTCACTAATGAAAGGATAGCTCACTTAAAGAATTTTGGCTCATAGGAGCGCTACAATGCCAGTTCTTGAAAAAAGTTAATTCCTCTCCAAAGGAGAAACAGGGCTCATGCGCACTGTCTCCGAAATTCAAACAAGCCTGGACCCTCTCAGAGTCTGCATCTGATCTCAGTTTCAGAATGGTGTCTACCACTAGTTTGCACTACCAGGAAGATAGATCATCGTCTTTAGACCTTATTCAAGATGCAAAAACTCAACACTCTTAGAATAAGTAGAGAAGATATTGGGTCGTTTGGCATCATGGATCTTTAATACTGGAATCGAAATTGAAATTCCACTAGAATCCAGACGAATTTGATTCCCTGGTTGTGTTCGGCAGCCTAAATTTTGATGGAATACTAAAATTATGTTTAACAACCTGGATTTTGACTATAGAGTAATCCTAAAATTATTTTATGCATATTAATAAAATGATGTATTTGATTTAATAAATCATCTATAAATATTCCAAAATGAGATGGTATGCAACACGTTAGCCATTCATTGTGATAAGGGAATTTCAAGCCCATTGAAATTCTAATGAGATAGTATGTAAAACCATTGAAACACTTGCTTTGCCCAAAAATGAGGCAATTTCTAGCCTTAGGTGGCCCACAGAAGTGGACCCACAAAAATTGGACAGATCTGAATCACAGGTGTGCTACACAGTAAGAAACAGTTGGGATTTCGACCACCATTTAAATAATGCACAGGTGATTCTCACTAGTATCGGATGGACCCAATCAAATGCTCAGATTGCAGCCCAACCTAACCCGTCCCAACCCAAAGTCTTCTATACTCAACCCAACCTAATCGGACCTGTCCCAACCTGACCCAAATACATGTGATTGTTCCCAACTCAACCTTACCCGACCTGAATTTTCTCAACCCAAAGCCAACCCCAATTCAAATCGGGTTGCAGTTTCCAACCCAAGGACCCCCAGCAGTAATGAAAAAAAAAATTCAAAAAATGGAAAGAAAATCCAGCCAAACTGGACAAGCCCCAATGTTCAGATAAAAGCAGAAACAATAAGAGAATAATTTCTTCCAAGCCTTGATTTGTCATTATCTCCAATAGATTGTGCCTCCATGTGGACATGGGATAACACAAAACTCTAGATGAATCTCTGAATGTCACAGTTTACATCAGAAACAGCAATTAAATATGGCTGAAAAACTTGCTGTTGGTGATGCTTCTAATAATAATTAAAAGATTCCCTTCTGCCCATAAAGGAGGATGAAATTCCGTCTGATAGAAGATTCTGAGATTAGTTCTAAGAGGGGTGATGTAGCACAGTTTGAAAGAAACCAACTAGGCGCATAACTCAATTGAGATATTAAGATAAAGGACTAACATTCCTTCTATACAGTTTGGAATCTTGGCCCCTTTCAATATTAAGCTAAAGGACCAATCCTCCTTCTATACAGTTTGGATTCATGCCCCACTTTCTACAAATAACCAACGTAGGACTGGTCAACTGAACAATAACATCATAATAACTGAGAATCACCAGCGAATGACTCTACACACTTCTTTCATCAATTGTCCACCAGCGACTTTCGAAGCTATGAAACCAAACAAACACAAGAAACCCGATAAGATTCAAACCGCAAAAATCTACAAACATGATAATAGAAGAAGAAAACAAAGGTCAACCCATTTGGGTCAACTGAAAAATGGACTATTCAGCCCATAATACAAACACAACACAAAGATACATACTCATATTCAATCATCCAAGGAAACCCAACTGCTTTTTTCTATGCAGAAAACACTACACAAAATAAGAAATCGGTTTTTCTTTTCCTTCCTTCATCTGTTGATATTCAATCATCCAAGAAAAACCAACATCGTTTTCTATGCAGAAAACACTAAAGAACCCAAAACAAGAAATGGGTTTTCACTTTCCTACCTTCATCTGTAGATTGAGAAGGAACAGACCCATTTCTATCTCCCCCACCATCCTCTGCTGCTGCAACAGGAGCAAGCCTAAGAAGCCTGGAGCTGTGGGTGGAGGTGGTGAAGCTCTTCATGGGCCTGGGAGATTTTCTCAGATGGATTCCAAAAGGTCCAGCAGGCACATGGACTGACGATGAGGAGATATTTAGAGAGAGAAAAGAAGGAGAAAAGTGGGAAGGGAGGAGGAAAAATCGATGATAGACTTTGTGAAGGAGCATTGATGACGGTGCTCCTTCCTAAAGTGGGCTTGGGCCTTTTGTATAGTTATCACTGTTTGGAATTCAACAAAAGAGATTCCAGGAATTCGTGAACTGGCTTTGGGATTGGTGGAGACTGCGAGAAAGAGAGCGGAGAGGAGTAGGGAATTCTCTTGCTCATGATATCTATCGTTTGGTTTTTGTTTTCATGGTTCATGTGCCGCAGGAGCATCCGAAACTGTGCCTCGCTCTGATCTCCGCCGTGGAATGTGTGACCCACCAAAGCTAGGTGGTCGGAAACGGGAGCCGATTAGGTGCGGCCCTTACTGTGGGGCCCCACTTTGATGCATGTATTCTAAATCGGATTGCGTCCTTAGTTACTCAGTATGCTGAGTAAACTTAGTTGGGCCGTCTGTAAATGTATGTAGTTTATCTACACCTTCCATCCACTTTTCCAGATTATTTAAGAGGTCGAAACCAAAATGAAGCATGTCCAAAACTCATGTGGATCATACCACGAGAAACAGTGGGTATACTGATTTCCACAGTTGAAACTTTTCTATTGATGTTTATTTGTTATCCGACCTATTCACAAGATCACACAGACATTTGATGAAGGGAAAAAAAAATATATTAGCTTGATCCAAAACTTCAGCCGCCCTCAGTAATTTTTCAATGGCAGTAGTTAGATTTACATTGTTTCCTGTGGTGTGATCCACTTAAGTTTTTCATATGCTTCATTTTATGCCTCAAGTTATAAAATTACCTTTTATTTTCTTTTAGGGGGTGGATAGGGGGTCCCAAAAAATTCTCTCTTAAAGTGGATGAACTGAGTGGATGAAATACATAAATCACAGTGGACCCCACAGAGTTTACTCATTACCGCTTAGCATACTGAGCTACTTAGTGCACAGTCCGCTCTAGTCATGACCCAGAAAATGAAACAGACCAAAATCTTAGATATATCTTACCACAGAAACACTAGTGATTGGCCATTAATAACTTATTATGGGTCACAGATTTTGAATCAAGAAGCCCACCGCATACTGAGTAACTCAGTAGGCAGTCCGCTTTAGGCATGACCCAAAATATGAAACAGATCAAAATCTCAGGTGAACCCTACCACAGAAACACTAGTGATTGTCCATTAATAACTTATAATGGCTCACAAAGATTTTGGATCAAGGTGATATTTTCTTCCCCTTCATCCTGGGTTCATGTGATCTTATCAACAGGTTCAATGGCAAACAAACATTAGGGAAACATTTTGGTGGGCCAATAAGGTTTTTAATGGTGGGACATTCAATAACCACTGTTTCCAATAGTATGGTCCACCTGAGATTTGATTCTGCTTTATTTTTGGGTTCATATCCTAAAATAATCTTGCAAAACGAATGGACAGCGTGGATATATAATTCGAACATCAAGGTGGGCCTCATGGTAAGGGCTGCATCGTCTTGAAGGCTCACCTAATCTGCTCCGTCAGTTCGATGCCACGAATGGATGGACAATGGAAATTCGGGCCATAGATGATAGGATCACGTTTTCTGATCAACTTCGCTTTTTCATTGGGGCCACTAAATGAATGGTTTTGATCATTTGATCTGAGCACATGTGCGGCTGTCCATGTGGCTGTGTGAAATGATCAGAATGAAGGGCCTAGGATGGAGGTGGATTGCCTACGGCTGGGAAACTAGCTAGGACCCACCATGGTGTTTATGCAAAATCCACCTGTCCATCCATTTGGGCTAAAAATAAAGTAAATCCAAAACCAAAGTAGGCCACAACACAGGAAAATATCGAGCATGAGCATTCCTAAATCTGGTAGAATCCTTAGCTCTGCCTTAGATCTGCCTCATTTTTAAGCCCCTATCGTAACATGTAAGGGTCCATTTGGATACCACATAATAAGTTATTTTTTTCTATTTACAGTAGTAGATAAGTAACTTATTTGAAATAAGTAAGTTTTGCTTATGATTGCTTATAATTAACTTTTTTATTTAAAGTTAATCACTCTACTTTAATAATTAGAAATCAGGATAAGTTACTTAGACTTAAGTAGCTTATCTTAAGTAACTTACCATCCGAACGCCCCCATGAGATGATTCAACTAAAGCAATGGATGGGGTGGATTTCTCACAAACATCATGGTGGGGGCCTAGCTAGCTTCTAGTTGAAGGAGTTCTGTAATAGGCCTGGCCTCACCCAACATTGTGGGCCCACCTTAATGCATGTATTGGATGGGAGTGAATTAGGTGAGACCCCAAATCCACCGAGGTGGGTGGGACCCTAACTGTGGGGCTCACAGTGATATATGTGTCTTAAATCCATTGCCATACAACCATTTTGAAAGCTCACTTTAGGGTATGATACCAAAAATGAAGCTGACTCAAATCTTATGTGGACCACACCACAGAAACAGTCGTGATTGAATCTCTACCATTGAAAACTTCATGGATTTTCAATGGATTCCACCAGAATATTTATTTTCCATCCAACCTGTTGATAAGGTCACAAACAGCTGAATGAAGAGACCACATAAATATCATCATGATCCAAAGCTTTTGTGGCCCACAGGAAGCTTTTAATGGTCAATCACCACTGTTTCCTATACTATGGCCCATCTGGAATTTGGAACTGCTTCATTTTTTGGATAGTGCCCTAAAATGGTCTTTAAATGCGGATGTATGGTGTGTATGTAGTCACATACATCACAGTGGCCCCACAGTCAGGGTCCCACCCACCTTGGTGGATCCGAGGTCTCACCTAATCCGCTCCGTATTGGATATCCATGCTGTCTATCCACTTTGCCAGCTCATTGAAGGGGTATGAGCCCAAAATTGGAGTAGGCCAAATCTCAGTAACCCACCATTAAAAACGTTTTAGGGCTCACCATAATGCTCACCTAATGTTTATTTATCATCCAACCTGTTGACAAGGTCACATGGACTTAGACGAAGGGTCAAAAAAACAAATATAAGCTTGACCCAAAACTTTTATGGCTCATGGGACGTTTTTAATGGGTCAATCATAACTTTTTCTTGTCGTGTGGTCCACCTTAGATTTGGATTGCTTCATTTTTTCTTTTCTTTTTTCTTTTTTTGGCTCATGTTGTAAATGGACTAGCAAAACAGGTGGATGGCCTAGATATACAATGCATACATCAAGGTTGGCCTCATGGTCAGGCCTCCCTGTCTTGGGTGGGGCCTGAGCTCATCTAATCCGCTCCCATGGTAAGGCAGATGTGGATTCAGAGTAAACTCTGTGGGGCTAACATGATTTATCTATCATTTTCTATGGCATCTATCCATTTCTCATTTTAGGGCATGAGTGCAAAATTAAAGCATATCTAAAATTCAAGTAGACCACAACATAATAAACAGCAGAGAGAATGGCGTAGATAATTGAAATCTTCTTAGGGCCAATGTTTAACTGTGATCCTGACTTGTTGGGAAGGTCACACAGACTGACCTGGATGAAGGGAAAACAGAAATATAAGCTTTATCTATAACTTGTGGCCCCAAAAAGTTTTCAATGCTAAGCATTCAATCCCTTACTGTTTTCTCTAGTGTGGTCCACCTGAGTTTTGGGTATGCTTCAATTTTGACATCATACCCTCATATGAGATAGAAAAATGACTAGACAACATATGTAAAATATACAAATTAGGGTGGGACCCATAGAATCCTTACACCATGTAGCTACGTGGTGTTGGGTTCACCATGCAAACCCGCATTCGTCCATGGACCTAAAGCCTACCCAATGGACGCTCCAACCAATCATCATCTCTATTAGGGCCTGTTTGGATACCACCAAATAAGTTGTTTTTCTTATTGATGGCAGCAGTTAATTAACTTATTTGAGATAAGTTAGTTTGGTTAATAAATAATTATCATTACTTATTTGCTGAAAATAAGTTAAGTATTTCAGTAAAAGTGGTGCTAAAACAAGAGGTGCTAGTCCATAGCTGTAAAAGTGCTGATTTATGTGGCAACCGCTGGCCTCGTTGACCATCCAGCTTGTTGGGCCCACTCCAATATATTTGATCTGCATCATTCATTAGGTTTAGATGTGAGCGGGGCTAACATGTGAGGCAAATCTAAACCTCAGGTGAACCCTACATCAAGAAGCAACAATGATAATGATGGCACCGTTGAAACCTCCCTGGCCCAGCATGATGTGTTTTACTCATACCATTCATCTGTTTTTTCCAACTAGTTTTGAGTGGCTCACTAGGTAGTGGGACCACATGCTGTGCGCATGAAATCCACACCATCCACTCTTGTTGGTCCATCCCAAAAATGAAACAGAATCCAATCTCAAATAGACTGCACCTTAGGAAACAGTGGTCATTGACGCCCACCATTAGTCGGCCCTAATGATGAGTGGCCCATATCCAAAGCAGGCCCTGCAAGATGGACGATCCACATTAGAGGTGGGCCCCAAATTTGGGACAATCCACATTAAAGGTGGCTCCACATGATGGCCAGTGGATATTGATAGTGGGCCCACTTGATAGATGACCAACATCAAAGGTGGGCCCTACATAAAGAATGGTGCAAATGGCCCACATCCAAGGTGGGCCCCACATGATGTACTGCCTACATCAAAGGTGGGGCCCACACAATGAACAATCCACACCAAAGGTTGGCCCAAATGATGGATGGTGGATGTGGTGGGACCAAACAACTTGAGGAATAATGTTGGAAACAAACATATTTTTCTAGTTTTTGGTTGATAAACATGTTGTTTACCAAACATGCTTGTTAATTAAGTAGAAACCAAGATAAGTTACTTATCTATAAGTAACTTACAATCCAAACGAGCCCTTGGAGTCTCTATTGCATGCAACAATGATCTGATCGAGAAGTAGGCCCCACCTTAGACGGGGTGACAGGCCAAAGATCTTTGACTGTCCAAGAGACAATGAAGGACATTAAAAAAAAAAACTGTGAAATCAGCCATACCTATAATTCAAATGAGCCACATAATTAAAAATAGTATACATAACAATGCTCACCCTCCTAACTGTTTCCCTTGGCGTGGCACACCTGAAGAGTAGATGTGTCTGATTTTTGGGCTCTATGCCTAAATATTAGTGCGGTATTTAATGGATAGAGTGGAATTTATATAATCACCGTGGTGGTCCCTGTAAGATCAAGGTTGGACGTCTCTTGCAACTATTTCATTTGGCGTGGCCCACCTGAATTAAAGATCAATCTGATTATTTCTCCATGAGCCTAACATGGGATTGTAAATCTAGTGGTTGGAGTAGATCTTACATGCACATCACGGCGGGCCCCATAAAAAATCAACGATGCTGTGCACGTGAATGTTGCCATTTTTTTAGCATTCCTAGGATGCGGATTGCATGCTGACACTGAGGAAAGCAACTGCCTACTGGACGGTACTTTGTGGCCCCACCATCGTGTATGTGTTTTATCCATGCCGTCCATCCATTCTGCTAATCATGTTAGGTCATGAGCCAAAAAAATGATGTAGATCAAAATCTCAGGTGGACCACATCACATGAGACATTCAACGCCCACCATTAAAAACTTCTCAGGGGCTACAAAAGTTTTGGATCAAGCTGATATTTGTTGGATGGAAAATAAATATTACAGTGAGCCATAGGAAGTTTTTAATGGTGGGTGTTCAATCACCACTGTTTTCCTTTGGTGCAGCCCACTCGAGTTCTGGATTTTCATATTTTTTGTCCCATGTCCTAACATGGTCCGGAAAAACAGATGGACAGGGTGGATTTCCCACAAACATAACGGTGGGCCCCACCTAGCTTCCCGTCGCAGGAAGTTCCCTCGTATCAATTGGTCCACGAAAATCGCCCTCAGGACAATCATACCTGTTGCTCCATTAAAGCAGCCCGCAGGACCACCATCTGTCTATTAAAGCATCCGAGACATTCTCATCCTTCCATGAGATGTTAGTGGAGGGGCCAGCTGATTCGGTGGTCCCCGTTCTAAAGTAATCCCGATCTTATGAAAACTCTGTTAGAATGAATCCGGATCCTCTGTTCGCTCCAAGCAGAGAAACGGGCGGGGATTTCCTGCGAAAGCCTTGCGCAGGAATTTCCTGCGCAGGGAACCACGGTGGGGCACACAGTGATGTTTTTTTATCAATCCACCCCGTCCATCCGTTTTAGGAGCTCATTTTAGGACATAAAAGCAAAAATGAACGGGATTCAAGACTCAAGTGGGCGTCACTAAAGGAAAAGATGGGTAGGTAAATTACTACCGTTGAAACCTCCCTGGGTCCAGAGTGATGTTTATATGACATCCATACCGTTCATAACGTCACTACTACTGGGATGAACTGGAAAAAAGAAATATTATCCTGATTCGAAACTCCTGTGGGTCCACAAATATTTCAACTGTGGACGTTCAAATCTCACGTTTTCGGCCCACTTGAGTCTTGGATCCGGTTCATTTTTGTTTTAATATCCTAAAATGAGCTCCCAATACGGATGCATGGGGTGGATTTATTAAAAAAATTCACTGTGTGCCCCACCATGGTTCCCGGCGCAGGAAATTCCTACGCAAGGCTTTCGCAGGAAATCCGTGTACCAGAGAAACCCTGATTCGAGCTTTTTTTTATTGGACCACGTCGTCATAGAGGTCTGCAACCCTGTGTCCCAGAGAAACCCTGCTTGGAGCTTTTTTTTATTGGACCACGTCGTCATAGAGGTCTACAACCCTATCACATCCTCACTACAACCTGGTCACACCTCAGCACAACCTGATCATACTGACATCATGCAGTGTGATGTGATCCGGACTCAGAATTGTAAGTGGCCTCATGTGCTCAAAATAGAGAGAGTCCACGTTAGAATTGTTTCTTTGAGTTGTCTTTTCTATGAAAGATGGTATATGCTATAATTTTTTCTTACCATAAAAAAAATAAATTAAAGAAGAAAACAAACCCTAGCTTATATGGATAATAATAAATCTTAGCTTATATGATGCAAGGTTCTAGGGCCCTTTGAATTTAAGCCAAGCTTTAGTTGAGATTAGTTTTGCTGGCACAAGATATTCAAGTCAAGTGGTAGACTGAGTAAAGATGACCTCATTTCAACATTGAGGTCTTGGTATCGATTCCCAACATGGGGGTGGCTAAGCAGTGTGACTAACAGTGGGGTATGTCCTAACCCATAATAAAATTAAAAAAAAAAAAAAAAGAAGTCTAACTTGTTGAAATTGGTCGGTTAATCCAAATTTAAATAAGTATATATGTGTATGTTAGGAATTGTTTTCATTGTCATTTACAAGATATTCTCATAGTGTTTTTATAGCATTGCTACATCTGCGAAAAAGACAAAATAGCACACAGTCCAAAAGCTATAATTATCTGAATCCATGTTACACTTCCGATAATAGTCTTTGATTCTAAAGTAAAATATAAATAGAAGCATGTGCCCCATAAATAAATGAGTGCAAAATAGGATACTGAGATGGTCCACATGCACAAGGGGATGATGAGGCTGTATTAGTTGAGGTCCCATCTATTTGTTTTATACACCACCATACCCGAAAGAACAAAATGGCTCGCACCGCAAGCCAAATGACATAAACAGTGTGGCCCACCTGATGGAAAGATCGGTCTCACACAAGGAGAGGTATGGTGGAGATTGCAGAAAATTGAATTCCGAATGGAATTGTAAAACACCGACATTTACCCACCGACCAATGCATCCATTCAATAAACAAAATTACTTTCTGTCCCTACTATGCACCGATGATCTCACAGTACGTCCATACCGTTTCTGACCACACACAATGACTGGTTAGGAAAAACCCCAGCCCTCGTCGCAGAACGATGGGTGTGACCACAATATCTAGCTGCAGCTAGTAAAATCCCTGCAGAATAAACTGTGGAGAGAGATGCTGAGGGACGTAGAGTGAGGAGAGATTAAGGGGTGATTATGATTAATAATGTAGTCCAACATGGTGCCCCGATGAGGAATCTGGGCCTCTAGTCAGGTGAAGGACACCATGAACATGCCTTCATCCAAAAACCAAAGAGTTCTTGTCAAGTGGGCCACACGTGTCAACCTTATTTTTCCTAAACATTCATTCTTACACTTGGGATAAGGCTTAGATGACGATGACAATGATTCATTTTTCATTTGCACACATGGGCTACCTGATGTGCAGACGGGCCCAATTGTTGCACCAAGCATGTTCATGGTAGTCCTCATCTAATGAATGGACAGGATCTCTCATGTGTTCCTCATTGGCCTATGAGATATGAATAGCTCCAATCCCTCCTCACGGGAATTGCCTCAGCACTTCTCTGAATGATGTTTCACATACAGAAATGGGCACTGCACTGCTGCAAATGACTCCAACAGCAATGTAGCTAAACAAGCAATCTAAAAGAGATTCAAACAGCATGGTAGCTTCATGAACATTCTATGTACATGTGTTATATGTAATAGTACACAAGTACTAATGAAAAAGAATAAGGAGACCGAAAGTAAATCATTCTCCATCTCAATAGGATACCTCGTAAGAATCCTCAGACGCTTCAGAGCTCTCATATGCTGCTTCATAACGTTCAGAGGTTTCACCAGAAACTACATTCTCTACCGTTTGAACAAACTGAATCAAGTAATGCACTCCGTTGATCACATCATACACCATCAATCCTATCCGTCCTCCAACCCAACTGCCCAAATGGCTTCCCACAAGATAACCCACTCTCCCAAGTCTCTGTTCCCCTTGGAAACCTCCAGCATAGGCCCCAAACAAGGTTCCTGTGCCTCTTAGGAATCCTTCTGTCATTGTACCCCCATAATATATAGCTTCAAAGAAGTCCCACCCTGACGAAATAATAGGCCCAATGATGCGTTTGGCTTGTCGGGATGCTAGCTTTGCAGCTTTAGCTCCGACTTTCTGTGCTTGCTTTGCTGCGGCACTGGCACCAAGCCCTTCTGACAATGCTTCAGTCAGGGCAACCTCAATAGCTTTATGTCTTACTCTCTCAACGTGGGCAGATCTGATATTGTAGAAATAGAGCTTGACACCCTCCTTAACTACACATGCCAGACTTCCTGAGCCCATGTCGAAGCAGTTTAAAAATGTGAACTTCCCACTTTGAGACGACGCCTCCTCTCCAACCAGCTCTCTGCATTTTTCAGCTGCATAGGAAATGTTGTACATACGGCAAATGAATCACAGTGGCATTGATATAGGTAAAGAGACTGGCCTATTGCTTTTTAGCATGTCATAAAAAATCACATTATCTACACACATAATGACAACAACTTGATGAATTCCTCGTCTTGGTCTTCCCTTTGCAAGGGAGGTATTTTACCTGGTCTGTTCCAGTGTTTTAAATAGCGAATAGTGTGCAGCGAAGCATTCATTTCTCTAAAGCATGAAGCTCATGTAGCTTACACTTATAGATTTTTAGTTAAGGTTGTGCTTGGTTGTGCCAAATATCATGGAATTTCATGATATTTTGCACCAAACTAGTCTGATTAATAATGAAATTTAATGATTGCTGCAACTAAACACAGCCTAAAATAATAGGAAAAATCGGCAAAGATTAAAAATAAAGGTAAAGAAAGAGCAACCTAACTGATTTAATACCATTACTTATATTATTTTAGTAAAATCATTGAAAAAATAACTATTTTTATTAAGAATGAAAAATATAACAAATTCAATTAATTTTAATGTTTTAGTGAAAAATAAATTATAGTGTAAGCTTACAAAGTGCGTAACATAGGCTATGTAGCATGTAGCATAGGCTACAGGTGACTTAAGCTATTTTCATGAGCTACGTGGCATTATGGCTAAGTTATGCTATGTAGCGTAAGCTACATGCTATATAGTGAAGCTATTTAAAACGCTAGTCCCTTCACCTTTAGTATTTCTAATGATCTCAAGGTTCAAAATATCATCATCAGAGCATGTATCAGCTGACCCCAAAACCAATATGTGTCAGTACCTGTTGGTTGATACATGTGCGAATTTTGGTTAATTTAGTCCTTTATCACCGACACAGACAATTGTCTTTTTTCTCAAAATAACAGTACGTATCAGCTGGGATGATACAGAACATGTCAGCTGCTATCTTGAAACTTGATGGGTGCACCACCATATCCAAAAGCTTTCCCAAGTGGTTTCATCTATGGTGGTGAAAAGGTTCCAATAGCTTTCTCTGGCTGACAAGTTATAAACGACGCCGCTCTGCATCTCCACTGAATTCCAAAACATATCCAATAATGAGACCAAATATGAAGTCGCTTATCCCTGGGCGTGCAAAAGTGATAAACTGAACAAAATGTTGGCATGGGCATCAATTTGACTCTTACTATTGAACAACCAAAGACAATAGAGTCATGAAAAAACAATAACACAACCAGCGATTGAAGTATGTGACACAGATCACAAAAGACCCTGTAAATATTTCTTGTGGCTCATATAGCCTTGATCCTACATTCCATCAAGGGTCAACACATACTGAAGTCGATTGCTGCTTTGATAAAGAAATGTCAACCCAATGCTCATATTGCATCCACTCAATTGAACCTGAACTACCTCTGAATTCACTGATTGAATCGTGTCGGAAGACAGGAACAGTGGCGGACTGCTAATGATTTATTCGTCCATCATTCCGGGTTGGGTGGCCACGGATCAGTGGTGAGATGCAGGCTCTCCAATTGTAGTTCCTCATGGAAGATTTCTAGTCAAATCCAGTCTTTCTTTCTCACCAGGGTCCGTCTCTGCAGCCAGAAGTGGTGGGGCAACCAATCAAAGATTCTTTTTGTCATAAGCAAAGAAGATCTAGCTGTTGTCCCTTGGTCGTTGAAGGAGACACTTAAAATGTTCTCACTTTGGCTTTCATGAACTTCATGGCACCTTGGAAGCATGAACTCATTTTTAACGAGATAAAGGTTAAGGTGAATATGTTTCTAATTTCTTTTAGGCAAGTGTGAGGGAGGGCAATGCCTTGATAGATGTTTTCGCTAAGGTTTTTACTCTTAACACATCAGCCTATGAGTGTGTGTCTCCATCATCTGTTGTCCCTATGGATAGCTCTGTATTTTCCCTTCTTTTCTAATAAATTTGTCTCTTTTTTTAATAGTAATTTTTTGTCATTGCATAGAGAGAGAGAGAGAGAGAGAGAGAGAGAGAGAGAGAGAGAGAGAGAGAGAGAGAGAACCATTCTTCGAGTCTCTTTTTTTAATAATAAAATTTTGTCATTGCATAGAGAGAGAGAGAGGGAGAGAGAGAGAGAGAGAGAGAGAGAGAGAGAGAGAGAGAGAGAAGAACCATTCTTCTAGTCACGGCACCAGGAAGAGAGAACTTTTCAGTTTATCATAAAGAATTATTGACTTATATCATAGATTGATGGAGATTGTGGAGAATGAAGATTTTTTTTTTTTTTTTTGAGTGGTGTAACCTGAAGATATGTAGTATTATTTCTATAACTTATTTTGATTCGTTGAAATTGAAAATAGGAAAATTAACTTGGACAATATTTCCAAGAAAATTGGTGGAAATGAAACACTATTTCTGGTGTTTGTTTTCACCCCATTTTCCTACTAAGGAAGCTGGTTTAATTTTCCATTTTTATTGTTTGACAGCCCACCTTATTTCCACAGAAAATTAATGACGTTGTATTCACGTCAATAAATATCTGGAATCAATGGCCCATCTCTTACTGTCACGCGTGCGGTGATCGACTAATGGTGGGCCCCACAGTCAACTAATGGTGGGCCCAACATGAAAATGCACATGGTTGGGAGTTGGGATCAACTTATGGTGGCCTGTGCAAAAAAATTAGAAATAGACATAGTTCAGATCAACTAGCAATGGGCCCTACATGGTTAAGATCATCTAGCGGTGGGCTCCACAGGGAAATACACATGGCTATAATTGACTAACAATGGCTCCATGTGGCTAAGATACTTTAAAAATGAGCGCCATCCCATCCAGGAACACACATAAGTGGAATAATGATGGGCCCACATGGTTAAGATCATTTAGTGATGAGCTCATCTGGTAATACGCATGGTTAGGATCAACTAATGATGGGCCCAGCATGGAAATATACGTGGTTATCATCACTTAAATATGGGCCCCACATTGTTAAGATCATCTAATGATGGACACAAAAAGAAAATAAGATGGTTATGATTGACTAACGATGGGCCACATATGGTTACAATCACCAACTATGGGCCCCATGTGGAAAGACAACTGTTTAGGAGTGACTAATGACAAGCCATGCATAGTTAAGATCATCTCATTGTAGTCACACGTGAAAATATTAATGCTTAGGGTTGACTAAGGAAGGACCCATATGGTTAAAATCATCTAAATAGTGAAGGAGACAAAGTAGACTTGAGACGGTGAAGGAGAGGAAAATAATTTTAATCTCAAGTGAGAAATTGTATTTCTTAGGTTTTGACGAGGAAATTAAAATGAGCCATTTTCTTGGAAAATTGAAAAAATGGAAATTGATTTTCCATGGAATTTTGAAAAAAAAGAAGAAGAAGAAGAAAAGGAAATTTTATTTTCACGGAAAATTGATTACCGCTTTCAATTTCAATGAATCCAAACAGGCCGGTAATTTGGGCCATGTATTCATTTAGGCATTTCTGCAGTTTTATTATGATTTCTTTTGTAGATTTGCATCAAATATGTATTGTTCTTCACATATTGTTGAATCAATCTATACATTTACAACTCGTCCATATTTAGTCTCTTGTAGCATTTCTTTCACATGTGATGGTCCATCTAGTAGAAATTCCAATCATCATAGAGCAAACTTCTATCAATTTGCGATTTGCTTGCAAGGTTTGGGAAGGAATTTTCAATTAATTCAATGTCCACTGGCTTATGCCAGGTTTGATCGAACGCCTCTTTACAGCTTGGCACAGGGGAAGAGGAGGTATCCGAAGGTGAAAGGAATGGGACCTATCCCTTCTATCAGTTATATGGGCTATTTGGATGGAAAGAAATAGCTGGGCTTTTACGGATATTAGAAAGAAGGATTCGATGGTGCTTCAAGGTGCAATGAATTATGTAATTTCTTGGTTTAGCTTAGCTTCTCCATCTGAGATTCTTGTATCTTTTGCCACTGGATTTTTCTAATAAATTATCTTCATTGTTCAAAAAAAAAAAAAAAAACTATAAAAAAATATTCTTAAGCGATTAAAGATATGAAAATAATTATCAAAATTACCAAATAAGAGACTAAAATGAGGGTACTCTGCAAAACCTGGGGAGCTAGCTTGGGCGGAATGGTCGTCAGTGTGGATCTTGGGGTTGGTAAAAAATATTTAAATGAGAACTTTGAAGGCCAAATATTGATCTCAAGTGAACAGCCAATCGTAAAACTTTTGCCAATCTACCATCAAAGCCAAGCCTAACTTGATGGGAGAAGGGCTAATATGATGATAATTGAACATAAGATTCATAATGTGTTGATATCGATGCATCAAAAAATTATCTATTGATGTCGAGTTAAGACTATATATTTAACCAACTCATGACTTTGTGGAGATCTTTTTTGTAATTTCTAAGACCAATCATGAACATAGATGGCACCGATCCTAAAATTTGTGAGAAACAATCGTTATTTGGGATTACTATGAAACGCCACCTGTTTTTTCTTTGTTTGCATAATTAGACAAAACCAATCGAAGAAAAAAATAATCTTTAGATATCAGCACCCATACTTTGAGGGGTCTATTTATGTTACCACTTTCTGTCAAATCCAAGCAACGCAGGTTAGCTTATTTCTCAAAATGACAAAATTTAATAACTGTGGACCACAATCTGGACCATTCAAAAGCATGTGGACAGCGATCCCAACCATTCCAACATGGTGGATGGCCATATAGACCATTCAAAGGTAGATGGATGCTATCTAGACTGGTCAAATACACGGACAGTGAACTGGACTGTTCCAAGACAGTAGACAGTGATCTGGACCATTCCAAAGTAGGTGGACAGGGATCTAGATCGTTTCAAGACGATGGACAACAATATATGCAAAGATATAACCACGTCTTAGGGTTATTTTCATCATTTTCAGAAATAAGCTAATGTCGGTCGCTCGGATTTGACGGACAATGGAAAAATAAGTAGACCCCCTCAAAATATGGGTGGTGACATCTAAAGGGTCATTCAGATGCCTGTAAGAGGTATTGCAACTCCCCTCTTTATAGAGCTGGTGCACCTCTTCCCTACGATTCAGATTTCAAAAAAAGAACCATAGCACCTGTAAGTAAATTACAGAGGTGGTTTACTCATAAGAGTTTCAACACAGAGGTAATGGGTTTGAGTATCCATTGTGGTGTGTGTGGGTGTGGGGTGTATGTGTTAAAAAATTTATTAAAAAAAATGGTAAGAGAAAACACAGCTCTTTGTCATGTTTTCAAATGTAACTTCTCATCTATAAGGGATCATTTGGATGCCCAAAAGTTTTTAAGTTGTAAGTGACTTCCCCCAGCCTCATGAAGTTTCATGCCTCCCCTAAACACCACCTCTGCACGACTTAAAGTCACTTCCCACTTGCAATTCTTACCACTTAAAGGCATCCAAACGACCCCTAAATAAAATAAAATAAAAATTCACTTACAACTCATCCAACTTAGAGGCATCCAAACGATCCCTAAAGTAAAAAATGTTGGAAATATACCAAATAAAATAATTTGGACACCGAAAAAAATAAATAAAGAAAATATTTAATACAAATCAGGTTGAAGCACGTATCTAATACGCTGTCCTTAAAGAGTTATTTGCCCCCTCTTGTCTAAGATCGCTGACGGGCTACATGGCAAATCTCTTCCAGAATACGACAAGCATATTGGGTTCTGCGTGCAGCAATCATGAAGAAACCCCCGTAAGAACTCGTTCAACATAGTCCATTTGGTAGATTCTCGATTACAGTCCTGACCTTGCTTGGAAAATAGAAAAGAGTTCTCTACCAAATTTATAAACTCACTGAGTCAGAATTCTGATTTGACTCGCTGAGTTGGATGCCAAGGTAACTCACTGAGTCTTGGGTTGATTTGACTCACTGAGTCGGATGCTGAACCATTTAGAAGATATGGAAAGAAGAGGAGACATGTTTTCTGCTGTTGTTGTTGTGATCCCAGCAAACCTTACTTACATAGGCACTTGGGGTTAGGAGTTATGGTTCAGGTCATAAATAATATGACCGTTTTCTAGCCGTTGGAAACTAGTCGTTTATGGCCGTTTCTGACCGTTAGAAACTAGCCGTTTATAGCCATTTCTGACCGTTATTAGAAACTAGCCGTTAGTGACCATTTTTTACCGTTACATGCAACCAATGGTTGCAATAATCATAACTATTGCATGCTAGCCGTTTTGCATGGTTATGACCGTTGCAAGACTGTTTCATGCACAACAGTCATCTATGTAGCAGTAAAAAACCTCAACCTTATAAAAGACTCTCAATCACATTCGGTAGTCTCTTTCTACCTTCACACCACGACTCACAGTCTGTGCGAAGTGCAAAGTGCGCCAATTAGAGCCACTACAGCCACGACCACGACCACTACCACAACCACGTCCTTACCCTCGCCCTCCGCACTGGAGCATGCAGGCCTCCATTCTCACTTAATTTTATCCAAGTAGTAAGGTACACAAACCCCCCACTAATAAACTCTTTTCTTTTTATTTTTATTTTTTTTTAAAATGTGGGACTAAAAATATTTTTCTTTTCAAATTATTTAAAAAACTTTTTATTATTATTACTATTATTATTTTATTAAGAACCAAAAAACACAACAATCCTCTACTTGGTTTTAAATAAAATTTGAAAACATCTGTCAGACTTAGATACAGCTCTTATGCATAGAAAAATATATCTTTCGATTTGAATCTCCCCTTAGTGTAAGTATTTTAAAATTCTATTGAAATCCTTGGTAGCCGCAGCTTTGAATCAGGTATTCCATAGTGACAGAATTTTAGATACCACACACATAATCGTATCTGTGTTATATGAGTTACATTATATATCTTGCTTAGCACATTTAATGGCCATATGCTTATCCTGTTTTATGAACGATCTCGAGAGAAACTCTAACTCTCATGAGAGGCGGCACTACCTCTACGTTCATATAGGTGAGGTCCTTCCAGTGTCCCTGTTACTCAGTATTCTAAATAGCGATTAGCGTGTAGCATACCCTTCACCCCTCTGAAGTGTGAGGCGTAAGCTACATGGCAGTGTAGCGTAAGCTACATACTACTTAGATTTTTAATCTAGGTTGCACCAAATTAGATGATTAGTAATAAAATTTGACAAAATTTCATAACATGCTAGATAAAAGTGATTAAATATAAAAGTGAAGAAAGAGCAACAAAACTTATTTAAAACTATTTCTCATATTATTTTACTAAAAGCATTGAAAAGACTAACTAATTTTCATTGAAATAGAAAAATGTAACAAATCATTAAAAACATTATTGATTTTAATATTATAGTGAAAAATGACTCGTAATGTGAGCTATATAGCGTGTAGTGTATCCAAATTAATCATGGAGTGTAGGCTACACGCAACTTAAGCTATTTTCATGAGCTACGTAGCGTTTAGGCTAAGCTACGCTACGTAGCGTAAGCTACACGCTATATAGCGTAGCTATTTAAAACACTGCTGTTACTATTAAGACACTTGTCTTTTAGACTGAATTTTATTAAGAGTTCTAAGACTCAACCTTTATCTGTAACAACCAGCACTTATCATCCTGGATAAGGCTATCTTTTTATTTTAGTGCTGAAACTTTCCACATATCAATGACTTGTTTTTACCCATTGAACCCAGATTTAGAAATTTTCTAATTTTGGGTTGGGTTTCCATCACAGGTGGAACTTTGGTTGAAGAGTTTCAACCCCATTCCTCTAGATGTTGTCCTTACTCCTCTCTCGTTAGAGGTTTAGTATAAGGATCAGTAAAGTTATTACTTGACTTCACAAATGAAATCGCAATGATTCCATCTTGAATCAATTGTCTTACATAATTATGTCTCAAACTGATGTGTCTAGGACTTTTCATTATATGCACCGCTGTAAGCTCTTACTAGAATGGCTTCACTATCACAATGAAGTGAAACAGCCGATATAAGCTTCGCACAAAATGAGATTTCTAACAAAAGATCCATTAACCACTCAGCCTCTTTATCAGTTGCAGCCAAAGTTATGAACTTAGACTCCATAGTCGAATAAGTTATGCAAGTTTGTTTCTTGGGTCCCCAAAAAATAGTTGCACCTCCCAAGGTGAGTTCCCACCCTGTTGTGGACTTGTTGTCCCCTGCACTCGATATCCAACTCGCATCAGTATATCATTCTAACACGGCTGAAAACTCTGAGTAGAATAACCCTAGTTCTTTGGTTTCTTTTAGATAACCTAGAACTCTACCAATTGCCTTTCAGTGTTCTACACTGAGTTTACTGGCAAACCTATTTAACTTACTCACTAAGCATGCGATATACGATCTTGTGCATTGCATAGCATACATAAGACTGCTTATAGCACTAGCATACTCTAGTTGTGCAACTACTGTCCCATCATTTTTTCTTTAATTATATACTTGGATCAAATAGGGTTTTTGTCATTTTGATTTTTACGTGATTAAATTTGTTCAGTATCTTCTCAATGTAATGAGATTAACACAGCACATAACCCCCACAATGTTTTTAACTTTGATACCTAGTATGATATCCACTTGTCAAGATCCTTCATTTTGAAAATGGAGGGGAAAAACCTCTTTATTTCTGTTACACCTTTCATTGTATAGCTGATAACATGTTATTTACATATAATAATTACCCACCTTGGAGTATATGCATTTTATTCGCTATGTTATGCATGAAACCATAAGATAACACTTCTAAATCAAAATTTCCATGCTACTATATAGGCAGTTTGTTTTAATCCATATAGAGATTTAATCAGTCTATATATTTTATTTTCATTTCCTGACAGAACTAATCCTTTTGGTTGCTCCAATTATTCCTCCTTATTGAGGTCACCATTTAGGAATGCTGTCTTTACATTCATTTGATCAATGTGAAGATGATATATGGATGTTAATGTGAATAATATTTTAATCGATGTTTTCTAGCTACTGGTGAATGCGTCAAAACAATCGATTCATTCTTTCTGACAGAATCTCTTGGCTATTAATCTAACCTTAAAGGTTTATATCACACCATCGGTATGGTATTGTCTCTCTTAAATACTCACTTACACCCTATAGGTTGGATTTATCAATTTCATGTTTGATTTTACATGATTGAGTACATCTCATTATTAATGGCCTCTTTCCAAAAAACGGGGTCACATGAAGACATAGCTTCACTAAAGGTTTTAAGTTGATATTCTATAGTCAAAACTATAGGTTTTCCTAATAACCTTCTTTCTATCACCATTATCTAGAAAAACAAGAGACGTTGAGAGTTTATCTATTAGGATCAATAATCTTTTCTACCATTGTTCTCTGGCTCTTACGAGGTTTACTGGAGATTCAACTTCTTGTTGAGTTCCCTCTATAGTTTCATTACCAGGAGTTAGGATCTCAGTATCCTTTGTCTCCATGGATAACGAGTTCTCAAAGAACTTTACACCTTTATATTCTATGATCACATTTGATTCTAAGTTTAATAATCTATAAGCTTTACTGTTTTGTGCATACCTCACAAAGGCACACTCAACAGCTCTAGGTCCCAACTTATTTCTTCTAGGGTTAGGTGTTCTACAATCACAAGACACCCCCACACTCTAAGATACCTTAGATTTGGTTTTCTACATTTTCATGTCTCATATGGAGAGGTTTTTATTAAATGGAATCCTATTTATCTCCAAGATAATCTCTCAATATTTTAGAATAGTTCTGTAGTCATTTTAGATCTTATGCACACCTCACATTTGTTATTCTCACTTTCATTACAAAAGATTAAGTTTTTTTAGTCATAAGTCTTATGGTACTATAACCTACATGCGTTGATTTATCATGCCACAAACATACTGACTCAACTATTTAAGAATGAACTTTTATTTAGTGAGAATTTGTTTATCCCATCACAAGTATATTTCTTTATGACAAATTCTCATTCCTGGACAGGATTAGCTTTCCAGACTTGTACACAACCCTTATCCCGATTTTATCCCAAGGATCCTCAGAAACCAAGTTTCTTCTCATATTTAGGATGTGCAACACATTGGTCAGGATTACCTTCTTTTCAGATGTAAACTTAAGTTCTACGGTTCATTTGCGGACGACATTCGATCGACCTTTATTACCCATTTGAGTCTTTTGACCGTTGGTTACATCTTCATAGGTTTTGAAGGAAGATCTGTCCTAGCATATATGGTCTGTGACAGTTGTACCACACCATCCAACCGGGAATTCTCCCTGAACCATGTTCACTTAAGTGATCATTGTTATAATGTCATCCTCTACTGCACTACTCTCGGATTTCTTGAGGTCTCTATAAACTTAAGCGATGTGCCTGATCTTACCTCAGACAAAACATGGGCCCTTTGGGTTTACCATTCTTTTCCTTTTTGGGATTTTTAAAATTTCCTATTATCCATGTTGGGTTATAGGCATTTGTCTTTCTTGGAGCTCTTAGTTCTAAGAAGGCATGTCTACTGCATTTACCTTGGATGAGGAGGTTCTCATTTGTTTTGATTTTCTTGTCTCGACTATGAGATTTCTCTTTATTCTCTGGTGTTTCTGGATTTGTTCCAGTATATAATCCTTGGTCATACGCAGTAATTTCTTCTTATGGTCTTTCCACATCAAAAGATAGTTTTGGTAACAATATCCTCAACTTTTGGTAACAATATCCTCAACTTGGAAAGATTCAGGAATATCTATCCTTAAGCCCTTTATTTTATTTACTATCAACTGCAACTCTAATATTTGAGGTAGCAGTGGTTAATTATCTACCATAGTGAATTAGAAGTACCTAGCTTTGTAGGAATTTCTTCGTTCTTTCTTCTTCGGCCTTGTATTGAATTCCAGTGTGTTTTAGGTATCTGTCGTCGTTTCTGTATACAAGTAATACAGACAATCGTTGAAGATGTAAACACAACACAACAGTTCATCTTCAGCTTTGTTTGTTCATCTATACAAGTCTTTGTGACTGCGACTTGTTTGGTGGTGTCATAGCTTCATGTAGTGGCTTTAGGTTAAGATCTTTAGATGTAGTAGATCCTTACTACTGTCAGAAGAAACTTCAAGTCTGAAGTTGGTGTTATCGAACTGGTTGAGACAGATCTTGATTCATCAGCTTGATTGATACAACACTTTCGGTATCCAACAAATAACTCTTTAAGATTGTTGGAAATATACCAAATAAAATAATTAAGACACCGAAAAATAAAATAAAGAAAAATATTTAATACAAATCAGGTTGAAGCACGTATCTGATACGCTGTCCTTAAAGAGTTATTTGCCCCCTCTTATCTAAAATCGCTGACGGGCTACATGGCAAATCTCTTCCAGAATACGACAAGCCTATTGGGTTCTGCGTGCAGCAATCACGAAGAAACCCCTGTACGAACTCATTCAACACAGTCCATCTAGTAGATTCTCGATTATAGTCCTAACCTTGCTTGGAAAAATAGAAAAGAGTTCTCCACCAAATTTATAAACTCACTGAGTCAGAATTCTGATTCGACTCACTGAGTTGGATACCAAGGTAACTCACTGAGTCTTGGGCTGATTTAACTCATTGAGTCGGATGCTGAACCATTTAGGAGATATGGAAAGAAGAGGAGACATGTTTTTTGTTGTTATTGTTATGATCCCAGCAAGCCTTGCTTATATAGGCACTTGGGGCTAGGAGTTATGGCTCAGGTCATAAATAATATGACCGTTTTCTAGCCGTTGGAAACTAGCCGTTTATGGCCATTTCTGACCGTTATTAGAAACTAGCCGTTAGTGACCGTTTCTGACCGTTACATGCAACCAATGGTTGCAATAATCATAACTATTGCATGCTAGCCATTTTGCATGGTTATGACCGTTGCAAGACTGTTTCATGCACAAAGGTCATCTATGTAACAGTCAAAAACCTCAACCTTATAAAAGGCTCTCAATTACATTCGGTAGTCTCTTTCTACCTTCACACCACAACTCACAGTCTGTGTGAAGTGCAAAGTGCGCCAATTAGTGCCACTACAGCCACAACCACGACCACAACCACAACCACAACCACGTCCTCCCCCTCGCCCTCGCCCTCCGCACTGGAGAGCACACATGCCTCCATTCTCACTTAGTTTTATCGAAGTAGTAAGGTACACAAACCCCCACTAATAAACTCTTTTCTTTTCTTTTTTCTTTTTCTTTTTTCTTTTTCTTTTTTCAAGCAATGTGGGACTAAAAATATTTTTCTTTTCAAATTATTTTGAATTTTTTTATTATTATTACTATTATAATTTTATGAAAAACCAAAAAACACAACAAAAAAGTCTCAGGGTAGTTCTGTCTAATTAAGCCAAAAAACGGGTAGCATTGTGTAAAAATCCCTTCTTGCTTTATGTGTAGATTTGTGAATTGGAAGTGAGAGCAAGCTCTAATCAGATCCATCTCCTAACCTCGCGGGTCGGGCCTATATAGACCCGGCCCAGTCGCATCCTAGCAAGAAGAACCCAAATCGTGCAGTTCATAGTATCAAAACATTCAACAGTAATTACCAAAATCGTCGAGAATTTCATTCGAATCGAAGAACACTAAACAAACGAGAGAGAGAGAGAGAGAGAGAGAGAGAGAGGAGTTGGATGTAGAGTACCTGTAATGCTGAGGGCGATAAGGCCAGCGACGAAGATCGCCAGCTGAACTCTCCTCTTCTGTAAATCCAGCATTTTTCTCTTTCTGCAAAACCCTAACCCTGATTTCGGAGTCTTTCCGTATTTGCTTGGAATTAGAAAAGGGTTCGAAGGGAAGACGAAACTTCGTCTTCGTCTTCGGAGAAAGGTCTTGCTTTTGGTTATTAGAAGAAGAGAAGAACATGAAAAGAGATATGAAGACCAACCTCGGTGGTGTGTTGACGTCACCTAATTAACTGGGCCCCACTATGACTTATGTGTTATATCCACACCGTCCATATATTTTGGGAGATCATTTTATGGCATGGGCCGAAAAACAAGGCAGATCCAAAGCTCAAGTGAGCCACACCACATAAAGCACGTGGATTGAACACCTGCCATTGAAGATTTCTTGTGGGCCGCAGAAATTTTGGCTCAAGCTGATATCTGTGTTTTCCCTTCATCCATGTCTGGTGTGACCTTATAAACAGTTTGAAACCCGATGAAGGTTTCAACGGTGGGTGTTATTGTCCCCACTTCTTTCTATGATAGGTTCCCCTTGAGCTTTGGATCTGTCTCATTCTTCTTTTTTTTTTTGCCCATGAACTCCAAAAATGGACGGACGGTTAACACATATATCATGGTGGGGCCCAGTTAATTTGGTGACGTCAACACGTTAACACATACATCATGGTGGAGCCCAGTTAGTTTGGTGACGTCAACACGTTAACACATACATCATGGTGGAGCCCAGTTAATTTGGTGACGTCAACACGGACGCGGAGTATCTACTGACGACTTCAGCACCCAGCTCGCTGCTGAAGTGAGGCTGCGAACTTCTGTGGGCCGCACCATGATGTATGCTTTGTATCCACACCTTCCATCTATTTGTAGAGATCATTTTAGAACATGAGACAGAGAATGATACAGATCTAAATCTCAAGTGGACCCCACCACAGAAAACAGTGTGGACAGTGATTCCACCGTTGAAATCTTCCAAGGTCCCACTATGATGATGTTTATTTGTGATCCAACCTGTTCATAAGTTCACAAAGACATGGAAGAAGGGAAAACACAAATATAAGCTTGATCAAAAACTTCTGTGGCCCTGGAGAAGTTTTTAATGGTAAGCGTTCAATCACCACTGTTTTCTGTGGTGGACCCCACTTGCGAATTGGATCTGCTTCATTTTTTTTCTCATTCCCTAAAATGATCTCTCCAAATGGATGGACGGTGTGGATACAACAAATACATCATGGTGGGGGCCAGAGAACTTGGTGACGTCACTCCAGTAGCGAAATACCTAATGAAGTAGTCAGTGGTGAATCAGCGTCCCCGCAACACACCACTGAGGTCGGTGGTGCGTGGTACACGACGCAATCCGCCTCTACTCTGGTAGAGTATAATGATTAATACACGTGCATTAAGAAGACAGTTAAAGATATTAAATCATCCAAATCGTGAATATTTTCTTTAAATATATCACAAAATAAGAGATTTTCACTGATTTGATTATGGAAATATCCAGTTGATGTACATATTATCAGACGGTTAAAGTGATATGACCCGTCCATCTGAATTCAGAAAATGAGTCTCCACAAATCGAAGATCTAGGCTGTTTAAGACGATTGATCTTGGGTTGATGATCTATCTACCGTCAGTAAAGGAATCTGGACAATTTTTTTTAAGTTAACTTATGAGACGTGTACGATGTATGAATGCCAGCGTATGAACCACCATAGTCTGTCAGAGTATCAAATAACTGCTGCTTCTTGAAGAGGTAATTTGCTTCTAGATGAGGACTGCTGGCGGCCGCGGATTCAGTCAGGCCGGGACCTGGCGGGCGCGGATTGCCTGCGAAAGCCTTTCGCAGGCATCTCCTGCGCAAGGAATCTGGGTGGGGCCCACCGTGAGATTTGTGAGAAATCTACTCCGTCCGACCGTTTTTTGAGATCATTTTAGGCGTTGCAACCAAATTTGAACCGGATCCAAGACTTAAGTGGGCCAAAAACATGACGATTGAACTTCCACAGTTGAAATATTCGTGGGGCCACAGAAGTTTCAAATCAGGATAATATTTGTGTTTTCAGTTCATCCTAGTAGGAATGACATTATGAACGGTATGGATGGCATATAAACATCACTGTGGACCCCATAGAGGTTTCAACGGTAAGAATTTCCCTACACACCTTTTGCTTTATTGCGGCCCACTTGAGTTTTGGATACCGTTCAATTTTGGTCGCAATGCCTAAAATGATCTCACAAAACGGTTGGACGGAATAGATTTCTCACAAACCTCATGGTGGGCCCCACCCAGATTCTTTGCGCAGGAGATGGCCTTTCGCAGGCAATCCGCGCCCCTGGCCGAGTGGGCGCGGCTTGGGTGAGACCCTGCAACCACCAATATGGGTGGGACCCTGACCGTCGGAACCCACCTTGATGTATGAATTGTATATCCATTCCGTTCATCTTATTTTATAGCTTATTTTAAGCAATGGTACCAAAAACGAAGGAGATACAATTTCAGGTGGATCACACCATAAGAAACAGTGGTTAATGACCATTAAAAACCTTTTGTGGACCACAAAAGTTTTCTATCAACCTGATATTTGTTTTTTCTCTTTTATTCTGGCACTGCGTGACCTCATCAATAGATTGGATGGTCAATAAACATTATGATGCACGCAGGAAGGTTTTAATGATAGTCGTTCAATGAGCACTGTTTCCTTTGGTGTGATCCACCTACAATTTTCATCCACTTCAGTTTTTGGAAGCTATCATAAAATAATATGAAGAAACATATGGACGGCATCGATATACAACGAATACATCAAGGTGGGCCCTACGTTCAGGGTCTCACCCACATTGCTGGTTCAGGTCTCAGCCAAGTTGTTCGCTGATGGAGTTCCTTCATGAAGTGACTGTGGGGCCCACCTTGATGTATCTATGCTGTTCATCCGTTTTTTCCAGCCCATTTTAAGACGCTTTCCCAAAAATGAAGTAGATCCAAATCTTAGGTGGACCACACCATAGAAAACAGTGGTGATTGAACGCCTAATGTTAAAAACTTCTTTGCCATCCAATTTGTTGACAAGATCAAACAAATCTAGATGAAAGGAAAATACAAATAACAGCTTAATCCAAATCTTTTGTGCCCCACCAAAAGTTTTTAATGGTCAATCACCATGTGGTCCACCTAGGATTTTGATATGCTTCAGTTTTGGGCCCATCTCCTACATAAACAGCATGGATATACAACGCATAAATCAAGGTGGGCCTCATGGTCATAACCTAATGAAAGTCGGTTAGGTCCCAGCTTGATTGAATCTGCACCTGTTGCTGCCCCCACACGCACAACGTGTATCACATGCAAACTACCTTGTCTTGTGAGTTACTTGCACGCCACCTTGTCCGTCCATTTCAGCAGCTCATGTTAGGATGTGAGATAAAAAGTTGAGGCAAATCCAAACTC
Organism: Liriodendron chinense; assembly: GCA_003013855.2. Taxonomy (NCBI): domain Eukaryota; kingdom Viridiplantae; phylum Streptophyta; class Magnoliopsida; order Magnoliales; family Magnoliaceae; genus Liriodendron; species Liriodendron chinense. The sequence goes on from PVNU02004051.1 coordinate 4,579,712, forward strand.
AAGTGGACCACACAATATAAAATGGAGGGGATGTAAATGCCAACCTTTATAACCTTCCCAAGGTATAGTGTGACATTTATATGCCATTCAAAATGTCCAAAAGGTTATTCTCACTAGAATGAATAGGAAACATGAATATTAGTCTGATACAAAACTTATGTGTCTCCCATGTTTTAACTATTAGCCTTTTCATGTCTAATGTTTTCGATCATGTTGTTGGGAAAGCCGGCAGTGGAAGCGGAACGCCGAATGCTAGAAGCAATGTGAAATCAAATAAGTAAACAAGATGAAATTAATCACACACAAGCATTCACCACAAGACACGCTGAATTTACATGGAAAAACCCTTCAACGGGTAAAAAACTATTGGCTGGGCTCAACCCCAACCTAGCTAGAAATATGATAAAATCCCTATTTCCTGCTTGAATGCTTCTAATCTATACATTGATCCAGTGGGCCACACAACACAAAGAAATAGAAACCTAGAGGAACCAAATCAACTGTCTACATTCAAGATGAACGGTTGCCTAGTCAAGGACTAGAATAGCACACTTGCATGATAGAAGACATGCACGCATGGAGTCAGGTCAGTCTGGCTGCACTGAGCTAAAATGGGTTGAGGTCAAGCCCAGGCCCAAGTGGCTCACTGGCTAATCGTACGGTTGAAAATGAAAAATCCAATGGTCCTGTTTAAACAAACAAGTGTCCATGAATTAGAGCTTAGGATTGTTCGAATAATCAGGTTTTAATTTTATTTAACGTGTGCCACGTGCACAACATCCGAGTGACTGCGTATCAAGCATCATACACTGCCAGAGTATCAAATAACCCTCCTTGTTTCAATCAGTGCAGCCTTCACTCATTCCTTGGGTGGCCCACTACGTTCATGTTGGTGGGTCTGCGTATGAAACTTTCCCGCTAGAAAGCCGTTGCCATCCATAACTGGCCTGAAAAATGTCAGTTGATGGATCCATGTGAAATTACAAAATGTAGGAGACTTTTGGGCCCATCGGTCATCCATGGCATGGCCTACTAGGTCAAAGATCTAAGCCACTCATCAGGTATAGGGCTATCAATGGGCCAGTTTAGCCTTTCACGCTTTTGGGGCGTGCCCATTTAATAATTGGGTCAGGTTTGGGTCAGGTTTGGGTTGTGTCTAAGAGCCCATCAGCCAGCCCGTTTAGGGTTCAGGTGCATTCTTGTCATATATCATGTATGATGGGGTACACTTTAATGAACAACCCAGATTTTACAGAAGAGTGGCTGGCTGGGCTGGGCCGTCGAATAAAGCTCAGGCCCACAATGATATATGTTATATCCATGCCTTCCATTCATTTTGCCAGGTCATTTTAGGGCATGAGCCCAAAAATGAGGTAGATCCAAAGTTCAAGTGGACCACACCACATGAACCAGCGGAGATTGAATGCCTACCATTGAAAACTTATTGGGGCCACGAAATTTTGGATCAAGTTGATATTTGTGTTTTCCCTTCGGTCATGTCGGCGTGATTTTATAAACAAGTTGGATGGCAAATAAACATCATGGTGGGCCCTAGGAAGGTTTCAACAGTAGCGTCATTATCCCTACTGCTTCTTGTGGTGTGGTCCACTTCAGCTTTGGATCCACCTCATTTTTGGGCTCATGACTTAAAATGATCTGGCAAAAATGAAGGGACAGCGTGAATAGAACACATACATCATGGTGGAGCCCACAGAGTTTTGCCACGTATACACAGTACTGACATTGGTGCCGTGTTCTACACTTCGCCTTGTGATTGCCTGTCATTGTTGGTTCGTGGATCAAGCCCACAGGCCTAAAGGCTCAGCCCATGATGTGGAACAAGTCCAAAAAAATAAAAGAAAAAGGAAGCGGATTGCGTGGTGTGCCACACACCACTGAACTCCATGGTGTGTTGACGTCACCAAGTTATGTAGTCCCGTCATGGTATATGTGTTATATCCACACCCTCCATCCATTTGGCGAGATCATTTTACGTCGTGAGCCCAAAAATGTGAAATATCCAAAGCTTAAGTGGACCACACTGCAGAAAGCAGTGGTGACAATGATTCACAGGGTTGAAACCTTTCTAGGCCCTAACATATGTTTGTTTGTCATCTAACCTGTTCATGAGCTCACACAGACTTGGATGAAGGGAAGTAACAAATATCAGATTGATCCAAAACTTCTGTGGCCCCCAAGAAGTTTTCAATGGTAGACGTTCGATCCCACTACTTTCTGTAAGGTGGTCCACTTGAGTTTAGTACCTACATCATTTTTTGTCTCGTGCCCTAAAATTGACCTCTTAGTATGGATGGACGGTGTAGATGTAACATTTTCATCATGGAGGGCCTCACCGAACTTGGTGATGTCAACACACCACGGAGGTTGAAGAGACCACACAAATATTAGCTTCATCCAAAGCTTTTGTGGCCTAGAATAAGCTTTTAGTGGTTAATTACCACTGTTTCATGTACTATGGTACATCTGAGATTTGGATTTGCTTCATTTTTTTTATCAGGTCTTAAAATGAGCTTTCAATACGGATGGATGGTGTGGATTTAGTCAAACACATCACGGTGGGCCTAATGGTCAGGGCTCCCACCCACCTCGGTGGATCCGAGATCCACTGAAGCTGTGCCCTTAAAAGAGGATAATGGAATCCGTACTGCCATATCAGTGCCTCTTTCTTAAATTAAAGATTGGGTTTTAGACATGTATTGGGTCTAAGAGTTACATTTCATTAGGTAGCTTCTTAAGATGGTGAAGCATGTTTGGCAGGGCTGTCGATGGACCAGGCTGGCCCTGCGGGTTTTCTGCCTTCGCCCGTCTTGGGCCAGGTTTGGACTAGAGTATTAGGCTGTGGGTCAGGTTCGGGCCTAAAGTATAAGCCCATTTTTCAAGTGGTCCGAACTTGGACTAGGCTGATCAAAACCCGTCCGCCCAGCCCGACCCAAATATATATATTTTTAAATTAAAGTATTTTCCCTTCTTTCAAAATTTAAATTTTACACAATTTTTTCCTAAAATCCATCTCCCTCCTAAAGTTCCTTTTATTCTTTGTAGTGTTGTTGAATTTTTTTCACATATGGAAAAGTGTGGGAGCAAAGAATAATTTCACTCTATGTGAAAGGTCAAGCTTGGGTGGGTTAGGCTCGGGCTAAACTTTGCATTTCTATCCTGGGTCGTGTTCAGGTTAAACTATTGTGGCCTATCACAATCTCGGGCTGAGTTTGGGCATATGTTGAGATAATTGACACCCCTAGTGTTTGGGTGCCACTTAAAAATGAATTCATATAATCCATTGGAAGATGATCAATAATTAAACCAACATGAATCATTTTTTTTTTCTTTTTTAAATTTCATTGCACCCATTGAAGTATCAACTAGTGGAGGAGTAATAACAAGCAATTTGTCTTTCCTTTCTTTTTTCACAAATAAATAAAAATTTACGGATCAAAATCAATTACCAGACAGATCACCGTATACAACACAACTACTTCTCTAACTCCTTTTAGTTGATCAGCTCCTTGATCCATCATTTTCGCCACCAAGATTTTTTATTCACTCAGTCTACCACTGTCCCAAAGGTATGGGTAGATCTCTTATTACATCATTATAATGAACTAAAATGAGGTGAGCTCATTTTTAGGTGGCACCAAACAAGACCTTATAATTCATGTATCAAAATTTTGCTCCACCGTGAAGATATCTTGATGCAAAATCAGGTCAATATGCTCATTATGTGGGCTGCACGCTAGAAAACGGTATACGGTCATCAATCTAGTTTAAGTACACATGAAGCTAACTTGATGAGTGAATGCACACCCGGGTCCATAGCTCAAGTGTCAGACTGAGTGAACATAGCCTCTTTTCAACAATGAGGTCATGGTACCGGTTCCCAATTCCATAGTGGAGGTGGCTAACATCCTGATGTGACTAACAGGGGTGGGTGGGTGTACTAAAAATGGAGTGTGTGAACTAACCCATAAAATTAAAAAATCAAAAAATAAAAATAAAAATTGATGAGTGAATGCGATTGGTTTTTGTGCCAAGTGATATTCATGGTGGGTTCGGTCTTTTTAACAGGTTGGATGTCCCACATATGGTATGTTAGCACTTCGACATTAGTTGTACCCTAACTTACCCATCCAACTTTGTTTTATTTCAGCCCTCCTCCCATAAAAAGCGTACATATATACATGATTTCAAAAGGTATACAGAAAGGAAATATGTAATTGAGGCACTCCAATCTCTACCATAAATAACACAAGTTATAAGGGACAATTTTACCCACATAGTTGTTAATAATTAGCATTGAACTTTGAATTTTCAAAGGACATGGGAAGGATTTTAAATAAATGTAAGGATAATTTGGTAATTTGGAGGTGTAGGATAACAACCAATGGTTCATATTTTATCATCTCCTCCCATGAGTGCAAATTTTATCCCTCAGAGAATTTTTGCAATTTTCTGTTTTTAATTTAAGTAGCCTGCATGCATGCAGTCCATGAACTTTTTCTCCCTCTCCACCTGTAACCCTCATCCTTTTTCTGTTGATGTTTTGATGTCTATTTGATTTCTCTTTCTTCCTCTCTTTGCGCATGTGCCATAACCCTAATACGAGTTGTGTGAGCCCCATTGTGATGTGGATTGGAAATCTTTCCTATTGTATTAGGGCTCTCAATGGAGCGGGTTAGATCCGAGATCCGATTCGCTCCAAATCTGTATAATGCGGATTTAGATCTTAAAATAGATCTGATTAGTTAAATGGACCGGATTTGGATCTTAAAATAAGTCCGATTACTTAAATGGACCGGATTTGGATTCACAAGAACATATCCGAGTTTGATCCAAATCCGATTAAGATCCGACGTATTGTCACCTTACTGTATATGTTATATTCATGTTGGCCATCTGTTTTATAGATTATTTTAGACCATGTCTTAAAATTGAGACATGCCACTCTTAGGTTGACCATAGTACAGCAAACAGTGGGATTTGCATAATTTTTCTACTAAATTAAATATATTATATCATATATATTTTTTTAGATTTGTAATGGGGGTGGATTCGGACCTAAATCCGACCCGAATCCAATGGTTATATGGATTTTGGATCGGAAATGGATCTAACAATTTATAAATGGATCGGATATAGATATCACCTTTTGGATCTGAGTTGGATCTGAATCCGATCCGAGTAGACCGTCTGTAGATGTACAAACTTGGAGCTGGATCCAGCTGGATCCGACCCATTGAGAGCCCTATATTGTATGTTGTGTGTGAAACTCATCACACTATGAAAATAGCAGGCCATCACAAAGATTATTCTTCTAAAAAACCAAGTTGATCCACTAACTAGGTGAACCGAACTTATATAATGAGTCAAGCCACCAGTTGTCCATTGATTCCAATGTTGCGACTTAGATAATGAGCTAACACAAGGAAGAGCGTGAAATAACAATGAAGATTATTATCGTCTCTCTCAAGGGATTAAAACTTTGAATCCACAAGATAATTTCTTTAATCCATAAGAAAAAAGAGAGAACTTGAATAATTTCATTGAATAATGTATGTAATCTCTATGATTTTTCACTTATACCACTTATAAATAAAAAATAAAATACTAATTCATGATTACCAAAAATAACAAAATTCTAATCTTAACAAAATTTTTCCAAAATATAAAACTCATCTAAACCCTAATGGGCTAAAATTAGAAAGTTCAGATAAACTTTACTAGATGAATCCTATCATGATTACAAGTAATTTCTAAAAAATGAGGGAAATTTAAAAATTTTAAATAAAATAATAGAAAAAAATTAAAATTATTAAAAATAGTAAATTAAAATCATGTTTTTAAATTAGAAGCATGTGTTTTCTTGCGAAACGGACGGACGCGATCCATTATGTGGGTCAGTTGATCTCGGATGAACTATTACAGTAAAGATTAATAGGTCGTGTGTCCTGTAATAATACCCGGATAAAAAGTTATGGCTGATTTATGGTTACACTTCAAATGTCAATTTCTCCTGATTTAGATTTAATTTTTTCGAACCGAGGCATGCCTGCGGCCCAGTTGTGTCATGTCCAACATAGGATTGGAATTGAATTTGATGAACTATTTCTACTTCTGTTTGGCTTTCTTTTGATCTAACCATGCTAGGAATGTACCTGTGCCCCATCCCACATCATGAGCGGACCAGCCTAGCTGTTCATGATACATATATAACCCCACTCATCCAAGCCGACTTGGACTCAATCACACCTGACCCAATTCAATATGTCGGATCACTGCCAACTCGGACGAGTTGTGACTCGACTCGAGATTGAATGAGTTGATCGGACACAGATAACCACGCTGGCAAGTAGGATTTACTGTTTGATAATCTAGACCATTGTTCCATTGAGTCTTGGGATTTCCCCAAAATCATCCTAGATTGGAAGAACTTATTCAATTGAACATGTGAATGTTGTTGTATTTCTCTCCTTAATTGTCTATTTTCATGCCACAAATAAAAAAAGGTCAAGATTGTCCTATCAAGTAGGATTCTGACCGATAGTCCATGGACGGTGGGATACAACAGGCTCTCCAATCGTATCAGTACTGTGCTGATGTTTGGTTTACATGATGTGTACATCCAAACCACCCCGTTTATTATATGTACCCTTTGATGTCATGGTATCAAAAATCAGCCCAAAAAGAAACTCAGGTGGACCACACTATATGGAACAGTTGGGAGGAGACACCCAACCGATGAAAATGCCCAGATAATTTGTGGGGCCCACCATGTTGTGCACATCCCAACCTATCCATTCATTACCCCAGTAGGATGAAGGGACACAAAAACCAGACCATTCCAAAACCCATATGGGCCACACTAGAGGTTTTAGGCATTTTTTTTTATTGTTTCCCTGTGATGTGAGCAGCCTAATTTTTTTGGATTGGCCTGATTTTTCGTTTGGAGAACATGGTAGATGGGATGGATCTGTTGCAAACATCATGTGGGCCCCACAGTAGCTCATTCACATGCCTATAAAACTTAATTAAATGTTTTGTGTAGGTGTTTAGTGTTTTCTATGGCGTGGCCCACTTGATGGTTGTATTAGCCTAATTTTTTAGTGTGCTATTTTTTATATTGGAGACTTTGTTTGAATGGTTAGATGACATACACACAACACAGTGGGTCCACACAGCTAATTAATTGCACTGAAGTCCCATCCATAATGATTGCAGAGAAACCCCAATACTAAAATAAAATATAAAATTTTACAAATATCTACCTACTTAGTATAGAATTTTCACTCGAAAATTTAAGTAATTATCATTTGAGTACCTGTGGTTCGGTTAGACATCTTATAGGAAGCTGGAGTCCGTCCAATGCGGGCAAAAGGGTCGATGGCTCAGGTAAGCCCTACCGTCATATTCATCTGAAATCAACTCCAATAAGCAAGTGTATCACCCCATGTTAGGCCAGGGCCCAAAAAATCAGTTCCATTTGTGATTCAAGTGAATCACATTATTGGAAACAGTTTACATGGTGATCCTTGCCTCGAGCCTAACATAGGTTCACACATTTAATGGTTGAAATGAATTTCAAATACACATCAAAGTAGGAACAAAAAAAGAAGAAGGTGACATTACTCTAGGAAGTGTTCCACAAACACAGTTCTAAAGGGAATTTTAGAAAAAACTTCCCTTGTTTTTTATGGTCCACTTGGATGTATATGTGAGATCCACTCTGATCATTAAATGTATAATCCCATATTAGGGTTAGGACAAAAAAATCAGGCTAACCTGTATTTCAAGTGGGCCACATTAAAGAAAAAGTTAGGAGAGAGATGCCCGCCCTTGATTTTTTACAGGGCCCAAGCGATGATTATATGAAATGTACTCTATCCATCAGATGCCACACTAAACTTTACGCTTGGGACCCAAACATTAGACTCATTCGTGAATCAGGTGGGCTGTACCAAGGGAAAAAGTTTGAAGGGTGAAGGTTGTCCAGGACAATTTTTCCAACCAAGTTGTTCAGCTCAATCATGGATTGGACTTTTTTTCTTTTCTTTCTTTTCTTCGTCTTCTTCTTCTGTAGCCTCATGCCTAACATGTGGTGATGCAGCTAGTTGTCAGGGTGGATTTCACACGAACATCACAATGGGCCCACCTGACCCCAACCCCTTTGCTTGCATGGTCAACCCTACCTCCCACTTACTCCCATGCTAAGTCGCTTAAATTAATGGGGGTAGTTCATTGAAAACACTTTTGTAAAAGGCACACAAATGCAAATTCTATATAAAGTAGGTATTTTTTATAAAATCCCACACCCATAAAGTAGGTATTTTTTATAAAATCCCCCCCCCCCCCCCCCCTTGATTTTTTACAGGGCCCAAGCGATGATTATATGAAATGTACTCTATCCATCAGATGCCACACTAAACTTTATGCTTGGGACCCAAACATTAGACTCATCCGTGAATCAGGTGGGCTACACCAAGGGAAAAAGTTTGAAGGGTGAAGGTTGTCCAGGACAATTTTTCCAACCAAGTTGTTCAGCTCAATCATAGATTGGACTTTTTTCCTTTTCTTTTCTTCTTCTTCTTCTTCTTCTGTAGCCTCATGCCTAACATGTGGTGATGCAGCTAGTTGTCAGGGTGGATTTCACATGAACATCACAATGGGCCCACCTGACCCCAACCCCTTTGCTTGCATGGTCAACCCTACCTCCCACTTACTCCCATGCTAATCGCTTAAATTAATGGGGGTAGTTCATTGAAAACATTTTTGTAAAAGGCACACAAATGCAAATTCTATATAAAGTAGGTATTTTTTTTATAAAATGTATTTTTTATAAAATCACCCCCCCCCCCCCCCCCCCCCCCCCCTTCCCTTGCGAATAAAAAAATAATAATAAAAAAAAAAAAAAAACACATTGACATTAGCTTTTGGACCAACTCACAAGCAGCCAATATTTGAATGATCACCTAACAAGAAGCATGCTTTCTTAGTAATTAACCCTAATCATGGGTGGAAATGGAATGCGTTGGTCATTGGACTGCCTGATGTTTCTTCGTCACTTGATTATCAAATGGATCATATTTTTAACCTGGCAATATCGGAGCTGACGGGCCCCAAATTCGACTTTTAGGGCCTGTTTGAATGCACCTTCGAAGGGGCGGATGAGGTGTAAACGCACTTTTGAGCCAAACCAGGATTTTTTTATATGCATGCTTGGATGCACTTTTGCAAACCCCCATTTCACCATTCAGCTCCATAAAATGGACACTAAAATGTTTGCCTTTCTTGGCTACCAAAAAAAAAAGAAGACAAAGATAAGGCTTCAAATCCCCTTTCTCAAAAATCCCCTTTTGTGCAAGTGCATCCAAACAAGGGGCCCTTAAATGAGTTAGATCAACTAAAAATAGGCTCAGCCAGACCTAACCCAATTTGGATCACCTAAAAATGGACCCCATTTAAAAAAAAAAAAAAAAAAAAAAAAAAAAACCTTTATTAAGTTCTCCCATTATAATAATCAAGGCAATTGACTAAAGTATAAACAAAACAAAGCTTTGCTAGAGTATATGCTTCGGCATCGCACTTCAGGTGCCTTGGGACTTACATGTTAGGCGGGACCCATCGCAATCATCCAACTGTTTACATGATGGGCCTCATCATATATGGAGGTATTAAGAAATAAATAAATAATTAGTAATTAAAATGAAATTTTTTGACCTTTTAATTATTTTAAGATTAAGTAGACCATCCATTTTCAATGAAACAGAGTCAAATGATCAAAGGGTAAAAATTTCTAACCTAGAAGTTTTATTGTTTGGCTATCACCCCTTCAAGGTAAAACTCATTGTATCAACCATTTTGATCGTTGAAAAATAACCCTGGATCCAAGCTTGGGTCCTGTAGTGTCCCATCCCATGGGAATATGCATGGATGTACTCTAGCAGACTTCTATGCAACATTAACATAAGTGCTTCCAAGAATTTTATATTAAATAGGGAATTAGAAACTAAACCAACCCGGCTTAGACCCAACCCAAACCAGGTCCATAAATAATGGGTCAGGTCTACATCCTCTTAGGCTGGACTAGAGCCAAACCCAAACCCAAGCAAATCTTACTTGGATACCCAAAACTCTGACCTGTGTACTAATGGACCGGGTCATTACCAGAAATCTTGATGCAATGAGGTGGGGCTCTGGACTCTGATCGACCAGATCCATTGGCACCACTAATATTAATAATGGTCCATGTCTATACTATTCGCCCCAAAAGCTACTGCGAAATGGAAGAAAACAACAATAGCTTCAAGGAGAAGGGAAAAAAAAAAAAATCATGATGGGTATGTTTAAAGTGGGTTTCATTTCTGACATCGGCATGTGATTTAATAAAATCCTATCATGTTAGGTCACCAGTCAATTGGCATCCCTTGGAAAAGTGTAATAGATGATACACATACATTCATAAGTTTCTGAGGGCCTGTTTGGTAAGGAGAAAAGGAAAGTAAAAGAGATCAAAAACATGTTTGATTTTTTTATTTACCATGGTAAATGCAAAGAAATAAGTAATAATTACTTTTTTAATTTCATTGCTCGAGATGAAAATTGGTGATGATTTTCATATTGAAAATTGGTCTGGAAAGAAATTTGTAGGTATGATTTAAATTTGTGGGCCCCACAATGAAATATGTGACTGGTCCACGCTGTCCATCTATTTTCCAGCACATTTTAGGGCAGATCTAAATCTAAGCTGAGCACACCTAGGGAAACCGTGGTCTTAAAGGTGTCCACTGTTGAGAACTGTTTTCTCCCCAGGGGCCCACAGTGATGTTTATTTGTCAACCAACCTGTTCGTAAGGTCACACAGTCATGGATTAAAGGAACCCAAAAATACCAGCTTGATCCAAAACTTCTGGGGCTCCTTGGGAGTTTTCAACGATATAGTGTAGTCCACTTGAGCTTTGGATCTACCTCATTTTTCAGCTAATGCTCTAGATGATCTAAGCAAAGGGATGGGCGGTGGTGTAGATAAGACGCAAACATCTCTGATTTATCAATGGAATTAGAAAATCAAATCGCCTAAAAAATTATAATAATTGTTTTTATTCCTAGTCTTTAGGATTGATTCCATTTCTAAGTGTGTGTTCGTTTCGAATTCATTAGTTAGTGATTACTTCTTGGAATGCATAGTTTTCTTTCCGAATCAAACAGGAGAAAATGTCTTGTCAAAAGAAAATTGGTTTTTAAATCTCTTTCAGTCAAATCAAACCGTCCAATTTGTGGGCCCAATTTAAACGTATCATGAACTAAAAATTATGCCTATTTGACCATCTGACTATTGAATTTGTGGACATTTATCAGACTATTATTTCATCAAACAAGCGTCCACGAATAAAAGATTAGGATTATTTAATGAATCTGATTTTGGGATTGTGTCTTAGACAGTAGATTACACGGTTTAATCTGTTTAATTTGAGTTGACGTATAGCTCGTATAATTTCTAAGTGCCTGCATATCAAGCAGCATATTCAGCTGGAGTATCAAATAGCTCACCAATTAGAAAGTATATATATGTCGTGCTGCACGCATGAATCAATACCTAATTTCACGTGGGCCGCAAATTATGGCCTGTGGTCCGGATTGTACCTCAGCCTGACTTTTAGGTCCAACAACTAAAGTGAGTAGTGATCCCTAGAGGCCCACAAGTGGGCCCAGACCATCTAGAATTATTGACAGTGGGCCAAGTATTATGGTTGTCAGCGTCGTGTGGGCTCGGTCTGGAGCTAGATTCCTTAGTCGCTGGTTGGTCTTGACCTTGATGCAAGTCTACCCTTCGATGCGGCAAGGCCTGGCCCAGTTGCATCCATGATGCCGGATGGTAGCACTGCCGTCGTGAAACGTCGGTGAAGTGAAAATTGCTCTATTGTTATTTTCACCCTAGTTGCATGTCATCACTTAGTAGAATCGTTGATGGGCGCACCTGGGCCAATCAAAATTAAGATTTGATAGGGCCCACCTATAGACCCAGCCAATCAAAATCTGGGCTGAAAGGAACCCAGGCCCTGCCCATTGACAGCCCAATGAGTTTGAGCTTTACCAACTGGTAGCAAAATCCGAATATCCCCCTTAGTTCAGCCAAATAGGGCGGACTGCTACAGTAGTTTTGCACTATTTAAAAAATGGTGACGACTGGTCCACATCACATGTGGCAAAGCTAGCCAGACCATTCGAATTTCGGGTCCTAATGTAAATGTAGTGTATCTCTATTATGACACTAATTAAACAATCCTAGCCATTCAATTAATGGCTATCTAACCGATCATTAAGAACCTGTTTGGATTACCAATTACTAAGGTAATGTAAAGGAAGGTGTCATCATTATGATTCTACCCGCAACAAAGCCAAATACAAGAATCCTCAGTTGATGTAAATGTTTTCAAGTTCAAGAATATGTAATCATTGTACTTTTTCACGTGAAAATATTGCATCCATATAGCAATGTCAATGTGCAATGTGATGGTTTGATAGAAAAATGCAATAGTTACAATTTTACCATTGATATATCAAATACCATAATTGGCAATCAAATGCAAATGTTGTCCTTATATAGGTAAAGGAATTTGTAATTATTACATTTTTTCTTTACATTATTATATAAATTTATGATCTAAATAGGCCTATCTATTTTTTCTATTACAATAGTAATGTAAAGAAAATAAGTAATGATTATAAATTACTTTATCTATCAGCCAATAATAACTAACTGTGGTAATGACAATTTTATGTGATTTGATTTATCTACAATAAAATTATAACAATGGCATCTTATCTTATGTAAATGCCGAATCATTATTAAAATAAATTGATGTTATTGTTTGTATAGAGTTTTTTACTGTAATTTCATGAAAAATGCAATGATCACAAATTATTTTACTTGTTTGTTGAATACAACTTACATTTTACTTACCATTCTTATGTTTGGTTTGACCATGGTAAAACAATAATGATGACACTAACACGATTGTTTTACACTACTACGAAAGTAGGTAAAACAAACCAGCTTTAAATGTAAATAGTATGTGGTCCAAATTTGAAGTTAAAAAAATTCATATCATTAGTATTATCTTTTTAGTGCCATTTTTGCTAATGCTCAATGCACAATTGAGGCAATGATTTTGACAGTCCGGATTGCCATACAACTGTGCCATGTGTACATTTGAAGATCACAATATGGTTAAAAATGAGTAGTGGAGTAAGGGGTCCTTTGGTTGTATGGATTTTGGGGAATTAAGAATTAAAATTAGGTTTTAAAATTCAAAACATATTTACCATCTTCATGTAAATTTCAATCATCTTGGATTGAAAATCATCAAAATGTTCCTATTTAAAATCTAAGAGAAAAGTTTGAGTGCAAAATCTTGAATTTTCAATCATCTCCACCGGTCTATCTTTCTTTTCTTTCTTACACATGCACCCCACACCCACCTCATACTCACGCCATAGTGGGATTTCACCACCTATGGGAACTCAAACCCCAACCTCATGTTGAAATTCCTAGGAGTCTACCATGATGCGATGACTCAATGATCTCCAACGATCTTAATTGCTCTTTCCTCCGTGTTGGGTTAGTCCCACATCAGCTGGAGGGGACGAAATGAAAGGAGCTTCATATATGTTGGGGTTACTCCACCTAGCATGTTAACCTTTTGAGTGTGACACAACATTGGTATCAGAGCAAGGTTATTCATCCAAGCCCATGCCATGGTAGCACCCATGCCTTAGAGGGTAAAGCCGAGACCATATTCCGAGGGCCTCAGGACAAACAAGCAAGGGGGGTAAGTTGAAACTAAGTTCCGAGAGCCCTACATCCGCTGTGAGGGGGGTTTATTGGGTTAGTCCCACATCAACTGAAGGGGACAATGAAAGGAGCTTCATATACCCTGGGGTTACTCCACCTAGTAGGTTAACATTTTGGGTGTGACACAACACTACTCTCTTTTAAGATCCCTTCAACCAACATTTTCAAAATCTCGATTGCCAAACATAATTTCTAGATCAGTCACGAAATTCTGGCTGCCAAAAATAATTTTTAGACAACATAATTTTATGGGATTGAAATCCAAGTTGCCAAATGAATTCTACAAAATAAAGATTTAAAAGACCAACGTGATGTCATGATGGCGCAACATGAGAGGATTAGGATGCATCTCAACTTCCCCATCTACCACATGACGATGATGACAGGTGAAGGACATTGCACCAGAATCATGTGAAGATTCATGATGGACAATTGCACGGTAAAAAAAGACTGATATGTACTATACATTGCAGGAACATGGCCATGTCATATGCATGTGAATTGGCCGAATGCAGCCACAGTATATGTGATTGTGAGCAGGAATGTATCTGTACCTCCACCCAAAACATCCAGATGACAGCCCTAAAGGGGAATGACGCCAAGTCCCCAAAGCTTTTGTAGATTAACCAAAAAACCATCTCTGGGTCCACCATGATGTGTCAATGAAAGCCAATCTACCCATGTGTGTCCCTTCATGTTCTCCTTTGGAGCCCAAAACTCATGCAATCTCAAACCTAGGTATGTACACTACATGATATTAGAGGTTTTGTAGTGTGGCGCACCTGAGTATTAGAATCGCCTGAATTTTTGTGCATTTATTCACGTTAATGGAGGGGACCTTTGAACGAAATGGATGAACCCAAATTCAAAAGTGACCCCTCCAATACCTATAGTGAAGCGCAGAAGCACAAGGGTGAATCAAACAAGAAAAATACAAATGCATAAGTAAATCCAGACAGATAATTCGAATTTTATAGGGAAAAAAACCTTGTAAGAAAAAACCACAGCACAAAGCGATATGCATAATGAGTATCAGAAGTTATAAGAGATGAATATAACCGGATCAAAGCCCCAAGAGAAGCCCTAGCTTTTTTACTTCACCAAAACTCTCTCAAACTCTTAAACAAGTCATTGGCCTACCCTAATTCTGATTACACCTGTTGATATAGTTAGAACCTGAAATTAGAAATAATATATGCAAAACCATATGAAATTAGAAACAACTTATGTAAAACCGCGTAAAATTGTGAAAACCGATATACAATCGGTCGAACGATCAACATTTTTTGCCCTTTGGTCATCCGAATACTCCCAAAAATATCTAGAGAGTTTTGCACATCTATCCGAATATCGTCGGTTGCCCGAGCCTCCAATTTCGATCACTCGATGTCCAAAAATGTATAGAGAGTAATCTGTAATATACGAGGATAGTTTCGATCACCCGACCATAGCAATTGGTCAACCGTTGGCCTCATGACTTATCCAAATTGAAGGCTCCATGCAACAATTCGAGCTCCGTGTTAGTCAGTGGTAGAAAAAGCTCCATGGGCTCCACCTTGATTTATGTGTTTTATCCACACTGGCCATCCATTTTTTTTAGATCATTTTATGGCATGAGCCTAAAAATGAGGCAGATCCAACTCTTAGGTGGAGCACACCATAAGAAACAGTGATGATTAAATACCCACCGTTAAAAACATCTTGAGGCCACAAAAGTTTTGGATCAAGATGATGTTTATGTTATCCCTTCATCTAGGTCTATGTGACCTAATCAACGGGTTGGATGACAAATAAACATTACAGTGGGCCCTAGGAAGTTTTTAATGGTGGGCATTCCATCACCCACTGTTTCATGTGGTGTGTTGGACCTGAGATATGGATCCGCCTCATTTTTTAGCTAATGCCTTAAAATAAGCTGAAAAATTGGACAGATGGCACAGATAAGATAATACATCACCGTGGGCCCACAAAGCTTGTTGAGATTAGGTCCCAGTTGAAGCTGACTGGAGGGGTCACTGCGAAGCCCGGTTGGAATTGGATAACATATCTTCTGTTTTTTAACACACAAGCTCACACTCACACACACTACAATGGTTATTCGACCCCATGACCTCTGTGTTGAAACTCTTATGTGTCCTCCACGGAGCCAGTGAGTGGGCCGGGGACCCTAGTTGGATACCCCCACACACCAAAATGGGTACTTGAACCGGTGACCTCAGTGTTGAAACTCCTTGTGAATCTACCACGGAGCTATGAGTTGGCTAGGGACCCCATTGGATGTCATAATTAAAACAGTGTGAATGGGGCCACCACAGGCAATCTAGAAGGTTTCTAATGATTTTGGAAACCAAGTAAAATATGAGAGGGCGCACATGAACAACGGATTTTAAATGTCATAAACACATCACGGAATGGGCTAAACACATCATGTTATAGGTGAAACTTTAACCTCCGTGACTTTGTAATGCACCCGGCCTCGCAAAGGGGACTAGATTGTGTGGTGACTCAAACACCTCATAGCTTTGTGGTGTTGGGATGTAGTGAGATCTGATTGGGTCATGTCCCACGGTAGAAGATGAGATCCACGTGAAGCATGTTTGAAAGTTGTCAGCTAGACTTTGACAGTGGTATGTGGCCCCAATCAGATCCACCTCACCCCAAGAGCACTGAGCCATGTGGTGTTTGGCTCAACAAGCAATCCAAGTCCTTCGAAAGGTCGGTATTTAAAAGCCTTGGGAAGTTTTAACAGTAGGAATGATAGAAAGTAGCCTTCAGTAGTTTGAAATTTTCACCTTATGCCCTTCCTTTGCAGGAGTACTGGGGCTCTAATTGCGTGGTGATCCAAACACCACGTAGCTCAATGGTATTGGGATGTAGCCAGATCAGATTAGGTGAAGTGCCGTTATCAAAGGTGGGCTTTGTCGTAACAACTTTCAAGCATGTTTCCCAAGCCTTATCTCTGACAACGGCTTATGGCTCAATCCAATCTTGCCACATTCCAACACCATTGAGCCATGTCAAGGTCACCAAGCAATCCAAGTCCTTGTGACGATGGTTTGGTCTACAGGGATTGCATGGTGAGGCCAACAAGGTGGTGTATAAGGACTTTGTTGAGCCACCATGATTTATTTGTTTTATCTATGCTATTGATCCATTTTTACATTTCACTTTAGCGCATGAGCCTAAAATTTAAGTATATCCTAAGCCTGGGTGGACCACACAAGAGGAGCATAACGAAGTAGCACCCAAGTGATGTTTATTTGTCATGTAACTTGTTCATAAGGTAACACAAACCTAAATGAAGGGAAAACATAAACATCAGCTTGATCCAAAATTTTTGTCGCCAGATAAGTTTTCAATGGTAGGCGTCCAATCCCCACCAGTGTCCTCTAGCACAGTCCACTTAAGCTTTGGATATGCTTCAATTCCGATCTTACGCCTTAAAATGAGCTAACAAAACTGATGGACGAGATGGATAAAACACATACATCACAGTGGGTCCCACAGGAGTCCTTACACAACATAGCTACGTGGTATTGGTTTCACCACGCAATTCGCATCTAGGTAATTTAAAGAGAAATTTTCCACTGTAAACTCTCCTTTTAACCCACCAGCAAAAGTAAACGCTTCAAAACCATTCTTTCCCACTCTAAACTTAAGCTATACGAACGTATTTTTTTCTGACCGAAATACCCTTTGTTTATGAATTTCATTCCTTTTTCTAAGATTCTATTTCTCTTCCTCGTTTTTCTCTCTTCAACTATAGAAAAGAACCCATGTTGTCTTCGTATTCTCTCCGGTTATAACTCAGAACCCATCTTCTCTTCTTTTTGAAATCGTGTTTCAACTCATTAGATTCTTCTTCTACTCCTTGAACTCCTGTCTCACCGAAACGGCCGCTGTAGGTAAGTAAGATTGAAGAATGAATGTGTTTTTTCGCAATAATGAAGTTGGATCTTTATTTGTTTCGCAATGAATGTCTTATTTCGAAGGGTGCTAGCCATGAATGTCGTTTTTTCGCGGGCATGTATGTGAAGTCGATCAATTTCATCGATTACAGTGAACATTAAAGATCACTCGGTCATTATCACTGAAGACGGTCAAATTGACCGAGCAGTAAGGCAAATTGACCGAGCAATCAGTCAAATTGACCGAGCAGTAAGGCAAATGTGAAACATCACCGAATGCAGTAAAGTTGGAAAAGCAATGTCAATTTGACCGAGCACTCAGTCAATTTGGAAGAGCACTCAGTGAAATTGACCGAGCAATCAGTTAATTTGGAAGAGCAGTCAGTCAAATTGACCGAGCACTCAGTCAATTTGGAAGAGCACTCAGTGAAATTGACCGAGCAATCAGTTAATTTGGAAGAGCAGTCAGTCAAATTGACCGAGCACTCAGTCAATTTGGAAGAGCACTCAGTGAAATTGACTGAGCATGGCCAATCAGTCAAATTGGAAGAGCAGTCAGTCAAATTGACCGAGCACTCAGTCAATTTGGAAGAGCACTCAGTGAAATTGACCGAGCAATCAGTCAATTTGGAAGAGCAGTCGGTCAAATTGACCGAGCACTCAGTCAATTTGGAAGAGCACTCAGTGAAATAGACCGAGCACGGTCAATCAGTCAATTTGGAAGAGCACTCAGTGAAATTGACCGAGCATGGTCAATCAGTCAAATTGGAAGAGCAGTCAGTCAAATTGACCGAGCACTCAGTCAATTTGGAAGAGCGCTCAATGAAATTGACCGAGCAATCAGTCAATTTAGAAGAGCAGTGCTACAAATTGACCGAGCACTCAGTCAATTTGGAAGAGCACTCAGTGAAATTGACCGAGCACGGTCAATCAGTCAAATTGGAAGAGCAGTCAGTCAAATTGACCGAGCACTCCATCAATTTGGAAGAGCACTCAGTGAAATTGACCGAGCAATCAGTCAATTTAGCCGAATGTACTAAATTTCCACAGCTCACAGTGAATTTGCATTGAATACAGTCAAAATCTACCTAATACACCTGGATATAGTGAAATTTCAGCGAATACAGTGTAATTCAATGAGAGAACCTTGAATTTGTGTTAAGATTTGATTAGAATAATCTGTATGTTTTCATATTCATTATAGTTGGTGAAAATGACCGGCTTCATTGATTGTTTAACGGTTCGCTAAGAAGATTTTTTCGAATTTGTTTGCAGTTAATGGCTTCTAGAATCATCATATGCGCTTATGATGGAGAGTTAATATGTGAAAACAATGCATACACGTATAAGGGTGGAAAGTCAAAAAGTGTTGTGTTGAATGTCGGGACTACATATGAGGAACTCCTCTCTAAAATGTACAGGATGTTGAATACTACACAGAGGGATTGTGATATTAGGATGAAAGTCATGTACCCATGCTCAAACCAATCAATCCCTCCATCTGAAATCGAAGATGATGAAGACGTGCGAGTGTTCTTGGCAGCACAGTCAGAGCATCTGAATACATACGTGCCGTTAATCATAGAGACAATGGATCGCATTAATGAGACATTACACGAAGACCCCATTGGTTGGAATGGTGTTGAATCTGATACCGTCGTTGAACATGATACCCCCGTAGTGGGAAATCCGTGTGAGGAACATGGAGTTAGCTGGGCAGCTGACCTTAGCCTGAAATGTGAATATACGACGTCACCTGTACTTACAAAAGTAGGTGTTCCTTTATCCTCACCTTTACCTATAAGAGTAGATTTACCTATAAGAGTAGATGTGCCTTCGTCCTCACATGTTCCTTCACCATCACCTTTATATACAAGAGATCATGTAACTTCATCCTCCACCACTGGTGATGAATGTATACGTCTAAGTGAGAATCCATTGCTTGAGCCGCCTCAAACATCAAACTTCATGACCGGTCTAGTTAATGTGCCATTTGATGATGATGTATTAATCAATGTTGATTTGTCGAAATATTCAGATTCATTTGATGACACGATTGAGATAGCAGTTGGACAAACGTTTAAGGACAAGGCGCGCTACTAGTATGTTTTGAGCCAATTCGCAATTCGCCAAAACTTTCAATATAGAGTATTGTATTCATCGTCCAAGAGATTTATCGTGGTATGTTTCGAAGATAATTGTCAATGGAGGGTTCATGCATATAGGGTGAATGATGCGGGGATATTCAAGATAAAGAATTACACGTCAAAACACACATGTGGCATGTCCTGGATGAAGAGCGATCACCGGCAAGCAAGTAGTAAGTTAGCCAGCGAGTTGATTGTTAGTCGTATTGAGCAGCGCATGGGATTAAGGCCGCATGACATAATATTAGCTATGCACGAGAAATATAATATTCTTATCAGCTACAAGAAGGCATGGCTGGCTAAGGAGATCGCAATCAAGCGTGTAATGGGATCTTACGAAGATTCATACAATCAACTCCCAGCCTCTTTACACGAGCTAAGGAGGGCTAACCCAGGAACGGTGACGGTTGTGCTTGTTAACCCAAAGACGAGTAGGTTCGAAAGATGTTTTGTTGCACTTGGACAGTGTGTTAGAAGTTTTCAAATTACTTTGCGAAGGGTGTTGGCCATCGACGGGATGCACCTAAAAAGTAAATATAAAGGTGTTCTATTCGTGGCAATAGCCTTGGATGGAGACAATCATATCGTACCGGTAGCATTTGGTATCGGGGAATCAGAGAACAACAGCAGTTGGAATTGGTTCCTTTCCCACCTGAATAATACGTCAGGGTATCTTCCGGGTCTTGTCATTATATCTGACCGACATAAAGGTTTAATGAAAGAAGTCCCCGAAGTCTTTCGATACGCGATCTATGGCTACTGCACCTACCATATCTACAGAAACTTGGTTGACACATTTAAAGATAAGTCGTTGGAACAATATTATTGGCAGGCTGTAAAGACGTGCAGGAAGGCTGAGTTTGAAAAAGTAATGCGCAATATAGAATGGCTAACCCACCAGTACATGCATGGTTGACAAAAATAGGATATGAAAGATGGGAATCTTCACATTTTTCAGGAAAAAGATTCAACTTGGTTACTACTAACATATCGGAGTGCGTTAATGCTCTATTCAAAGAAGCAAGAGAGTATCCTGTGACCATATTGATAGAGACGGTCAGATTGAAGATTCAAGAAATGTTCTACAAGAGAAGTGAATCTATCTCATCATTTACTGGACCTTTGACAAATTAGGTGGAGAAACAACTAACAGATTTTCTAGAGAAGGCGCGCAATTTCGTTGTCATGCGATTTCTCGAGATGAATATTATATTGAGGATGAATATAATGACAAAGTTAATCTCAACGAGCTTTCGTGTACATGCCGTGAGTTTGACGTAAAAGGGTTGCCGTGTTTGCATGTTCTTTCAGCATGTATAAGTTATAATCTTCCTCATTACAAGTACTGCTCCCCATTTTATACGGTCGAAAATTATCGGATCAGCTTTAATGAACCGGTGTACTCAGTACGTAACAAGAGTGAATGGGAAATATCAGACGAATTCTGAAAGTATTGTGCTACAATTAAACCCCCACAACAACAAAGGTCAGCCGGAAGACCAAAGAAGATGAGAATTCCGTCACGTGGAGAAGAACGGAAAACGGTAAAGTGCGGAAGGTGTAAACGAACAGGGCATAATCGACGAAAGTGCAAGTTTCCACTCGCAAATGCATGATGTTTGATTATTTGAATGTAATAATATGAATGTTTTTAATGTTAGTTGGAATCTTCTTTTTATGTTAGTTACTTGGAATGTTGGTAATTTGGGAATTTTCGTAATATTGACCTAGCACTTTGTAAATGACAAAGTGCTCAATCAATTTAGTTAATTATGCTCGGTCAAAATGACAGTGACATTTGACCGCTTTCTGTGTATGCATCACACTGTGATCGGTCAAAATGACCGAATACATAGGGAACTTGTCGATGTACTCAGTCAATTTTGACCGATCATAGTAACATTTCGAATTCTGAGTACGAATGATACTGTGATCGGCCAAAATGACCGTTCACAGAGAAAAGACCGATCATAGAGGCAATTTCTCGCTGTACTCGGTCAAATTGACCGATCACAGTGACAAATGGCCGAATTCTGAGTACGAATAAGACTGTGATCGGTCAAAATGACCGATCATAGAGGCAATTTCTCGCTGTACTCAGGTCAAATTGACCGATCATAGTGACAAATGGTCGAATTCTGAGTACGAATAAGACTGTGATCGGTCATTTATCGGTCAAAATGACCGATCACAGAGGCAATTTCTCGCTGTACTTGGTCAAATTGACCGATCACAGTGACAAATGACCGAATTCTGTGTACAAACAACACTGTGATCGGTCAAAATGACCGATCACAGAGGCAATTCCTCGCTGTACTCGGTCAAATTGACCGATCACAGTGACAAATGACTGAATTCTGTGTACGAACAACACTGTGATCGTCAAATCACCGATCACAGAGAATGACCGATGACAGGCAAATTCTCGCCGTAGTCGGACAAATTGACCGATCACAGTGACTATTGACCGATCTCTTAGTACGAATGAGACTATGATCGGTCAATATGACCGATTGTAGAGGCAATTCTCGCTGTACTCGGTTAAATAGACCGATCACAATGACATTTGCCGAATTCTGAGTACGAATAACACTGTCATCGGTCAAAATGACCGATTACAAAGGGAACTTGTCGCTGTCGCTGTAACAGTGTTATTTTGACTTCAATAATCATTCACATTCAACAAACCATTCACATGTAAACCAATCATTTTTCACACAAAATTCAACAAACCATTCCACAAACCATTCATTTGTAAACCATTTCATAACTCATTCACATTTTCCTCACCTATATGTTACAGTAGTATAAAATACAGTTATACAAAATTTCTGCTCCCTCCCATGCCTAATCATGAATACTCAAACAGTCAAACGCCAATAAATTCCTGAATAGTTGAGTGTTGTCGAACTGTTTATTTGACAAAATGTCACCGCCGCATAGTATGTCAATATATTTCATTACATATATACCGCAATCACTACCATTTGTCTGCTTTGGAAGATAAACCTCTGCACGGACGCTCCACTCCCGGTCAAACACGGAGGCGTCTCCTGTGAAATGAATGCGAATAGGGAGTCCTTCAGTCATGACCCGGATCTCTTTCTTATATTGGAGAAGCGGGTTGCTATCGAGACTATCGCAAATTACAATCTCTCTTTCTTTGGGGTGGATGATCATTAGAATCCAATGTTTGTTGTCGTGATTGACAGGTACATATACCTGTACATGTAAAATAAAAGAAATTATCAATTATATCGCATAGTTTAAAAATAAATCAGAAATACCTAGTGTCAATCACGAAAACATTACTCTTTCATATTTCCACATAGCCTTCGTCTCAATGCGCTCTTTTGCAATGCTAAAGCTATAGTCTTTCTCTAGAAGTTTTATCATACGCTCTGGGTCATTTTTATATTTCTTTAATTTAAGCAAAAGATTTTTGAGACATGTCTGTCAAAAGCAATAGTACAAATGTCAAAAAAATTGAAAGTAGAAATACAATTTTACTAGGACATGTTTGTCACACAATTACCGAAAAAAATGTGGAGCAGAATTTGCAATCCTGAGGATATGCTGTTGGACACTTATCCTTCCTTCTGTCCAAAAATTCAATATATTTGTCCTTCGCCTAACAAACGAAGATGATTTAGCTCTACGAGGTAAATAAATGTACATGTAAATCAAGTTATGAAGATTGAAAAAACTTACAACACTATCAACCCATTCATCCTTCTCCCATATTGATTTAAACCATATTCCCGCTGCCTCATTTTTATTTGTATCATACCAAGTACGCAAGTCCATAATTTCCTCCTCCGATAGCTTCCTAAATGGATCCATCTGTAAATATAATGGTATCGGAGAAGTAATGAGGTCTCTCGCTTCTTTGGTCTCGGTAAATACGCTGGGAGTTAATTCAATAGCAGACATAGGTACAAAAGGAGATCTCTTGCACCAAGAAGGCTTCAAGTGCCTTTTAGGTCTCCCAGCTTCTCCTTCCTTCCCATCTTCTCTATCATCATCTTCTTCATTTTCATCATCCTCATCTTCTCCGTCACCATCTTCTCCCTTTCCATCATCATCCTCATCCTCATCCTCTTCTTTATCTCTTGACTTTTTGCTCCGAATTTCTCTACTCCTTAAAACAAAACCATACTCAATTCCCTGAAAATAATAAAAAAATGATGCCCACTTGTCATGGAATTGAGACACGTCATCACTTCCTCTCAAATCAACGATGCCCAATGTTAAACTTTGTACCTGAATTCTTTCATAAACTAGACGAACAGCCTCCAACTTCAGCTCTTCCCTGGTGGGTTCCAAAGTCCCAACTATTTCTGATTGAAAAAAATAAATTACTTCAATCTCAATATATCAAAACATACATGATATGTTAAACGATAAAATAGATGGAATACTGCACTTACTTCTTCATTCACAATGATGTCGTATATTACGTTATAAGGGCGAAGTCCATCTCAGTAAACCTCAATAAGTTTCCCCTAATTTCGAAGACGAGGTCACCAATTTCCCCTCTATGTCTCAAAAAGAGGATATGTCCGAGAGCTCCTAAATATCTAAAGGATTTCAGGTCTAACAGAAATCCGAATGGGGACTGCCTAAACAGCCTTATCCTCCGCTCATTACTCAATATTCCAGCCTTGACACCACCCTTAAACCACCAAGTCAGACTGCATTTTGCTGATATGTTAGGGATTTCTTCGGTTCCTGCACACAAAAAATATCACACATGTAAATTTCAAATCACCTATGTAACAGTTATAAATACAAAAACAAAAACAATTATAAATTTTCAACACCAAATATACTCACTATGATCGGTCAATTTGACCGAGTATGGCGAGAATTTGCCTCTGTAATCGGTCATTTTGACCGATTACAGTGTAAATCGTACGCAGAATTCGGTCAATTGTCACTGTGATCGGTCAATTTGGCCAAGTATAGCGAGAAATTACCTCTGTGATCGGTCATTTTGACCGATCACAGTGTTATTTGTACTAAGGATTCGGACAATTGTCACTGTGATCGGTCAATTTGACCGATCACAGAGTCATTCGTACTAAGAAATCAGACAAAGGCCACTGTAATCGGTCAACGATTTACACTGTGATCGGTCAAAATGACCGATCACAGAGGAAAATTCTCGCCGTACTCGGTCAAATTGACCGATCACAGTGGGCTTTGACCGATCACAGCGATAGTGATCGGTCAATTTGACCGATCAATTTGGGATTTGAGCGATCACAGGGGCCAATTTTACTGTGATCGGTCACAATTCAATTGTGACCGATCACAGTGGCCTTTGACCGATCACAGAGGCCTTTGTTCGGTGATCACAGGGGCAGATTGACCGATCACAGTGGTAGATTGACCGATCACATGGGTAGATATTGACCGATCACAGAGGCATTTTGACCGATCACAGGGGTAGATTGATCGATCACAGAGGCATATTAACCGATCACAGGGGTAGATTGACCGATCACAGAGGCATATTGACCGATCACAGAGGCAGATTTGATTGTGTTCGGTCAGATTGACCGATCACAGGGGTTATTGACCGATCACAGTTGGATTTGGCCAATCAAATGGGCAGATATCAAAATCCATCGAAAATAAAACAAAATAATCATAAAAGCTAAGCAAAATGCACTGTTGTGCTATCTCTTCCAAATATTGCATGGGTTTTCTTTCCTTTCCTTTTAATTGCAAGAAAATGAAATCAAACACGAGGAATGTAAATGAAAATAACAACGAAAATCAACTTGGGGTTCTAGAGAAGTGCTATAACAATGAAAATAAATAATCAGGGGCATATCGGCTACAAAATAATATAAGATAGATTGGCTTGTAAATGAAATTTTTGATCACCATGCACCATTGAGCAATAATGAATGGTTCAGCATCCTTCACATTTCATTCTTTGATGTGGAAATACTACTTTATTTACAAAAGTACTTCCATGTTTCACACGTATAACACACATCAATAAGAACCACTCTTAATATCATATCAAAGAAATCATGGAGAATGGTGTTGATTGTTGAATAAGGATCCTTATTTTTCAAGGTTACAGTTTCGTAAACCCTGGTTCACCCACCAAAGCAATATGAGGAACAGTCATGGAAACATACATTTGACCGATCACAGGGGTAGATTTCATTGTGATCGGTCATTTTGACCGATGACAGAGGATTTGGCCGATCACAGGGGCGAAAATGGCCGATCACAAGGGCAGAATTGACTGTGGTCTTTGACCGATCACAGGGGCGAATTCGGACTTTGACCAATCACAGCGGGTCATTTTCACCCGATTTTACTGTGATCGGACCGATCACAACGAAGTTTGATCGATCACAGCGGGTCATTTTGACCGATCACAGTGGGTCACAGTGGCTTTGACCGATCACAACGATTTTTAGGCCAATCACAGAGGGTTTTAACCTCCATTTTCACATTTTCACAATCATTTCACATTCACCACCATTCCTATATCCATTAGCATTTCCACCTTCATTTTCACATTTTCACAAACACTTCACATTCCATTCCATTTTTACCTCCATTGTCACATTTTCACAAACACTTCACATTCACATTCCATTTCATTTTCACCTCCATTGTCACATTTTCACAAATACTTCACATTCACATTCCATTTCATTTCCACCTCCATTGTCACATTCACATTCACTACCATTCCCACCTCCATTAGTATTTCCACTTTCATTTTCACATTTTCACAAACACTTCACAATCTATTTCACATTTTTACTTATATTAGCATACCTTTTCGACGCTTGGATGTGTGAGCCATTTTCAGCCGCTCGAACGATGAAGACGACCGCTCCAACGAGGAAGACGATGGCTAAGGAAGATGACGGAGGAGGTAAGTGACGACGGACGCCGGTGGAGGAAGACGGACGAGGAATACGACCGTGAAGGAGGATGAAAGGGTATTTTCGTCCGACAATTTTCCAAAAGTTTAGAGTGGGAAAGAATACTTTTGAGGATTTACTTTTGCTGGTGGGTGAAAAGAAGAGTTTACAGTGGGAAATTTCTCAAATCTAAATAGGGACAGCACGTGGATGCATGTTTAAGACCTGCTCTGCCAAAATATATGGTAGGATTCATCCAGGGAAAGGATCCTAAAGCATCACCGCTTATTTGTCTCATAGGGAGCTGGATGGGACCACACCTGCAGTGATCAACACTCAATAAAAGACACGAGACGACAAAATCAGTCCTGAAGATGCTCTCAAGAGAATACGGACTACAGGAAGGAAAGCTTTCACATGCAACCTCTGCATTTAGGCCACATTTCTCATTCACCTACCACACATTTCACCAGCAAAATAAAATATCCAGTACCACAATATCAACATGGGCCATTGTAAGGTGACCTTATACGGATTAATAGGTCCAATTAATCATGGTTTGGACCGTCCATCATGTGGGCCATGGCCCTTGCATGGGATTATTCTAACTATTCTATCAAATCCAGTCCACCAAAATAGTGAGACCCATGAAGAAAACAGTACTATAATTTTAAAAAAAAAAAATTAGATTAGCAATAGGTGCACAGATTTACTTATTTCTCTTTTCTTTTCTTAATAGAGAAATCTTGGCCACAGATTGGGTGGTGATGCCACTGCCACCGCCAGTGGTGGTGTTGATGTGTTGGGCATCCGTTTTTCCAACTCGTAGTAGGGCATAAAACAAAAAATGAAGCAGATCCAAAGCTCAAGAGGACCACACCATAGGACAATCAGTACCGTTGAAACCTTTCTAGGGTCCACCGTAATGTTTACTTGGGATTTAACCTGTTGATAAGGTCACTCGG